>JASDQU010737242.1:91344-130553 GCA_032191745.1 Picea mariana | reverse complement strand
ATGAACTCGGGTTTATATCAAAATCCTATTGTTTGTAACAGTTTTAGACAAAGAAAACGTAAAGCAACGGATCCCTGATCCGAGAGTAATATTGCAATGGAACTGAAAACTCATTTCACAACTTCGTGACACATAGTGTCACGAAGTGTGAACACTTGAAGAATAATCGATCCAGGCCTCATGATGTCTTTCGGGCATTCTCTGGAAACGGCTCCAGCTGGTTGGTGAACCTACTATCTCCCCTTCAAACCATAACGCATGCCATGATGCATCGATTTCGAACTGCTCCACTGGTACCTCTACGGTGCGAGTTGGTACCTGGTACCGGAACCCTGCGCCAAGAATAGCAATGGTACCTACCCAAGTGATATTAGTCCATTTGTCAATTTAAAGTATTAAAAATGCATAATAATAACTTGAATTTCAAAGATACCTTAGGTGACCCCTTTGAGTGGTAAAGGGATGTTGATTATATCAAAAGGAGGTCAAAAAGGGTGGTACTGGCATATAGTTGGAGGTCAATGGTATGTAGTATGGGCAAAGAACATGGTCAAAACCAGGGACCAACACAAGTGTACCAATATGTATTATCCATGTACCATTCATCACATCAGTAGTGATATATGAGAGGATTTCAATATTCAGGTTATGTGTTTATGAAAAGATAATTCAACTTCTCAATACAACATCAATGTCTACTCAACCATGACTTGTATCATAGGGATAACATCGTTACACTCGTTCAGTCATTAAAATAGGGTGTGTGTCATTCTCCATCATCAAGAACCATAGTTAATCATTATTATGCCAAAGTTGATCGAAAAAATTCAATGGAGAAAAATAGTGCTCTTGTTAAAAAAACTTTACTTGAGACTGTAGGAACAATTGTGACATGTCTGTACAACATTAATGGAGGAATAAACTGACAAGAGAACATGATTTTTTCTACCTCTAAATTGAAAATATAATGATATGATGAATCCAGTAAGCAAATAATTATGTCGGAAGCCGCCCCAAAGTAACAAAAAAAGATATGAGATATGATGCATGTCATCAATAGAGTTCCAGACTTCAATTATATAAATAAAATCCCAAAAAATCAAAGAGTGATCTATCCAACTAGATTAACCAAAAAACAAAGCTTGATATTTGTCATTTTTAGATAACAAAAGGGATCGAACATTGACCTAAAGAGAGGTCGTTTGGCACCTTTAGAATGTACATTGGACCATCCTCATGCATTGAATTATTTTTATGATATGGCTAGAGTAAAGGAACCTCAAATTTTGAAAAGGCAAGATCTGATTGAACATCAACATACAAAGTTGCTCTATGTGGATTCAAACAATTAAGGATGGTGTTAGCTCCCAAAATGAACCCATCCCTTTGGTCACATTTTGTGGTGGATAGCATGGCTATTGGTAGTTTTCTCAGATTATTTTTGAGTTTTTCTAAGCTGCAAGGTTTAGGTTTTGATTTTGTTTTAGGAATAAGATGACCCACAAAAGTCTTCTTTTCAAAATTTTCATAATTTGCTTTCAACAGCTAACATGTGTCCAAAAAATGAGTGTTAGCTGGTGAAAGTGGTGACTTTCCACAGCTAAGGAGCATCTTTCATAGGTCTGTGCACTGCTGAAAGCGTTGAATTTAAAAAAATCCAAAGAAGCATTGTCACGGGTGATGTGCTGGTGAAAGTGAAGACTTTCCACAGCTACGGAGCAGTTCTTATGGGATCGTGCGCTGATGAAAGTGAAGAATTTCAACAGCTAAAAGGGGTTTTCCACAGGATCATGCGTTGGTGAAAGCGGTAAGTATCAACAGCTAAAGGGGCATTTTCCACGGGTCGTTTGCTGGAGAAAGCGGGAATCACGTGCGTGTTATCCATGTTGCTAAAAGCTAATGATGATATGATAATCCCACGTCATGAAAATCCAAATCATGCGCTGATGAAAGTGGGTAATGATGGATATTCAGTTTTTCACGTCAAAATAGGATTGCGATGCGGATCTGGTTCAGTGACGCATGATGCACACTCATGGCACCGGAAATGGTAATTTCAAATCTAGCAATTCAGGTACAGAGGCTATACTGTCGGGCTGACAACATCAAATTAGATTTTTGCTTCCATGTCATACATTATTCACGAAGGTTGTTAACATTTCAAATGTTAGAAAATAGAGCCGACTCCCGAGTGCTTTCAACAGCGCAAAACCTCGGCTCGACCAGCAGTTGCAGGGGTTGATATACCAGATTGTTGGAGTTTTCAAGCTACAGAATGGCGAGGAGACACAGTGGTTCTCTACTGAGAAAGAGATAGACAGCCTATCCTTTTTACAGACACATCCTGAAGTCCAGAAACATTTTTCAAATGCAGGGTGTATTGAATTCGTTGAGAGGCTGCAAAATGGTTGCCACCAGTCGATAGCAGAAGCTTTTGCCAAAACTTTCGATGGGAATAAGGCTCGTGCTGGGTCATTGGAAATATTAGTATACAAAGTTGCCATCGCTGCAGCAACTAGCCTACCAAGGATGGGCCTGAGCTGGTTCAAGACCACGGCCACCAAAAACTTGAATTTCAGGGCTTATTTAAAGGAGGAGTTCAAGCACAGCGCATGGAAGAAGGGCATTCTGGTTTCCTATCTTGAAGAGGAGTGGAAGGGGCTATTTAAGGGGATCCAAATCTACATTACCTCAGAGGGCAGGTATGAAAAACTCATGATGTATCATTTTAAGCTCCTAGACCATTTCACAGGCAAGACACTCCTCAATTTACCTTTTTTCTTACATAAGAGTTTAACTAAGTTCTGCAAGAAAATCAGGGCTCAACCCCTAAGCATGAAGAATACCCTGTGCCACTTTGGCCTCATTAAATTGATCATTCTAGAGGAATTAAAACAACAGGGAAGGAGCTGGAAACATTTCCTATTCTAGGAGGGTTTTGAAACACAGACTCAGCCTGAAAATGAACAGGGGAAAGGATCAAAGAAACAACTAAATCCTCAAAGTAATTCAAGGAAGAGGAGGACCTTGCCAGGACCTCCAGAAGATAGAATCTCTGGAGTGAAGTCCCGCGGGTCAAAGAAAAGGTTAAGCTTTGAAACCACTGTATAACAGCCCACAGAGCAGCTTACAGAGAAGAGAACCAATATATTAAACTTTCCCTATATAGATTCGGAATCAGAGCAACAGGATCAATGCCCTGTCACCAAGAGCCCTGAGCAGTCAATTGAGTTTGCACAAAACTATGAGACCTTCACTCATACAGAGGAGGGAGAAACATCAAAAATCTCCAAATCAAAGAAATTTCAGAAAATCAAGCATCTGAAAGAGGTAATTGCTCAGTAAGAGGTTTTGGAACGGGTGATCAAAGAAAGGTATAAGAAGTTGCCTGATAACATCGCCAAAACCAATGCTGCGTTTGAGAGATTGGCTCGGGAAAGTGCTAAAGAGAAGAAAAGAAATCAAAAACTCACCAAAGATTACAATAGCTTATGGTGGCTTGCCAAATGACTTAAAAGGCAGATAAGAAGATTGAAACAAAAACAAAGGCAAAAATCCCATCCAGACTTGAAGGTGCTTGCTCAAGTCGCTGTTAATATGCAAGGTGAGAAATCTAAGACACACTGAGTTTTGATAGAATCAAAATATTGAAGGTGAAAACTCGTTTTGGGTGCAGTCAGAGCTTTCAACAGTGCAAAGCAATATTTTATGACCCGTTAGCTGGTGAAAGGAAGTGCTTTCACCAGCAAACTAGCGAATTATAAAGCCCGTTAGCTGTTGAAAGCTGGGAAAGCATTTTTGAGAACCAAGGACAGAACAGGTCAATTTTTGCAGATTATGAAGAGGTTCTAGGATATCAAGGGACTATCAGATCGCATGCATAGGACTCAGCATCAGAGGTTTGAGAGAATTTTGGAACACATGCAAAACAACTTCCTCAAAAATCGACCATGAACGTTGGAGAAATCCAACTGTCAGGACAGGTGCCCTGCCATGTTTCATTACATCGCAGATCACAGGAGTTGAAGGATATAGATGGCGAATTTTTGAGATTGGAAACAATCCAAATGATAGTTTAGTTGTTAAAGTCTTTATCTTCAAAGTTGTTTATTCATATTTGAATTGCTTTTATTAAATACAGATCCATGTTTTTAGGATCTGTAAAACAGATTGAAAGAGCCTATAAAGGCCTATTTTTGATATGAGATAAGGGTTCAAATTGGGAGATATTTTATGCCACTGTATAGACTCTTTTTGCAGAAATAAAGTTTAGTTTCCTTTCATTTACAATATCAGAATTGTTCATCTTTCATTTCCTGTACTTTGTTTCAGTTTATTTTAGTTCATAAAGACTGTTATCTCTTTATTGAGCTCATAAGCTTGAAATTAAAGGATTCCTCTCTATCTTGTATTCAGCCCTGCATTCATTTGTATTCGGCATTCAAGAATAGTGTTCTGCATCCTCCTTTCAAAGTATTTGATCTGATAATTGTTTCCTGAAAGAACTGCTTCTTTAGATGTGTGATGAGTGTTTATTTCATTGAATCATTAAAGACCCCATTGTCCCAAACACATAAAAACCATTATTTCTAAGTTACCAAGCACCTTTGCTCTACAACCACAAAGGGTTTCTTGGAGTGATAACAAATTGGCGATGTTTCCAGGGAGATGGAATTCAAGCTCTTCTTTCCTGGGATACGACACAAAGCTGATATTTGATGATAGACAAAGATTAGACATTTTCAATTGGTTGTAATCATCTATCTGGAAACTCCACAAGTTCATCATGGCTCCTAAGAGGATTAGTACTAGGGCGAATCCTCAAGAATCACTGATCACACCAGTGTCCAATCCAGAATCAATTCTCAGAAAAGGAAAGAAGATTCGAGGTCAAACTTTAAAAGCAGATCCAAAAGGTAATCCTCTTTTCAGTTCTGGAAAATCTACTACAGAAAAATTTGAGTTCTTTTCAGAGAACACTGATGATAAAAAAGCTCTAAATACTGTAGAAGAACAAACTCTTTTTGATCAACAGAAAAATCCTAGTGATGATAAATTGATAAATTATAATTTGATTGAAAAAAATTTAGAAAGAAGCCACAGTTCTTCTTCCCTTGAGTCTTTCCACTCTCAGCAACAAGAAGACCACTTGAACATTTATACTAGCCTCCTTTCTATTGAACACCTCCTCCAAGAGTTATCTGCTAAGGGTGAAGAAAATTTAGCTAGGCAGCTTACAAATTTTTACAGGGCCTCTTATCAGACCTCTTTCCCTTTAGAAGATTCACCTCTTTCGTATTCCTCCAGTGTTGAAGACTTGAAGAAGAAACTATCATTTTCCCCACCTCTAATAGCCATGGCTGAACCACCTCCTTTGACTAAGATGCAACAAATCCTAGCTACTAGGTATCCACCACTCATATTGCCAAACTCAGTAGCATCCATGCCAATGGGAGACTATCGGAAATATATGCCTAAATTCACAGGCGAAGGCGATGTGTCTGTTGAAGAACATATTGAGGCTTTTTACAGTTATGCAGAGAACCTTAATATTGAACAAGATTATGTTTGGACACGAGTCTTTGTCCAAAGCCTAGATGGCCATGCTAGAAAATGGTTCAAAGAACTCCCTGCTGGTTCCATTGTCGAAATTGAGCAGTTGGATGAGATATTTCTGAAACATTGGGGTGACAGAACAGATTTTGTCTACTACATCACAGAATTCGGAAACTTGAGGAAACAAAGTACTGAGTCAGTCTCTGACTTCACTAAGAGATTTAACCAGATGTATGGAAAAATACCAGCTGAGATAAAACCATCAGATGCTTCTGCCAAGATCACATATTCTGATGCTTTTGATTTAGATTTCTATTTGTTGTTGAGAGAAAGGAGGTCACCAACATTATCTCTTATGCAAGATGCTGCTCTTGAGGTGGAATCTAATATTCTGGCCTCCCAAAAGTGGAAAGGAGATTCTGATAGAAGAAGACCAAAGAATGAAGCCTCCTCTTCATCAAATGTTGATCCAAAACTTGATAAAATGGCCAAAATGCTAGAGTCTCTAACTTATGAGATATCTAAGCTCAAGATCAAAAACAAATAGCCTGTGAAGGGGAGAGGCAATTATGACTCTACAGGCAGAAATCCGAATCAAAATCCAAATAGCTTCAGAAGGAATAATCAGCTAACTCATATCCTGCAAAGAGAAAAGAATTCTAATGAAGATCAGAGGATAAAAGTCCCTCTTCAGAATGTTGTGATGGACGATGACAATGGTGAAGATCAAGAAGATGGAGAAGGTGACATTCATTGTGTTGGAGAAGAGACAGGGAAATCTTACCTAATACAACAAGACTATGAGGAATCACTGATGACTGAGCAGACAGAAGATGATCTTCTTGGTGATGGCATTTTCACAATAGAAGATAAAAATAGATATAACCTCCGATCCAAATCTAATGTTGCTCAACAAGACGAACCAGCCTCTCCTAAGAAGACTGCTGCCCACTGTTAAGAAAAAGGATTAGACATCAGAAGATCAGCAAGTAAATTATTCAAAGGTGAAAGCATCAGCTCCTCCCAAGAAGACTGTTGCCCCTGTCAACCATCAAAATTCAGAAAGTCAGCCCCCTATCGAACAACAAAGAAATTAGGAAGCCCCTTCAAATCAGGTAAAGGTTTCTGATAAGGCTGCTGATAAGGTTCCATATTCTTTTAATTTTGAGGCAGAAATACAAAAGATTAAGATTCTTATTCCTCTAGTTGAGCTGATGAAAAATGAGATGTTTAAAAGGGATATCCTCAAAACTCTAGATCCCCAATCTGTATCCCTTTCTGCTGATATCCTCAACATTTATGATGATAAGCCAACCATAACCTTGGGCCAAATGATAGAAGATAGAGATGATAGTTGTCCTCCCTTTTACATCTCCTTAAATATTCATGAGAAAACACTGCATAATTGTTTGTTGGACTCCAGTGCTTCGCACAATTTGATGCCAAAGGCTGTCATGGATGAGCTTGGGCTGGATATCACCAAGTCTTACCATGACATTTTCTCCCTTGATTCTCAAAAATTCAAATGCCTTGGGATGATTAAGGATTTGGCTGTAACCTTGACCCGAGCATCAATGAAGACAATGGTGATGGATATAGTGGTGGCTGACATACCTCCTAAATTTGGATGTCTTCTCTCAAGATCGTGGATGAAGAGACTAGGTGGCACTCTTCAAATGGATCTCTCCTATGCTACTATCCCTATTTTTGGAGGGCTGAACAGAAGGATATATAGGGAATCTCAGTTGGCATATGTAATCAGTGACGAGAAGAATCCATCCAATCATCCTATCTATTCGGTTGACACAGGTATGGGATCTTGTATTTTGCAAATTGATGATTCACTGTCTGATACATTGCTGCTCAGAAAGCCTACAAATCAGATCACAGTTCATCCCACAGAAATAGTAGAAGAAGACCCTTGGAACATGTTCTTTGATGGTGCTTTCACTAAGGAGTCAGCTGGAGGAGGAGTGGTATTCATTTCTCCTTCTAAGAAAACTTCTCATTTCTCCTTTAAACTCGATTTTAAAGTGACAAATAACATTGTTGAGTATGAGGCATTACTTTTGGGACTAAATGCAGCCAAAGAGAGAAACATTAAAAAATTGCAGGTGTTTGGAGATGAAGATTTGATTATCCAACAGGTGAATAAGTTAATTCAAGCGAAGCATGTCAGGCTGAAGGCATACAGAGATGAAGTGTTGAAAGCAATTCGTGATTTTGCAGAGTTTAAGATTTCATTTGTACCTAGGGAAATGAATGAATTGGCTGATTCATTGGCTGTGTCTGCTTGTGCATTCATACCCCCTATGCCTCATAAATTAACTTACGAAATTCAAGTTAAATATAGGCCCTCTCTCCCTGATAACGTAAAATTTTGGAAGGTTTTTGAAGATGATGCTGGACTCACTAGATTCCTTGCAGTGATAGATGAGTTTGCAGATTTGCAGATTGATCAGGAGAATGAACATGATCATGAATTTGAGGAGCCAAAGTTCAAGAGAAAAATCGCAGCACATGAAATAGTTCAGTTGTCCACCAACAGAATTCCTAAAGGTTTGGTCCTGTTGGAGAGGTTGTTCAATAACAATGATGTGGATGTCAAATTGCAAAGTGGGGAAAAAGGCTCAGAGGTTTTGTAGTATAATTTGGCTAGTGAGAAAGATCCTAAACATGTTAACTTAACCTCACATTTGACTGAAAAACAAAGGGTTGATTATGGAGAATTGCTAAAGGAATTTGCAGACATCTTCGCTTGGCAGTATAATGATTTAAAGACCTTTGACACAGAAGTGATTCAGCATAAGATTCCCTTGAATAAAGACACCAAACCATTCAGGTAGAAGCTTATATCCTTCAACCCTTTGTTTCTTCCTACAATGGAAAGAGAAATTAAGAAACTGTTGGATGCCCGCATTATCATTCCTCTTAGGTATTTAGAATGGATTGTGAATCTTGTGACGGTTAGGAAGAAGAATGGGGAGATCAGACTCTGCGTCAACTTCAAAAATTTGAACAAGTGCTCTAGGAAAGACAACTACCCTCTACCTAAAATGGAGCATATTTTGCAGAAGGTGTCAGGATCGAAGGTGATGTCCTTTATCGATGGGTTTTCCGGATACAATCAGATTGTTGTCCATCTGGATGACAAAGAAAAGACAAGCTTTACCACTCCATGGGGTACGTTTATGTACGAGAAGATGCCCTTTGGATTGATGAATGCAGGAGTGACATTCCAAAGGGCAATGGACATTACTTTCGTTGGAGAGAAAGATAAATTTGTCTTGATATATCTTGACGATATCACTGTTTTCTCAAGTAGCCACGAACTTCATTTGCAGCACTTAAGAAGGACATTTCTGAAATTTCTAAGGTATGGCATCTCTCTTAACCCAAAAAAATCAAATTTTTCACTTAAGGAGGGGAAATTACTTGAGCATATTGTTTCAGCTGATGGGGTTAAGATTGACCCAAAGAGGGTAGAAGCAATTAAAAATCTGTCTCTTCCTAGATCAAAGAAGGACATTCAGTCTTTTCTTGGCACTATTAACTTTGTTAGAAGGTTTATAATAAATTTTGCTGAACTCACAAAGCATATCACTGCTATGTTGAGAAAAGACTCTGAAGTAAAGTGGACTAAAGCAGCCAGACATTCATTCAATTCCATCAAGGAAGCCATCACAACAGCCATCACAACAGCCCCTGTTTTGATCAACCCCGATTTCTCCAAGGTATTTTACATTTTTTCATTTGCTTCCAGTGATACAATCGTAGCGGTACTCTTATAGAAAAATGTTGATGATCAGGAACAACTAGTTGCCTTCTTCAGTAAGGTCTTGAGGGACGCAGAGGTAAAGTACGAATTGTTGGAGAAACAAGCATATGCACTTGTCAAGTCATTGAAAGCTTTCAGAGTCTACATTCTTCAAGCAAAGGTAATAGCTTTCGTTCCCTCCATTTCAGTTAAAGATGTTCTTGTCCAGCCTGACATTGATGGCAAAAGGAGTAAGTGGATAGCTAGATTGATTGAATTCGATGTCAAAATCAAACCAGCAAAACTTGTGAAAGCTCAGGGACTTGCCAAACTTCTGGCAGAGGAAAATTGCAGGTTGCTTGACATAAATCTGATGAGTATCAATGAAGAAAATGTTCAGTCTTCAGAGAACAAAGAGGGTGAGGAAATGCAGGTCTCATCTCACTTAGCTGATTGCAAATGGTACAGTCATATTATTCAATTTCTGCAAACTTTACCAGTCCCATCAGATTTGACAAAGACTCAAAGAAGGGCTTTGAAGCTCAAAGCTATGAATTTCTGCATCAATGACAACTTGTTGTTCTGGAAAAATCCCATAGGTTTGTTGTTGAGGTGTGTAAACCAAGAAGAGGCAGCTAAGGTCATGATTGAGTTTCATAATAGTTAATGTGGGGGACATCACTATTGGAAAACCACTGCACACAAAATCTTAAGATCCGGTTACTACTGGCCATCCTTATTTTCAGATGTGTATGAGTTTGTGAAAACATGTGACATATGTCAGAGATTCGAAGGTAAACAACAACTGAAGTCTCTTCCCCTCAAACCTATAGTGGTCACAGGGCCTTTCCAGCAGTGGGGCCTGGACTTCATAGGTGAGATTCATCCGCCTTCCAGTGGTCAGCACAGGTGGATCTTGGTTGCCACCGATTACTTTACAAAGTGGATTGAGTCCATTCCCACCCGGAACGCCAATCATACTGTCCTCATAAATTTTCTGTAAAAAAACATATTTTCCAGATTTGGATGTCCCAAGAGATTGGTCACTGATAATGCTACTGCGTTCAAAGATAAACACTTGGTGAAATTGTGTGAAGAGTTGGGAATTCAGCTAGTACATTCCATAGCTTACTATCCGCAAGGGAATGGCTTAGCTGAGTCATCCAACAAGAGTTTAGTTAGAATCATAAAGAAGCTTCTTTCTTGAACAAAATGCCAGAGGTTGGGATTCCAAACTAAAGTTTGCCTTGTGGGCTGACAGGGTTACATGTAAGAAATCAATTGGTGCATCTCCTTTCAAGTTGGTATATGGTACCGAGGCCATATTTCCTATTCAACTTGCATTGCTGGTTGCAAAGTTCTTACAAGAAACTGATTCTGAACCAAATGAATTGACCAGGAGAATTCATAATTTGGTAGAACTACAGCAAGATAGAGAGCAACTCTTGGAAAAAACAAAATTTCATCAAGAAAGAATCAAAGAAACTTTCGACAGGAAAGTCAAATCAGATGTCTTCAAAATAGGGGATTTAGTCTTAAAGTGGGATGCAGCAAGGCAGGAGAAGGGGAAACACGAAAAATTTGAGGCTCTCTGGACAGGTCCTTTTGTCATAACAGCGGTGCAGTAGAACAATACCTTTGTTCTCCAAACTCTTTCAGGCGAGGCAGTAGCAGGTGGCCCTTTCAACGGGCACTTCCTGAAGATCTATTTCTCATAAGGCTTCCTTTGAAGCCCTATTCTACTTGTACATATTTCTTTTTCAATTCTGTTTTCTTTATTTCTGTCATTCAATAACTCCATGCCCAATGGTACTAGCAAACTATTTTTCAATTTTCTGTTTCAAATTGTAACAAGGCTACTGACTCTAGCTAGGTTCTTGGTCACCTCACAGGGAGATGCCCATACCAGTTGGATCCAAATGTTATCTTCCAAAATGAACCTGTCCCTTTGGTCACATTTTGTGGTGGATAGCATGGCTATTGGTAGTTTTCTCAGATTATTTTTGAGTTTTTCTAAGATGCAAGGTTTAGGTTTTGATTTTGTTTTAGGAATAAGATGACCCACAAAAGTCTTCTCTTCAAAATTTTCATAATTTTCTTTCAACAGCTAACGTGTGTCCAAAAAATGAGTGTTAGCTGGTGAAAGTGGCAACTTTCCACAGCTAAGGAGCATCTTTCATAGGTCTGTGCACTGCTGAAAGCGTTGAATTTAAAAAAATCCAAAGAAGCATTGTCACGGGTGATGCGTTGGTGAAAGTGAAGACTTTCCACAGCTACGGAGAAGTTCTTATGGGATCGTGCACTGATGAAAGTGAAGACTCTCAACAGCTAAAAGGGGTTTTCCATAGGATCATGCGTTGGTGAAAGCGGTAAGTATCAACAGCTAAAGGGGCATTTTCCATGGGTCGTTGGCTGGAGAAAGCGGGAATCACGTGCGTATTATCCACGTTGCTAAAATCTAATGATGATATGATAATCCCACATCATGCAAATCCAAATCATGCGCTGATGAAAGTGGGTAATGATGGATATTCACTTTTGCACGTCAAAATAGGATTGTGATGCGGATCTGGTTCAGTGACGCATGCTGCACACTCATGGCACCGAAAATTGTAATTTTGAATCTAGCAATTCAGGTACAGAGGCTGTACTGCCGGGCTGACAACATCAAATCAGATTTTTTCTTCCATGTCATACATTGTTCACGAAGGTTTGTTAACATTTCAAATGTTAGAAAACAGAGCCGACTCCCGAGTGATTTCAATAGCGCAAAACCTCGGCTCGACCAGCAGTTGCAGGGGTTGATATACCAGATTGTTGGGGCTTTCAAGCTACAAAATGGCTAGGAGACGCAGTGGTTCTCTACTCAGAAAAGAGCTGGACAGCCTATCCTTTTTACAGACACATCCTGAAGTCCAGAAACATTTTTCAAATGCAGGGTGTATTGAATTCGTTGAGAGGCTGCAAAATGGTTGCCACCAGTCGACAGCAGAATCTTTTGCCAAAACTTTCGATGGGAATAAGGCTCGTGTTGGGTCATTGGAAATCTTAGTAAATGAAGCTACCATCGTTGCAGCAACTAGCCTACCAAGGACAGGCCTAAGCTGGTTCAAGACCACTGCCACCAAAAACTTGAATTTCAGGGCTTATTTAAAGGAGGAGTTCAAGCACAGCGCATGGAAGAAGGGCATTCTGGTTTCCTATCTTGAAGAGGAGTGGCAGGAGATGTTTAAGGGGATCCAACTCTACATTAGCTCAGAGGGAAGGTATGAAAAACTCATGATGTATCATTTTAAGCTCCTGGACCATTTCACAGGCAAGACGCTCCTCAATTTACCTTTTTTCTTACATAAGAATTTAACTAATGTCTGCAAGAAAATTAGGGCTCAACCCCTAAGCATGAAGAATACCCTGTGCCACTTCGGCCTCATTAAATTGATCATTCTGGAGGAATTAAAATAGTAGGGAAGGAGCTGGCAACATTTCCTATTCTGGGAGGGTTTTGAAACATAGACTCAGCCTTAAAATGAACGGGGGAAAGGATCAAAGAAACAGTTGACTCCTCAAAGTAGTTCAAGGAAGAGGAGGACCTTGCCAGGACCTCCAGAAGATAGAATCTCTGGAGTGAAGTCCCGTAGGTCAAAGAAAAAGTTAAGCTTTGAAACCACTACAGAACAAGCCACAGAGCAGCTTACAGAGAAGAGAACCAATATATTAAACTTTCCCTATATAGATTCAGAATCAGAGCAATAGGATCAATGCCCTGTCACCAAGAGCCCTGACCAGTCAATTGAGTTTGCACAAAACTATGAGACCTTCACTCATATAGAAAAGGGAGAAACATCAAAAAGCTCCAATTCAAAGAAATCTCAGAAAATCAAGCATCTGAAAGAGGTAATTGCTCAACAAGAGGTTTTGGAACGGGTGATCAAAGAAAGGTATTAGAAGTTGTCTGATAACATCGCCAAAACCAATGCTGCGTTTGAGAGATTGGCTCGAGAAAGTGTTAAAGAGAAGAAAAGAAAGCAAAAACTCACCAAAGATTACAATAGCCTATGGTGGCTTGCCAAACGACTTAAAAGGCAGATAAGAAGATTGAAACAAAAACAAAGGCAAAAATCCCATCCAGACTTGAAGGTGCTTGCTCAAGCCGCTGTTAATATTGAAGGTGAGAATTCTGAGACACACTGAGTTTTGATAGAATCAAAATTTTGAAGGTGAAAACTCTTCTTGGGCACAGTCAGAGCTTTCAACAGCGCAAAGCGATATTTTATGACCCGTTAGCTGGTGAAAGCCAGCACTTTCACCAGCAAACTAGCGAATTATAAGGCCGGTTAGTTGTTGAAAGCTGGAAAAGAATTTTTGAGAACCAAGGACAGAACAGGTCAATTTTTGCAGATTATGAAGAGGTTCCAGGATATCAAGGGACTATCAGATCGCATGCATAGGACTCAGCATCAGAGGTTTGAGAGAATTTTGGGAACACATGCAAAACAACTTCCTCAAAAATCGACCATGAACGTTGGAGAAATCCAACTGTCAGGACAGGTGCCCTGCCATGTTTCATTACATCGCAGATCACAGGAGCTGAAGGATATAGATGGCGAATTTTTGAGATTGGAAACAATCCGAATGATAGTTTAGTTGTTAAAGTCTTTATCTTCAAAGTTGTTTAGTCATATTTGAATTGCTTTTATTAAATATAGATCCATGTTTATAGGATCTGTAAAATAGATTGTAAGAGCCTATAAAGTCCTATTTTTTATATGAGATAAGGGTTCAAACTGGGAGATATTTTATGCCACTGTATAGACTCTTTTTGCAGAAATAAAGTTCAATTTCCTTTCATTTACAATATCAGAATTGTTCATCTTTCATTTCCTATACTTTGTTTCAGTTTATTTTAGTTCATAAAGACTGTTATCTCTTTATTGAGCTCATAAGCTTGAAATTAAAGGATTCCTCTCTATCTTGTATTCAGCCCTGCATTCATTTGTATTCGTCATTCAAGAATAGTGTTATTCATCCTCCTTTCAAAGTATTTGATCTGATAATTGTTTCCTGAAAGCACTGCTTCTTTAGATGTGCGATGAGACCCAATTGTCCCAAACACATAAAAACCATTATTTCTAAGTTACCAAGCACCTTTGCTCTACAACCACAAAGGGTTTCTTGGAGTGATAACAAATTGGTGCCATTGCCGGGGAGACGGAATTCAAGCTCTGCTTTCCTGGGATACGACACGGAGCTGATATTTGATGATAGACAAAGATTAGACATTTTTAGTTGGTTGTAATCATCTATCTGGCGACTCCACAAGTTCATCCTGGCTCCTAAGAGGATCAGTACTAGGGTGAATCCTCAAGAATCACCGATCACACCAATGTCCAATCCAGAATCAATTCTCAAAAAAGGAAAGACGATTCAAGGTCAAACTTCAAAAGAAGATCCAAAAGGTAATCCTCTTTTCAGTTCTGGAAAATATACTGTAGAAAAAGTTGAGTTCTTTTCAGAGAACACTGATCATAAAAAAGATGTAAATATTGTAGAAGAACAAACTCTTTTTGATCAACAGAAAAATCCTAGTGATGATAAATTGATAAATTATAATTTGATTGAAAAAACTTTAGAAAGAAGCCACAGTTCTTCTTCCCTTGAGTCTTTTCACTCTCAGCAACAAGAAGACCACTTGAACATTTATACTAGCCTCCTTGCTGTTGAACACCTCCTCCAAGAGTTATCTGCTAAGGGTGAAGAAAATTTATCTAGGTAGCTTACAAAGTTTTACAGAGGCTCTTATTAGACCTCTTTCCCTTTAGAAGATTCACCTCTTTCGTATTCCTCCAGTGTTGAAGACTTGAAGAAGAAACTATCATTTTCCCCACCTCTGATAGCCATGGCTGCACCACCTCCTTTGACTAAGATGTAACAAATCCTAGCTGCTAGGTATGCACCACTCATATTGCCAAACCCAGTAGCAGCCATGCCAATGGGAGACTATCAGAAATATATGCCTAAATTCACAGGCGAAGGCGATGTGTCTGCTGAAGAACATATTGAGGATTTTTACAGTTATGCAGAGAACCTTAATATTGAACAAGAAGATGTTTGGACACGAGTCTTTGTCCAAATCCTAGATGGCCATGCTAGAAAATGGTTCAAAGAAATCCCTGCTGGTTCCATTGCCGAAATTGAGCAGTTGGATGAGATATTTCTGAAACATTGGGGTGACAGAAGAGATTTTTTCTACTACATCACAGAATTCGGAAACTTGAGGAAACAAAGTACTGAGTCAGTCTCTGACTTCACTAAGATATTTAACCGAATGTATGGAAAAATACCAGCTGAGATAAAACCATCAGATGTTTCTGCCAATATCACATATTCTGATGCTTTTGATTCAGATTTATGTTTGTTTTTGAGAGAAAGGAGGTCACCAACATTATCTCTTATGCAAGATGCTGCTCTTGAGGTGGAATCTAATATTCTGGCCTCCCAGAAGCAGAAAGGAGATTCTGATAGAAGAATACCAAAGAATGAAGCCTCCTCTTCATCAAATGCTGATCCAAAACTTGATAAAATGGCCAAAATGCTAGAGTCTCTAACTTCTGAGATATCTAAGCTCAAGATCGAAAACAAATAGCCTGTGAAGGGGAGAGGCAATTATCACTCTGTAGGTAGAAATCCAAATCAAAATCCAAATAGCTTCATAAGGAATAATCAGCCAACTCAGATCCTGCAAAGAGAAAAGAATTCTAATGAAGATCAGAGGATAAAAGTCCCTCTTCAGAATGTTGTGATGGACGATGACAATGGTGAAGATCAAGAAGATGGAGAAGGTGACATTCATTGTGTTGGAGAAGAGACAGGGAAATCTTACCTAACACAACAAGACTATGAGGAATCACTGATGACTGAGCAGACAGAAGATGATCTTCTTGGTGATGGCATTTTCACAACAGAAGATAAAAATAGATATAACCTCCGATCCAAATCTAATGCTGCTCAACAAGACGCACCAGCCTCTCCTGAGAAGACTTCTGCCTCTGTTAAGAAAAAGGATCAGACATCAGAAGATTAGCAAGAAAATTCTTCAAAGGTGAAAGCATCAGCTCCTCCCAAGAAGACTGCTGCCCCTGTCAACCATCAAACTTCAGAAAGTCAGCCCCCTGTCGAACAACAAAGAAATTAGGAAGCCCCTTCAAATCAGGTAAAGGTTTCTGATAAGGCTGCTGATAAGGTTCCATATTCTTTTAATTTTGAGGCTGACATACAAAATATTAAGATCCCTATTCCTCTAGTTGAGCTGATGAAAAATGAGATGTTTAAAAGGGATATCCTCAAAACTCTAGATCCCCAATCTGTATCCCTTTCTGCTGATATCCTCAACATTTATGATGATAAGCCAACCATCACCTTGGGCCAAATGATAGAAGACAGAGATGATAGATTTCCTCCCTTTTACATCTCCTTAAATATTCATGAGAAAACACTGCATAACTGTTTGTTGGACTCCGGTGCTTTGCACAATTTGATGCCAAAGGCTGTCATGGATGAGCTTGGGCTGGAGATCACCAAGTCTTATCATGACCTTTTCTCCTTTGATTCTCGAAAAGTCAAATGCCTTGGGATGATTAAGGATTTGGCTGTAACCTTGACCCAAGAATCAATGAAGACAATGGTGATGGATATAGTGGTGGCTGACATACCTCCAAAATTTGGATGTCTTCTCTCAAGATCGTGGATGAAGAGACTAGGTGGCACTCTTCAAATGCATCTCTCCTATGCTACTATCCATGTTTTCAAAGGGGTGAACAGAAGGCTATACAAGGAATCTTAGTTGGCATATGTAATCATTGTCGAGAAGAATCCATCCAATCATCCTATCTATTTAGTTGACACAGGTATGGGATCTTGTATTTTGCAAATTGATGATTCACTGGCTGATACATTGCTGCTCAGAAAGCCTATAGATCAGATCACATTTCAGCCCACAGAAACAACAGAAAAAGACCCTTGGACCATGTTCTTTGACTGTGCTTGCACTAAGGAGTCAGCTGGAGCAGGAGTGGTATTCATTTCTCCTTCTAAGAAAACTTCTCATTTGTCCTTTAAACTCGATTTTAAAGTGACAAATAACATTGATGAGTATGAGGCATTACTTTTGGGACTGAATGCAGCCAGAGAGAGAAACATTAAAAAATTTCAGGTGTTTGGAGATGCATATTTGATTATCCAACAGGTGAATAAGCCTTTTCAAGCGAAGCATGTTAGGTTGAAGGCATACAGAGATGAAGTGTTGAAGGCAATTCGTGATTTTGCAGAGTTTAAGATTTCATTTGTACCTAGAGCAATGAATGAAGTGGTTGATTCATTGGTTGTGTTTGCTTCTGCATTCATACCCCCTATGCCTCATAAATTAACTTACGAAATTCAAGTTAAATATAGGCCCTCTTTCCCTGATAACGTAAAATTTTGGAAGGTTTTTGAAGAAAATGCTGAACTCACTAGATTCCTTGCAATGATAGATGACTTTGCAGATCTGCAGATTGATCAGGAGAACAAACATGATCATGAAGTTGAGGAGCCAAAGTTCAAGAGAAAAATCGTAGCACATGAAATAGTTCAGTTGTCCACCAACAGAATTCCTAAAGGTTTGGTCCCGTTGGAGAGGCTGTTCGATAACAATGATGTGGCTGTCAAATTGCAAAGTGGGGAAAAAGACTCAGAGGTTTTGAAGTATAATGTGGCTAGTGAGCAAGATCCTAAACATGTTAACTTAACCTCACATTTGACTAAAAAACAAAGGGTTGATTATGGAGAATTGCTAAAGGAATTTGCAGACATCTTCGCTTGGCAGTATGATGATTTAAAAACCTTTGACACAGAAGTGATTCAGCATAAGATTCCCTTGAATAAAGACACCAAACCATTTAGGCAGAAGCTTAGATCCTTCAACCCTTTGTTGCTGCCTACAATGGAAAGAGAAATTAAGAAACTGTTGGATGCCCGCATTATCATTCCTCTCAGGTATTCAGAATGGATTGTGAATCTTGTGCCAGTTAGGAAGAAGAATGGGGAGATCAGACTCTACGTCGAATTCAGAAATTTGAACAAGTGCTCTAGGAAAGACAACTACCCTCTACCTAAAATGGAGCATATTTTGCAGAAGGTGTCAGGATCGAAGGTGATGTCCTTTATTGATGGGTTTTCCGGATACAATCAGATTGTTGTCCATCTAGAAGACAAAGAAAAGACTGCCTTTACCACACCATGGGGTACGTTTATGTACGAGAAGATGCCCTTTGGATTGATGAATGCAAGAGTGACATTCCAAAGGGCAATGGACATTGCTTTCGTTGGAGAGAAAGATAAATTTGTCCTGATTTATCTTGATGATATCACTGTTTTCTCAAGCATCCACGAACTTCATTTGCAGAACTTAAGAAGGACATTTCTGAAATGTCGAAGGTATGGCATCTCTCTTAACCCAAAAAAATCGAATTTTGCACTTAAGGAGGGGAAATTACTTGGGCATATTGTTTCAACTGATGGGGTTAAGATTGACCCAAAGAGGGTAGAAGCAATTAAAAATCTGTCTCTTCCTAGATCAAAGAAGGACATTCAGTATTTTCTTGGCACTATTAACTTTGTTAGAAGGTTTATAGTAAATTTTGTTGAACTCACAAAGCATATCACTGCTATGTTGAGAAAAGACTCCGAAGTAAAGTGGACTGAAGCAGCCCGATATTCATTCAATGCCATCAAGGAAGCCATCACAACAACCCCTGTTTTGATCAGCCCCGATTTCTCCAAGGTATTTTACATTTTTTCATTTGCTTCCAGTGATACAATCGCAGCGGTACTCTTGCAGAAAAATGTTAATGATCAGGAACAACCGGTTGCCTTCTTCAGTAAGGTCTTGAGGGACGCAGAGGTAAAGTACGAATTGTTGGAGAAACAAGCATATGCACTTGTCAAGTCATTGAAAGCTTTCAGAGTCTACATTCTTCAAGCAAAGGTAATAGCTTTCGTTCCCTCCAGTTCAGTTAAAGATGTTCTTGTCCAGCCTGACATTGATGGCAAAAGGAGTAAGTGGATAGCTAGATTGATTGAATTCGATGTCGAAATCAAACCAACAAAACTTTTGAAAGGTCAGGGCCTTGCCAAACTTCTGGCAGAGGAAAATTGCAGGCTGCTTGACATAAATCTGATGAGTATCAATGCAGAAAATGTTCAATCTTCAGAGAACAAAGAGGGTGAGGAAATGTAGGTCTCATCTCACTTAGCTGATTGCAAATGGTACAGTCATATTATTCAGT
The DNA here is from genome assembly GCA_032191745.1 of Picea mariana. Classification (NCBI taxonomy): domain Eukaryota; kingdom Viridiplantae; phylum Streptophyta; class Pinopsida; order Pinales; family Pinaceae; genus Picea; species Picea mariana. The sequence continues at coordinate 110,918 of JASDQU010737242.1, read as the reverse complement.
TTCTGCAAACTTTATCAGTCCCATCAGATTTGACAAAGACTCAAAGAAGGGCTTTGAAGCTCAAAGCTATGAATTTATGCATCAATGACAACTTGTTGTTCTGGAAAAATCCCATAGGTTTGTTGTTGAGGTGTGTAAACCAAGAAGAGGCAGATAAGGTCATGATTGAGTTTCATAATAGTCAATGTGGGGGACATCACTATTGGAAAACCACTGCACAAAAAATCTTAAGATCCGGTTACTACTGGCCATCCTTATTTTCAGATGTGTATGAGTTTGTGAAAACATGTGACAAATGTCAGAGATTTGAAGGTAAACAACAACTGAAGTCTCTTCCCCTCAAACCTATAGTGGTCACAGGGCCTTTCCAGTAGTGCGGCCTGGACTTCATAGGTGAGATTCATCCACCTTCCAGTGGTCAGCGCCGGTGGATCCTGGTTGCCACCGATTACTTTACAAAGTGGATTGAGGCCATTCCCACTCGGAACGCCAATCATACTGTCATCATAAATTTTTTGCAAGAAAACATATTTTCCAGATTTGGTTGTCCCAAGAGATTGGTCACTGATAATGTTGTTGCGTTCAAAGATAAACACTTGGTGAAATTGTGTGAAGAGCTGGGAATTCAGCTAGTACATTCCACAGCTTACTATTCGCAAGGAAATGGCTTAGCTGAGTCATCCAACAAGAGTTTAGTCAGAATCATAAAGAAGCTCCTTGAACAAAATGCCAGAGGTTGGGATTCCAAACTGAAGTTTGCCTTGTGGGTTGACAGGGTTACATGTAAGAAATCAATTGGTACATCTCCTTTCAAGTTGCTATATGGTACCGAGGCCATATTTCCTGTTCAACTTGCATTGCCGGTTGCAAAGTTCTTACAAGAAACTGATTCTGAACCAAATGATTTGACTAGGAGAATTCATAATTTGGTAGAACTACAGCAAGATAGAGAGCAGCTCTTGGAAAAAATAGAATTGCATCAAGAAAGAATCAAAGAAACTTTCGACAGGAAAGTCAAATCAGATGTCTTCAAAACAGGGGATTTATTCTTAAAGTGGGATGCAGCAACGCAGGAGAAGGGGAAACACGGAAAATTTGAGGCTCTCTGGACAGGTCCTTTTGTCATAACAGCGGTGCAGTAGAACAATAACTTTGTTCTCCAAACTCTTTCAGACGAGGCAATAGCAGGTGGCCCTTTCAACGGGCTCTTCCTGAAGATCTATTTCTCATAAGGCTTCCTTTGAAGCCATGTTCTACTTGTACATATTTCTTTTTCACTTCTGTTTTCTTTATTTCTGTCATTCAATAACTCCATGCCCAATGGTACTAGCAAACTATTTTTCAATTTTCTGTTTCAAATTGTAATAAGGCTACTGACTCTAACTAGGTTCTTGGTCACCTCACAGGGAGTTGCCCATCCCAGTTGGAGCCAAATGTTAGCTCCCGAAATGAACCCGTCCCTTTGGTCACATTTTGTGGTGGATAGCATGGCTATTGGTAGTTTTCTCAGATTATTTTTTATTTTTTCTAAGCTGCAAGGTTTAGGTTTTGATTTTGTTTTAGGAATAAGATGACCCACAAAAGTCGTCTTTCCAAAATTTTCATAATTTTCTTTAAACAACTAACGTGTGTCCAAAAAATGAGTGTTAGCTGGTGAAAGTGGCAACTTTCCACAGCTAAGGAGCATCTTTCATAGGTCTGTGCACTGCTGAAAGCGTTGAATTTCAAAAAATCCAAAGAAGCATTGTCACGGGTGATGCACTGGTGAAAGTGAAGACTTTCCACAACTACGAAGAAGTTCTTATGGGATCGTGCACTGATGAAAGTGAAGACTTTCAACAGCTAAAAAGGGTTTTCTATAGGATCATGCACTGGTGAAAGCGTTAAGTATCAACAGCTAAAGGGGCGTTTTCCACGAGCCGTTGGCTGGAGAAAGCGGGAATCACGTGCGTATTATCGACATTGCTAAAAGCTAATGATGATATGATCATCCCACGTCATGTAAATCCAAATCATGTGCTGATGAAAGTGGGTAATGATGGATATTCAGTTTTTCATGTCAAAATAGGATTGCGATGTGGATCTGGTTTAGTGACGCTTGCTGCACACTCATGGCGCCGGGAATGGTAATTTCGAATCCAGCAATTCAGGTACAGAGGCTGTACTGCCGGGCTCACAACATCAAATCAGATTTTTGCTTCCATGTCATACATTATTCATGAAGGTTTGTTAAGATTTCAAATGTTAGAAAACAGAGCCGACTCCCGAGTGCTTTCAACAGCGCAAAACCTTGACTCGACCGGCAGTTGCAGGGGTTGATATACCAGATTGTTGGGGTTTTCAAGCTACAGAATGGCGAGGAGACGCAGTGTTTCTCTACTCAGAAAAGAGCTGGACAGCCTATCCTTTTTACAGACACATCTCGAAGTCCAGAAACATTTTTCAAATGCAGGGTGTATTGAATTCGTTGAGAGGCTGCAAAATGGTTGCCACCAGTCGACAGCAGAAGCTTTTTCCAAAACTTTCGATGGGAATAAGGCTCGTGTTGGGTCATTGGAAATCTTAGTAGACGAAGCTGCCATCGCTGCAACAATTAGCCTACCAAGGACGGGCCTGAGCTGGTTCAAGACCACGACCACCAAAAACTTGAATTTCAGGTCTTATTTAAAGGAGGAGTTCAAGCACAGCGCATGGAAGAAGGGCATCATGGTTTCCTATCTTGAAGAGGAGTGGCAGGAGCTATTTAAGGGGATCCAAATCTACATTACCTCAGAGGGCAAGTATGACAAACTCATGATGTATCATTTTAAGCTCCTGGACCATTTCACAGGCAAGACGCTCCTCAATTTACCTTTTTTCTTACATAAGAGTTTAACTAAGGTCTACAAGAAAATCAGGGCTCAACCCCTAAGCATGAAGAATACCCTGTGCCACTTCGACCTCATTAAATTGATCATTCTGGAGGAATTAAAACAGCATGGAAGGAGCTGGCAACATTTCCTATTCTGGGAGGGTTTTGAAACACAGAATCAGCCTGAAAATGAACAGGGGAAAGGATCAAAGAAACAGCTGACTCCTCAAAGTAGTTCAAGGAAGAGGAGGACCTTGCCAGGACCTCCAGAAGATAGAATCTATGGAGTGAAGTCTCGTAGGTCAAAGAAAAGGTTAAGCTTTGAAACCACTGTAGAACAGCCCACAGAGTAGCTTACAGATAAGAGAACCAATATATTAAACTTGCCCTATACAGATTCAGAATCAGAGCAACAGGATCAATGCCCTGTCACCAAGAGCCCTGAGCAGTCAATTGAGTTTGCACAAAACTATGAGACCTTCACTCATACAGAGGAGGGAGAAACATCAAAAAGCTCCAAGTCAAATAAATCTCAGAAAATCAAGCATCTGAAAGAGGTAATTGCTCAGTAAGAGGTTTTGGAATGGGTGATCAAAGAAAGGTAGAAGAAGTTGTCTGATAACATCGCCAAAAACAATGCTGCGTTTGAGAGATTGGCTCGGGAAAGTGTTAAAGAGAAGAAAAGAAAGAAAAAAATCACCAAAGATTACAATAGCCTATGGTGGCTTGCCAAATGACTTAAAAGGCAGATAAGAAGATTGAAACAAAAACAAAGGCAAAAATCCCATCCAAACTTGAAGGTGCTTGCTCAAGTCGTTGTTAATATGCAAGGTGAGAAATCTGAGACACACTGAGTTTTGATAGAATCAAAATTTTGAAGGTGAAAACTCATTTTGGGCACAGTCAGAGCTTTCAACAGCGCAAAGCAATATTTTATGACCCGTTAGCTGGTGAAAGGCAGCGCTTTCACGAGCAAACTAGTGAATTATAAATCCCGTTAGCTGTTGAAAGCTGGAAAAGCACTTTTGAGAACCAAGGACAGAACAGGTCAATTTTTGCAGATTATGAAGAGGTTCCAGGATATCAAGGGACTATCAGATCGCATGCATAGGACTCAGCATCAGAGGTTCGAGAGAATTTTGGGAACACATGCAAAACAACTTCCTCAAAAATCAACCATGAACGTTGGAGAAATCCAACTGTCAAGACAGGTGCCCTGCCATGTTTCATTACATCGCAGATCATAGGAGCTGAAGGATATAGATGGCGAATTTTTGAGATTGGAAACAATCTGAATGATAGTTTAGTTGTTAAAGTCTTTATCTTCAAAGTTGTTTAGTTATATTTGAATTTCTTTTATTAAATACAGATCCATGTTTTTAGGATCTGTAAAACAAATTGTAAGAGCCTATAAAGGACTATTTTTTATATGAGATAAGGGTTCAAACTGGGAGATATTTTATGCCACTGTATAGACTCTTTTTGCAGAAATAAAGTTCAATTTCCTTTCGTTTACAATATCAGAATTGTTCATCTTTCATTTCCTGTACTTTGTTTCAGTTTATTTTAGTTCATAAAGACTGTTATCTCTTTATTGAACTCATAATCTTGAAATTAAAGGATTCCTCTCTATCTTGTATTCAGCCCTGCATTCATTTGTATTCAGCATTCAATAATAGTGTTTTTCATCCTCCTTTCAAAGTATTTGATCTGATAATTGTTTCTTGAAAGCACTGTTTCTTTAGATGTGTGATGAGTGTTTATTTCATTGAATCATTAAAGACCCCATTGTCCCAAACACATAAAAACCATTATTTCTAAGTTACCAAGCACCTTTGCTCTACAACCACAAAGGGTTTCTTGGAGTGATAATAGATGGTCCCTTGAAAAATCAACAAAGGAGGTAACGATAAGCATATAGATGAGGTCATTGAAAATTATTTGGTATCTATCTGATCATTAGAGTTACTCGAAACAATAATACACCCAAACGTCTACCAAAAGAGGGGTTGTATACACAGTTGATCTTTGCAGTTTGGATGGTCAAAATAAACTCTTGAATAGTAATGAAAGGGGGAGGCATTGAGTAATTTAGAGAGGTCGTTGGGAACTTAATTGCATCCTCCTGTTACTAAATATGGTCTAGGATGGGAGGACCTCAATATTGTGAAGAAATAGGGGATGAAAACCAATCAAAAGGAGAAACCAACTCATACACATGCTCAAAATATGCTCATTGTTCCAGCTCATTAATGTTTTCAAGCATTCAATGATATGTGACAAGTTTGAGGTTTGTACCATATTTGTTTGAAGCACAATGGTTTAGGGTTTCCACAAAGGTTTAAATGTGTTTCAATTCAACAATATCTTAACCTGCAAGAATAAGATCAGAGGATAGATAATAAACCAGATCCAAACCATATCAAATGATAGCAATAAAAGGTATTCGATAGGATATGATATAGCATACACAAAATACAAATATAATACATATCATTGAATCTCAAACATTCTAGATTCAAGAGTAAACATGATGAAACCCTTGATTGCAAAAGATAAATAAATAAAGGACAAGAAAGGAGAAACAATTTTTATTTTTTTTTGTTGGTTGAAGACAATGATAGGCCAATGCCTTTGGAGGGATATGGGTTCTCTATACCAATTCTATATGAAGGCTTGGGTTTAGGATGAGATAATGTTGATGTCAACCATAGGATTTCCCCTCAAGTGTTTCCTATGTTTAGAAGGTTCCCTTCGAGTTGGGTGTGAGGATTGGTCCATGAAGAAGCTTCTCCATGTACTAGCAAGGTGAAATTAAAGGTTGGTCAAGGAAAAAGGATAGATCCCTAGGATGTCCTACCTTAATGCAATGAAAAAATATTCAATGATCAAATGGGGAAGGTTATAAAATCTTGCCTCGATAACCCTTCCAAGTGGAGCATTTCACCCTTATTTGGCCTTGTAGTATCCTTTTTCTTATAGAAAATATGAAAAGTGTTTATCTAAAACCTTTAAAAACATCTAAACATTCTCTTAGAAAAATAATATATAGCCAAGAACTCTTCAATCAAGTTTTCTCATTGATCTCCAACAATTTGAAATGAGGGAGGACTTCTCCTTTTATAGGTGAGAAGCCTCCTCAAGTACACTACAATACAATATGCTAGCTCAATACCATGAGATCAAAACCATTATCCCATTCAAAATGTTGGTAAAGTACAACAAATGACATAATAAATCCTACAAAATTATCCAAGAGTGAAACAACCCTCTAGAATGGTCCAAACACAATGATAAATGCTACACGTGTGGGATAGAGAGAGAATGAAGGAGGTGTGCCCCTCAACAATTCTGCCATCATCCCATAAAAAACATGGTCAAACATGGTCTATATACCTCCAACGTCCATCAACTAACTCCCTCAATATGAGTGCTCCAAATGAGAGATAACCACCTCAAAATTATGACATCACCCCCATGTTACCCCTCACATGTGTGAGTCATCCAAGTCAAAATTCAAGAGAAGTGGAATGTTTGGCATCCTCTAGGTGAGAACTCCTCAATTAATGAGCTATAAATAATTCCATGCCATCATAAGGTCCAAATAACAACTTATAACCACCTCCATAATCTGTAACCAACCTCTCCAATGCATTAAAAACTCCCACATGTGGTCCAAGGAGAGATAATAATGCATGAGTGTGAATGCAAAGTCCAACTAAGAAAGGAGAATGAATCAAGGTGGTCCACATGGCATGTGTGATGACATGGAATCCCTATCATGGTTCGATGTATTGTATCCCAATGTGATACACAAATCCCAAGACAAATTGCATGAATCCCAATGTTCATAGATATGATCATATATGAGTGCATGGATCCCAATGCAACATCATGGATATTGAAGCATGGTACATGTATCCCAATGCACAATACCCACTTAAAGTGATGGGTCTAGCCTCTTAGCAAGCCATTAAATGGTAGCACCTAGTGACATCTCTTAATACAACATAATAAATAGGGGTTAGTTTTAATATTTTCCCAAGTCTTACTAAGGGGAACAATATTAACCCTTATACATGCTCCAATTCCGAGGAAAACCCATATTTCCTAAGTACCTAGGTGAAATATAGGTAAAGATTAATAATAATGATGAAAGGGAAGGGAAAAGAACTTAATGTGATGACCCTCAAAGTATTAGACATGCATAGATCTTTTCATTTATTTGTTCATTCATCTAGCTTTCATGAGCTAGTTTTTTTTATATAATAGCCTTTGAGAGGGAGCTTAACATTGAGTTACCTATCCTCGATACTATTTCTTACTACCCCTTTATGTCTTTTTATTTAATTGTTTAGTTTATCAAACAAGTCCCTTTTTCTTTAGATATTCATAAACAAGCTAGGGACTAAGGGAATTGGCATCATAGTGAGGTGGCATTGCTCAAGATTTTATTTTTGGCTTTTGATTTTATCTCTTCACCTCTTAGCATTATTGGATTTATTGATTCAATATTTTATCATTTGACCTTTGAGAAATCATACATGACCGGGATATAATTTTTTACATGGATGGAATGAATGATACAAGGAAGGTGGAAAATGATCAGTGTGGTTAAGATGTGAACAAGGCTATCTAATATAGCACCTAGTAATACAAATTAACCCAAGAAATGACACACTTATAATAGAAAACATGTTCCCCAAGATACTACAAGGAAAATAATAAAACCATGTAATATTATGAAGTGCTACTAGATATTGCTAGGTATTTACTAGTTTACAACGAGCTAAGAAGTTATATCATCACATCCAAATGAAAATTAATACATGGAATGAAAAAAATGAAGCATATTGAAACCATATTCTATTAACCACAGTGCATCTATCATCTGAGGAGTTATGGAGGAAGGTTAGTTATACCACGATTGAGCTAGCATGATCATACATCTAGTGGAGATCAAGAGAAACTTTGTCTAGATCTAGAGAAGATGAGCATGAAATCTCATGCAAGTAGAAACATGATACCTTTTTGAGGGTATCTGAAAGTTGTCACCCCTAGGGGGAGTAACAAAGAGATGTAATTTTATTTCTATATTTGCATTCCTTTACTTTCTATTTATTTTTGAAAAGTAGTGCAGGGCAAGCAACAAATCATCCAAAAGAAAAAGAGCCAACATCAACAATATTACTAGGGTAGAGGAGATGAGCAAAAAAATTGAATATCATCAACTGGGGAATGTTATAATAGCCTCATCAATCACCTCTAGGTATGTTTCCTAACATCCTTGAACTTTTGTGAAAAAACTAGGCTAAAACTACTTAAATCATAGTCAGGATAGTCATTTTTTGAGGGGGAAAATGTAGATATTTTCAAAACATGTTTCCATGGAATATAAACCTCTAATTATAGTTTCCAAAATAATTGAAACCACTCCATTTCAACATCGTATGAAGAAGTTACGGCTGAAATAGTGATTGCTTTTCCCAAAATCTGCATTGTTCCAATTTTGCATGTTGATTGTTTCTTAGCATATTTTATACACCAATTCAAAGTATCTTTAAAACTTGTTTCTAGTGGAAATATGTCTATAAATCCTAATTCTTGCATGAAACAAAGGCAACATCAAATTATAAATTCAACTAAAATTTAGGCAAAAACAATGGTGGGAATAACAAAATACTTTATTATCTCCAAAAGAGACTCACATTGCAACACTTGGAGAGACACCTTGTTGTAAAAGGTGGGCTTCATAGCTTCTCTTTGGGAGGGTCTTTTTATCTCCTTATGTGATCAAGGTCCAAATCAAGTATCTGGAGGTTTCAAGCTCCCTTGTGAATGGGAAATGGTTAAATAAAGAAACAAGGAAAGGAACTCCCAAGAATGGAGAAATATTGATGATGGATTTATCTCTCTAATGGAATTCTAGTGGGATAAATTTGTTATGTTCCTCCTCTATTTAAATGTAACCCCTTTAAATTATTTTTATAGATGAGTGTTGAACCCTCCTTTTGATATAGTTTCAATATGAATAGGGGGTTTTGCAAGATCTTTGTGTACATGTTGTGCAACTTGGCTAGGCTTGTGTACATTGACGAGTCATGGTCGACCCATTTTCTGCTTGAGAAATTGTCGTGCACTTATTAAAATAGGTAATATCCCCATGCATAATATATAAAGAGAAGACTATGTGCTTTGAGAAATGGTCAATTGATGTTTTGGCTAGGCTAAAAAAGGTACCACAAGGTCATATGGTGATGAACTAGGGGGGCAGTTGTAGGTTATGAATACAATAACGATGTTTCCAAGAATGACTACTTAAATTGTACAAGTGAGTAAAATTAGGCTGATAATACACAATCATTGATTTCTCCAATGTATTTTTATGCATGCACATGAATATGTGAAGCACTTCCCTGTGAAGTAGAGGAAGACACAATTTTGAAGGAATGGATGTAATTTTTGTTTTTGTAAATAAAAGAAGTGACTTATATTAATTCTTGAGTATGCAACTGTACAACGCTTGGAAACCACCTATTCTGCCACTTAAGGGAAACTAGAATAGGTGGATCCAAGCGATGATATGTCTGTCATGGCTGGAAAATATTATACAAAAATTGTGCAGAGATCTGAGAATTTCAATGAGATCCCTATTCCATCTAACTAGCCTAGGGATGGCCTCATTCAGAGCCGCCATAACTAAGAGAATTACATAACTGGAAAAAAGAGTGAAAGATAAATCATTATCCATTCTAAAAACTATAATTGACAAAAAACTGAGTTCTGGGGTGAGCCGCATCAAGCCATTGGAGAACCTAGATTTCCATGGGAGGTGTATGCCGGGACGAATCTCTGCTTGCAAGTTGGGCAGCGTGCTTGCGTTGGGGCTTCTATGAACGCCTCAAACAACAAGTCCAGTCGCTGACTGATGGTCCTTTGTCCATGCACCTATTCTTCCTGTCGATGCCTGATGTCGAAGAGGAGCTCAAGATGCTCCTCTGCCAAATGGTAGGAAGAGTACGAGCTCTCCTCTCCTTTATCCTTACCTGTGTTTTCCTCTATAGTTGAGTCCTTCCCTGTGTCAATTAGTTTCCAGCTTGGAGGGATTTCCTCCTCCATGATATAGCTTCTATCCCCCCAGTAAGGCTCTCCTGGTTTGAGATTTGGGGGTGCAAGAAGGTTGGTGGTTGTGGGGGGGCGCATCTCTAAGGGTGGCATTGTCGTAGTCATCGGCCTTGGGCTTGGTTGCAAAACTGGAAGTGGCGTTGTCACACTCAGACCTAGATGCAGAGCTAGAGGTGGTGCCTCCACTTTGATGGCGTTTAGGGGCACAGGCACCTCTTCCTTCACCCTGCTAGCTGAAAAATGTTGAGGTGGTGGTGGAGAAAGCACAGGGGGGGACGAGATCTCCATTTTTGGAGTGCGTGGAGAAGTCTTAGTTTGAAACAAGGGTGACGAGGTATCCATTTTTGGATTGTGTAGGGTTTTCTGAGTACTTCTGGTGTGACTATGGGGGTGGCTAAAATGAGTGATTAGAGCTCGCTGGGAGGCCATAATTCTGTTGGCTCAGGTGAGGGTGTTCTTATTCCTGCTACCCCGCTTGGGATTTCCTCGCTCTCGGGGCATGGTGAGGAGAACCAGGGGGTAGGGGGGATGAGAAGGGTATGTGGGGGAGAAATAGAGGTGAAAGTGAGCTAGGAGGACACACATAGTGCAAGCAATGAAGCTAGGAGGGCCAAGGAGCACTGCACGATGATCACAACAAGCAAATGATAGAAAAAGGAATGCACCAGGGTCGGATTTAACACTTCTGAGAGCCACTGAAGTCTCTCCCATCACCATTGAATGTCAATGGGACTGATACAAGTAGCTAATATTGGTGGTCTGGCTGGATCGCTCATCCAAGAGATTCACCAGGCACACTGAATTAACTTCCCTCATTGTGTATGCCATGGGGAGTTAATACGTCGGGGGTGGCAGCATGGGACAATAACTCCCCCTGCCATCTGTCCCTGCCATTTGTCCCCCTCCTCTTTCCAAGTGTCACCCCATCCGGGTAAGGGTAGTCCCTTCGGGCCAGCTCTTTGTAGTGAGTCCAAATTATCGAGCTCTGGGGCCTTCTAGAGTTTGTGAGGGTGATCTGCTAAGTAAGATCCACTCCTGCATTGGTTATTCTATCTACCACTTTGTTTTCTTCCTGCCTCACGTGAGAGGTGATGATAGTTAGGGAGGGTTTGAGGAGTGATTGAAAGATGTGAAGGGGGCCCAGCAGGCGCCAGCTGGGGGTGATCCCTTATGGATTCCTGCCATTGAGGATTTTGGAGGCTAGCTCAATTATGACTTTGGAATCTCCTTCGATGATGAGGCAGGTGAGGTTGTGGTCCAGGGCTAGTTGAACTCCTCTGATCAAGTCCCAAAGCTCTATCGAGTTGTTGGTGTTGAAGCCTAGGTTATCAGCTATGATTTTGTGAATTTGGCCATGGTTGTCCCTTATTACTACTCCCGCTCTAGAGGGCCCTGGATTTCCTTTTGAAGCTCTATTGAAAATGATTTTATGGAACCTGGGTGGAGGGGGGGACCAAATCGAGGGGCTGACCAAAAAGGAAGAGGAAGGAGGAGGTGTAGAGAAGGTGGAGGGGAGTGTGAGGCCCCAAGAATTAAAAATCAAGGTCTTTGCAGGGTCCGTGGGGAGGTCATCTTTGGTCCATGGATGAAGCTGGAGAGTTTCTTGGAGGTGCGAGTGAATGGTGGTCCAAATGATGACAGGGGGGGAGGGCTGTGAGTGGAAGACTTTCGTGTTTCTTTCTTTCCAAAGTTGTCAAACTATGAATCCTGGTAGGAGCTGCCAGATTCTATTTAAGAGTTGGCTTTTGTAAGGTCTTGAACCCCAATTTCTGATTGTGTTTATAATGCTTCGTTTATCTCGATGGGTTCTCCATAAGTGTTGTGTGGCATAGTCCCAAATGTTGGCATTGATGGTGCAGTTTTTTAGGAGGTGCTCCATGGTTTCCACGTGTTGAGTGCAAATATGGCAGATCGAGGGGCCAATAAAGCCTCTTTTTTGGAGATTGTCCCAGGTTAGGATCTTATTTTGTAGAAGGAACCAGAGGAACATGAAGATTTTTGGCCTAAATTTAGAATTCCAGACTGTGGTCCAGATGGGTCCTTTGGCAAAGAATGAAATCCTTCCTGTAGAGAATATCCTTCTTTGAGAGTAAAGTTTACATGAGGTGAATGCCCCCATCGAAGAATTTAAGAGTTGTTGCTCGTGCGTATTCTTCGTTGGGATATTGCTTGGGTCCAGTTATGCAGGTTGCAGTTTTCTGCTGCCTATAGGTCCTGATGCGTAGATTTCCAAGTTCTCCAGGAATGGTTGTTTGGGTCAGTCACCCACATGTTTGCAACTTTGGTAGTGGTTAGATTTTGTATCTAGTTTTTGTAGTGCTGCAGATTCTCTTCTGATTGGAGGGGTGGCATCCATTGCCAGAAGTCCATCCAAAACCTGGAAATTTGACCATTGCAGATTTACCAGAAGGTATGTTCCTGAATGAGTGGTCTGTTCCTCCAGGCAGCATTCCAGATGTTGGAACCTTGTATTTTGTCTTGCATCCTGATCTAGTGTGAATGTTGGATGTCTGGCGTGTATTTGTGTTTCCAAAGCTGGGCTCATATTTCTGTGGGGATTTTGATCCATCTACTCTAGAATTTATCTCCCATAGTGTTGTTGAGTTTTCCAGGGTCACGTAGGCCCAGGCCTCCGAGGGCCTTGGGTTTGCAAACTTTTTCCCAACTGACTAGAGCCCATTTTTTATCGGGGTTGTGACCATGCCAAAGAAATTTCCTCTAGAGATTACAAATTTTCTTTATGACTAATTGAGGGGATTCTAGAGAAGAAAAGAGGTAGGCAGGTATGGCTTGGAGTACGGATTTTAAGAGGGTAGTTCTAGCAGGGAGGTTGAGGGAGCGAAAGGTTCAATTGTTGAGACGATTGGAAATGGAGAGAAGGAGAGAGTCTTAGGAGAGGTTGCGTGCTGTTGAAGCCAACAAGGGGAGTCCTAAGTACTAAGTTGGTAGGGAGCAGACATGAATAGAGAGAAGCTAAGAGATGTGTTGTTGGATGGCTTTAGGGATGTTGAAGAAGAACAACTATGATTTGGCTAAGTTGAAGGAGGTTCCAGTGGCTTCGCTGAAGTCAGAGAGGATGGAGAAGAGCTTGTTAGCTTCTTGTGTTTTGGGGGTGTTCATGAGCATGGTGTCATTTACAAATTGACTGTGAGAGGTTGCAAGTTGAATCCCATGGAGGGGGAGGCCTTGCAGTGAACCATTTTCAATGGAGGATTTTATGTAGCGACACAGGCCATCTGCCATTATTACAAAGAGAAAAGGGGAGAGAGGGTCCCCTTGCATTATTCCCTGTAAGGGGAAGAAGGGTTGGGAGGGGGTGAAATTTACAAGGATTTATAAGAAGGTAGAGGTGATGAGGTTCATGATCTAGTCTTTCTAGGTGGTGTTGAAGCCAAAGGTTGTTAAGACAGCCCTTATGTAGTGCCAACTTAGTTTATCAAAATCTTTGGAGAGGTCAAACTTTAGAAGAATACCTGGCGTGCATGTGCTTTTGAGCGAGTGGATGACCTCGTGGACCAGGATGACACTATCCATGATTTGTCTTCCTTTTACATAGCCTGATTGCTCCTTTGAGATGATGAAGGGGAGGATTGGTTTGAGTCTAAGTGCTATAACTTTAGAGATGATTTTGTAGATCACATTGTAGAGCGCTGTGGGTCTGAAATTATTTGGATTAGTGACCCTTTCTTCTATGGTTTTCAGGGTGATGAAGGTGGCATTGAGGGCTAGGAGGACTGTGTCGGAGCTACATGATTCCTCCACCAGTTGCCAAGATTTTTTCCTTAGCATGGGCCAACAAGAGTGGAAGAAGTCCATTGTGAAGCCATCAGGGCCCGGATCCTTACCTGTGGGTAGTTCCTGTATGGCCCGATCTACCTCAGCTTGGCTTATGGGGGTCATGAGGGCTTCATTATGTTCCTAGGTGATGAGTGGCAGAATTTTGGTTGTCACTCTCCCAATTTCTTCAGCTTGATCCCCGAGTGGCTCTGAGAGGAGGTCTTTGTAGTAATCGATGAGCTCTTCCGTGATGTCCTGGTGGGTGAGCAGGGTGCTACCCTGAGATTTTTCCAACTTGGTAATGTGGTTAATGAAGCGTTTGTGGATCATGGAGAGATGGAATAATTTTGTGTTTTTTTTCCCTCTTTGAGCCATTGAACTCTGAATTTCTGTGTCTAGAGAATTTCTTCCTGTTTGAACCTTTCTTCCAGTTGTTGTCTAGTGTACTGCTCCTCCTATTGCTGAGTTGGGGTATGTCCAGTTTGAATAGCCTACGTCTGTAGGGCTTCGAGTTTTTTTTCCAGGAGTTTTCTTTCTTGGAAGATTTTTCCGAAGACTTCTTTATTCCACCTTCGCACCTTCTGCTTGAAGTATTTGAGCTTCTGCTGGAAGTAGTACATTTTGGTTCCCTGCTGGATCTCAGTAGTATTCCACCAATGACGAGCCATTTCTTGGAAGTCTGGGTGGGTAAGCCAGAAATTTTCAAATCTGAAGGGTTTGAGCTTGGGGGAGGCCATGGTGTCTGCCCAGAGCTTAACCGACCAATGATCTGAGCCTGCTTTAGGGAGGATGTTGGACTCAATTAGGGGGCCTTCCAAGAGAAGGGGCTCCGAGAGAAGAAAGCGGTCGAGCCTATAGGTGATTTGTTGGGGTCTCGTTCGCTTGTTCATCCCGATGAAGGTGCCATTGCCATTTTCTATATCAACCAGCTTGTGTTGATCTAGGAGCTTCTGGAATTTTATGCTGTCTTGTTCCAGTTTCTTCTTCCCACCTATTTTTTCTTCCAGAGTGAGGATCATGTTGAAGTATCCCCCACTATCCATCTCTGATTTTCTGTTATAGAGCTGATGTAAGCTATGTTCTGAAGGAAAATGTCTTTTTTCAGAATGTTCTGCGGTCCATAGGCATTGGTGATCAACCCGTCTTTATCAGAGCCTATGGCTCAATAGTGAGGATCATGTTGAAGTCTCCCCCCACTATCCATCTCTATTTTTTGGTTATAGAGCTGATGTAAGCTATGTTCTGAAGGAAAATGTCCTTTTTCGGGATGTTCTATGGTCCATAGGCATTGGTGATCAACCCGTCTTTATCAGAGCCTATGGCTCAATAGTGGGTTGTGAGAGTTCTTGGAGTGGAAAATCCATGGTCTAGAATAACCGTATCTGAGTTCCAAAGGATGGCCAGGCCTCCTGTGGCCCCTTTCGAGTCTGTATGGTACGAGTTTCAGTTGTGCCAACATCTTCTGAGAATTTCTTCCACGGTCTTCCCCGCTCATTTCGTTTCTTGGAGAAGGAGTATGTCCGGGTATTCCATTTTTATGCAGTTTTGGAGGATCCTTTGCTTGGATCTTCCATTGAGTCCCCTTATATTCCAAGTGATGACCTTCATGGTTTAACAATTTTGTGGGTGGGAAAAGGAGCTCTCAGAGAGCTTGTGTATCTGTCCTGAGTTGATCATGTAGTTGTCAGCCTCCTTGATGAGTTGTTGCACAATTTTCTTGCCTCATCGTTTGTTCTCCTTTAGGTGTCTTATTTGATAAGGGTTTGGATCCCCTCTGATGCCCAGTCATATGGTGGCCCCTGCTGATGAATACAAAAATACCTTGTGGACTTTTCTGAGCTGATCTTTTGATAGGTTTTGTAAGTCTTTCTTGTTGAGAGCTTCTTCAACTCTCTCTAGGTCTATTTCTGCTAGGTCCTGTTCATTCATTTCCATGAGTGTATCTTCCTCCTTTTCTGGTTCTTTACCTAATTCTGGGCAGGCTGGAGGGTCGCCTAGGGTTTCCTGGATTGGGGGTACGTTTGGCTGTCGGTTCTCCTTATCATTATTTTTGTCTGTTCCCATTGCTTTGTGTGGATTTTCCACCTCTTCTGCCACTGGTAGATTTATTAGGGCTTCAAAGGAGTTGATGTTAGGATTTTTCCGGCCATTATTGGTAATCGGTTTCTTCTGTTTTTTCCTTCTGCGTGTCTGTACCTGAGTAAATACATCCTTTGTGTTAGCACTAAAAGTCACACTTTGACTACTAAAGTGTAAGCTCAACACCCATCAGAATGTAAAAGATAATTTTGGTTTGAATAGATGGATCAACAAGATGGAGAAAGAAAGGGAGAGGGCATCAAACTGCAGATCAGTAGGCTACACCAATGGGCAATGTGTTAGGATATTTAGACACTTAGGAGTTATTTAAGATCTACTTGGTCTAATGTTTCATTAGGTAAAAGTGTGTTTCTTAGTTTGTTTCTTTGGTATGCATTAGTGTTCATTTGTAGTTAGAAAATCTGATGGTCATGATATGTTCCTGACATAAAGTGATCTGACGGTTCATACTCTCCTCGATCTTAATGGCCATTGATCTGTGGATTAACACCCGATTGTTCCATGAACTCTATTTAAATATCATGGAGGTTCATTTGTTGATGATCGATTGTGAGAAACTCTATTGTAAAATCTCTCTGTAATCTTTTTCTTGCATTAATAAACTACTCCAAGTGGTCGCGTTGGCTGGGGCCGTGGATGTTTCCCCATAGGGGTTTTACCACGTGAAAACATTGGTGTGTTGATCTTTGATCTAGTTATGTGAGTGGTTACTAAAGGTGTTCATCCTCTGTTGGAATACCTATGTTTTAGAACATGGTATCAGAGCCTGTTTGAAGACCCGCTCCTGTTGTAGATCGAGATCGTGAAGCCGAGTTGCCCCATCTCCATTTTCTGCCATTTTCGTACATTTTTGGGCTGAGAGGATTGTTCCATTGCGTTCAGAGTACTCGTTTCATTTAAGAACACTTTTTGTTTCACTTGAAAAGGTTTCCGTTTTCCCAAGATACAACGATTACAGTCAGATTCGGAGGTATAAAGTTTGAATACGCATTTTTTAAATTTTTGCAGAGTAGTGTTTTGGTTTTATTTGGGTTTTGTATTATTTATTTATGGGTTGCTACTCTTTTAGATCTACATATTCTATTTGCCCCGCGCCCTGTGTGATATCGGCAAATCAGAAACATATAGGAAAAGGTGCATCTTCTGGGTAAGCTAACCGAGATCTAACCCTTGTTGTCATCGAGAAGCGGAAATTTTTTCTTGTGTGAAAAGAGTTTTTTTCAGCACACTCTTCAAGGTCATCTTACACAACAACAACAACAACAACACCCCCAATCCTCCCTTTTGAACAATACAATATGTTTTGCTAGATCATTTGGTTAAAAATTGCCTTATTAAGTAAGAGGTCTTGAGTTCAAGTCTCTCTTTTGTTACTTTTTTTTGAAAAAGTTCATGCTAAAATTGTAAAGTGTATTTCACTTCAAGTATAAAAGTGAATCACTATAAGTAGCTTTAATATTTTATTTTAGAGTTATCTATTTTGCATGCATCTTTTCTTTGTAAAAGTGATCCCACTTCTCTTTATAAAAGTGGGTCACTTCATAAAGCAACTTACACTACCACGTGCTCCCTTGGTTAGCGTTTATGCCTTTTTTTAAAAGGGCATAACTCTCACATCCGAAGTCCATTTCCAGTGCCGTTTTTTTTAAAACCGCACAACTTTTCGATCTCTTTCCATTCAAATCATCAGTTTCAGTTTTTAAATCTATATTATTTGCATATTTAATATGTCTTCTACAAGTAATCTCTTACTTACTAGCACCAACTACTTCCAATGGAAATCCCATATGGAGGATTTATTAAGAAGTAAAGGCTTGTACCAGATTACCTTGGGAAAGGAAACAACACCCACTGATGTTGATAAGAAAGCCAAATGGGATAATAGGAATGACGAAGCACGTGGATTAATCAGAATGTCCATCTCTCCTGATTTAAGGTTCCACCTTCAAACAATTGATAAACCCAAAGAAGCTTGGGAAAAGATTGAATCTGTGTTTGGTAAACACAATATTATTCGAGCACAATAGTTAGAAAATCAAGTGCTAACTTTAAGTCCAAGTGATTTTTCTTTCATTGAAGACTATATATCTAAGTTTAAAACACTCAGAACTTTATGTGAAGAATGTAAGATAAAGATAGACAAAGATCGTTGCATCTTTATTATTCTTTTTAAGCTAGGTAGTGCATATTCTATGTTTGTATCTACCTTTTATGCCATGTAAGAGGCTCTAAGGGCAGCTTATGTAAAATCCACTCTTGAGAACTTTTGTGATGCTTTGATTAGAGAGAAAGATAAGCTAGTACAACTTGGAGTGATGAGCACTGTAGGTACCTCCAACAAAGCCTTAATTTTCCACCAGAAAGACAAACCCAAGAATCCCAAGAAGCAACATCCTCGCCACAACAACAAGAAATATAAGGGTCCCAAACCCACTCAGACAACTTCCGCTCCTCATGGAGAAAAAGGAGCAAACTATAAAAATAAGAATACTGACAGACATTGTAACTTTTGTGATAAAGATGGTCATGATGAGTCCAAATGTTTCAAGAAGATGGCAGCTTTAGAAGCAACGATGAAGAAGAACAACATCCGTATTGATTCTACTACTTCTTCTTCTCATGGAAATGCACTTTCAACTTCTGGTTTCTCCTTTAATACACCTTCTACTTCCACTTCTAATGAGTAGCTTATTGATTATGGAGCATCTTATCATATGCAAGATACCAGATATATAAAATATGTAGAACAGAAATAAGATGCTAGAAATGGCAGAATAACAGTAAAATATCCAGCATAATCTCCACAATAACACAGTAATGATATAAGAACAACAATAGAAATAGCACTTTGATTCAGAAAGCAATGTTCATAGGCCTCTTTGAGGGGGAAACCTCCAATCGAGAAACGCTCTGTTACAATAATCTTCAAGCTAGGGTTTTCATACCCTCGACCCTTATTTATACTAAATATGTCTATTAAGAAGAGCATCTATAGGAAGATCCTTCTAGAAGCGGAAGCTTCTATTAGGTCTTCTTACATCCGCCTTATTCTATTTTATTGAAAGGACTTATTAATATTGACCTTTATTACATCTGAATACATTGATCTACCTGTGTGCGGGTTAGGACCTTAACATGTCCGCCCCCTTAAAAACAGCCTTGTCCTCAAGGCTTGAGAAGTGGAAACTACTGCAGAATGGTAGCTGGTTCCCAAGTGGCATCTGCTGGAGTCATATCTTTCCACTGTACTAGCACTTCCTTGATGGTTCTCTGACGCAGGAAACGCTCACGCTGGTCCAAAATTGCTTCTGGTTGTAGACAAATGGATCATTCTTCTGCTAACTCTGGAAGGTTGGTTTGAATTTGGCACCTGGTTCCAATCACCTTCTTCAAGCATGAAACATGAAAAACAGGATGTAGCTTCGACTGACTGGGCAGAGCTAACTGATATTTGACTTGTCCCATGCGCTTGAGAACTGTGTAAGGGATATAAAATTTAGGTGCTAGCTTCTGAAAATGCTCGGCCTTGAGGGAAGTTTGCTTATATGGTTGCAATCTCAGAAACACCTAATCCCCTTCTGCAAATTGACGTTCGAAGCGACCTTGATCTGCTTGCTACTTCATTCTATTATGTGCCATGACCAAGTTCTCTTTAAGGGTACGAAGGATATCCTCTTGGACTGTAAGTGTTTGGTCAACCGCCTGGACCTTCGAGGTACCT
>JASDQU010737242.1:77828-91046 GCA_032191745.1 Picea mariana | reverse complement strand
AAACAATAGAGTGCAGCATGCCATGAAGCTTGAAGACCTGGTCCATGAAAATTTGAGCCATCGTGGATGCAGTAAATGGGTAGTGAAGAGTGAAAAAATGAGCATACTTGGAAAGGTGATCCACCACCACCATTATGACTGATTTATTCATCGATTTGGGTAATCCTGTAATAAAGTCCATAGAGATATCCTTCCAAATAGCAGGAGGAATCGGAAGCGGTTGGAGGGTGCCTGGAGATTTGACTATTTCTCCCTTGTTGCGTTGACACACCTCACATTCAGCGACAAACTTATGAATGTCCTGTTTCATACCATCCCAAAAAAAAGAACATTTGACTCGGTCATATGTTTTGGTGAACCCTGAGTGCCCCGCTGTGGGTGTAGCATGAAGCTCAGAAAGTACCGTGGATTTGAGCTTGGATTGTTTACTTAAATACAAGTGGCCTTTATATAGAAGCTCATCCTGGAGCCAGGAGTACCCTAGGGGAGCCAGAGCCTTGTTCTGCAGTTGCTGGATCAAATGCGAACTTTTGGGATCTTGAAGCCATTCCTGGTGCACAGCTTGGAGCCAATCGGGTACAATGAAGGAAAGAGAAAAAAGGGATCCTTCATCTTCATACTTCTGGGACAGTGCATCCACCACGACATTGTCTTTCCCCTTCTTATAAATGATCTCATAATCATATCCAAAGAGCTTAGTCACCCATTTTTGTTTCTCCTGGGAGGAAATGCATTGTTCTAGAAAGTACTTGAGGCTTTGATGGTCGGTCTTAATTTGGAAGCGTTGCCCCAAGAGATAAGGATGCCACAACTCAACGACATGCAGAATCGCCAACATTTCTTTTTCATAAATGGGTTTGCCCAGATTCCTTTCAGATAGTTGCTTGCTAGTGAAGGCCAAAGGTTGACCCTCTTGCATAAGGACAGCGTCGATTCCTTTCCCTGAGGTGTCACATTCCAACACAAAGGTCTTTGTGAAGTCGGGAAGGGCCAGAACCAGAGTGGTGCACATGGTCGTCTTCAAGGTTTGAAAAGCTTGAGTAGCTGCTGGAGTCCAAGTGAAAGAGTTCTTTTTTAAGAGATTCGTGAGAGGCGCTGCAATATTTCCATAGTTCTTAACGAACTTGCGATAATACCCTATGAGGCCCAAAAATCCACGCAAGCTTTTGAGAGTCTTTGGGTGCGGCTAGTCTTGCATAGCTTCAATATTTTTTGGGTCCACCCTGACGCCATCCTTTCCCACCAGATGACCCAAGTATTCTACTTCTGAGGCACCAAAAGCACATTTGGATTGTTTCAGGAAAATTTGGTGCTGAGAGAGTAGGCAGCTAAATTTATCCACATGAGTAAGATGGTCTATCCAAGTTTTTCTATAGATGAGGATATCATCAAAGAAAACTAAGACAAAATGATGGAGAAAAGGGCAAAAGACATGGTTCATGAGGCTCTGGAAGGTAGAGGGTGCATTACACAAACCAAAGGGCATGACCAAAAACTCATAGTGGCCCTCATGAGTGTGAAAGGCAGTCTTGGGAATGTCGGCCTCTTTCATACGTATCTGGTGATAGCCCGAGCGAAGATCAAGTTTGGTAAAGAATTGGGCGCCACTCAATTCATCCAGGAGGTCATCAATGACAGGAATGGGAAATTTTTCTTTGATGGTCAGTTTGTTGAGAGCACGGAAGTCAGGACACATTCTCCAAGAACCTTCTTTCTTCAGTACCATGACGACCAGAGACGAGTAAGGGCTCGTACTAGGAAGGATGACACTGGTAGTAAGGAGTTCCTGGACCATTTTTTCAATTTCATTTTTTTGTGCAAAGGGGTGGCGATATGGACAGATATTGGGGGGAAGGCTTCCTGGGATAAGGGGAATGGAATGATCATGAACACCGCGGGAAGGAGGGAGTCCTTGAGGAGTGGAAAATATTGTTTGATGTTTAGAAAGGAGGGCTTGGAGGTCTTGCGGCACTGGGGGTGTCTCTATGGCTTGTATGGCATGGAGTTGGGCAATGACACTAGAATGACCTTTTTTGAGCAGTTTTTCCATGTGGTGAGAACTGATGACCTCAGGTGAACCAGCAGTGATGCCTTGGAATTTATATTGGTGGCCTCCTTGGTCGAATTGCATGGTTAAGTTATGAAAATCCATGAGAATGGGACCCAAAGTCCTTAGCTAGTCTTCACCCAACACAATGTCGCAACCGCCCATGTCAATAGGAAACATATGGGATTTTAGGTGGTAGTCACCAATTTGGAGACACACATTTTCACAGCGCCCACCACATCTCATAGAACCACCATTGGCAATCATGATTTGGAAATTGTTGAAAGCATGGATGTAGCAATGGGTTTCTTGGGCAATGCGGCGATGAATAAAATTGTGGGTGCTGCCACTATCAACCAGAATGATGACCTTTCGGTGCTTGATGTAACTGATTAACTTGAGGGTTTGGGGGGCAGAGAAGCCGGTGAGAGCATTGAGGGAAATGATCGGTTCCACTTCGGGAGGGTCGGAGGGAGGGTTTATGTCAGTGATTTCTGGTGACTCGGGCATAAGGGGAGTGTCAACATCCTCTTCTGGAATATCCTCAGAGATGGCCATAAAAAGATTTTGTTCCTTACATTTGTGGCCTGGGAAATATTTGTCATCACAATTATAATAGAGGCCTTTGAGTTGGCGTTCAGCCATTTTAGCCCTGGTCAATTTTTGGATCTTTAATGGGGCGGAGGGAGTAGTGGGGTTTACTGGTTTAGGGAGAGGGATAAAGGAAGGCTTATGGTTTTGAGAGGAAACAATTTGTTGTGTTTCTTTATCTTTTTTAGTATCCTCCACCCAAGTCGTAGGTCGAGCCATGAGAACATGGGCCCAAATCTACTCCTTGAAACCACTGATAAAACACTCTCGAAAGAAAGCATCAATCATGCCCTCTGTTCGAAAATCGAGGCACTCGAATGCATCTATGAAGTCTTCTACTGTGCCTGGTTACTTCAATTTTGTCAAACGGCCCAAATGGTTGGTGTCAGTGTCAAAGCGTTCATAAAGCTCAGTCACAAACTGGGTCCAAGCAATATACCCTTGACGGGAAGTTTTTCTCCATTGCCACCATTGCCAACATTCTTGATCTAGATGGAGAACATGATACTGGAGTTTGGGCAAGTCATCTATAATGTTGTAGAGAGAGAAATAATGTTCCATTTGGGTGACCCAACCAGTGGGGTCTGAGCCATCAAATTTGGTTACATCCACCCGTGGAAGGCGTATGTCCTGTTGAAAGTGATGGGGCTGAAAGGAATGGGAAGAAGTTTCACCTTCAGTGTTTGTATGTGCATCAGGAAAAGAGTCATCGGTAGGGATCTTGAGTTTGGTGCAGAGTGATGCAAAGACAAATTCTAGCTGGGTGGTCAGTTCATGTTTGACTTCTGCCATTGCAAACTGCACGACTGCATTTACGAATGCATTTATGGTGGTATTGATGGATGTATCACAAGAGGCAATAGTAGCACTGAGTTGTTTCACTTCTTGTTGGGTCTCGAGGAAACTAGATTGCAAGGTGTTGAAGTGAGACTCCAGTTCTTGGCTGCGGGTATGGTCCATGAGGATGGGTGAACTGAAAAGGGAGCAGGCGGGGTCAGAAATTTTTGCAGAAAAATGATATGGATGAATGTGATAAGGGAGAAGAGATGAATCTAATGGAATAGGTCTCAAATAATGGTGAAAAAATGCAGCTGCGGGGTTATACTTTGGTCTGAAGAATGTTGCAATGTTGAAATCCCCAAATTCTTAACCAGAAAGAAATGTGTATTTACTTGGCAACCCGAACACAGATGTGCGGCAATAAATCTCGTCGGTTTAATTTGTTTATGTTTATGTTTATGTTCCCCAAGGGTTAGGTATTCAAGGGTTCTACAGACAAGGGTTTGCCCTGTGCTGCGGGGTTATACTTTGGTCTGAAGAATGCTGCAGTGCTAAAATCCCAAAATTCTTAACTAGAAAGAAATGTGTATTTACTTGGCAACCCGAACACAGATGCGCGGCAATAGATATCACCAGTTTAATTTGTTTATGTTTATTTTTATGTTCCCCAAGTGTTAGGTATTCAAGGGTTCTACAGACAAGGGTTTTCCCTATGCTATAGCTGTCTCATATACGTGCAGGGTCCAACAGTAGTACTTGGCCCAATATCTCAGGGCACTAACTAAGGAGGATAGACCGTACCCTTAGTCGTACTACGCGACTACCCAAGTACTAGAGAGTATCTTCCCGAGTGTTGTTCTCGATGACACTATAGCAGTCTGACGACCGATAGGTTTATCTAAAGAGGGCTTCAGGAAATCTAGGTCGATCCGTACACAGGTGTTGTCTGATGCACTACCACTCGAAGGGGTACCAACAAAGGTTACAAGGGTGGCCAACATATGTGCGCTTAAGAACCACTTGTATTTCCTGCGTGTATGAATCCCTCAACCGTGGGTTTATGCGCGTAACTACAGATCTTTGTGGCTTAAAGACGTCAGAATACGTCTCTACCCTGAAAAAAAATACCCACAATTTCTGCCAAGGAAAGTGCTCTGATACCACTTGCAAGATACCAGATATATAAAATATGCAGAACAGAAATAAGATGCTAGAAATGGCAGAATAACAGTAAAATATCTAGCATAATCTCCACAATAACACTGTAATTATATAAGAACAACAATAGAAATAGCACTTTGATTCAAAAAGCAATGTTCACAGGCCTCTTCGAGGGGGCAACCTCTAATCGAGCAGCGCTCTGTTACAATAATCTTCAAGCTAGGGTTTTCATACCCTCGACCCTTATTTATACTAAATATGTCTATTAAGAGAAGCATCTAGAGAAAGATCCTTCTAGAAGCAGAAGCTTCTATTAGGTCTTCTTACATCTGCCTTATTCTATTTTATTGAAAGGCCTTATTAATATTGACCTTTATTACATCCGAATATATTGATCTACCTATGTGCGGGTTAGGAGCTTTACATCATATGGATAAGGATAGAGACATATTTTCTACTC
The DNA here is from genome assembly GCA_032191745.1 of Picea mariana. Classification (NCBI taxonomy): domain Eukaryota; kingdom Viridiplantae; phylum Streptophyta; class Pinopsida; order Pinales; family Pinaceae; genus Picea; species Picea mariana. The sequence goes on along the minus strand of JASDQU010737242.1, from coordinate 86,007 downwards.
TAAATAAATGTAACACCAAGAAAATATTTGTTGGTGATGATAGATCTCTTAGTGTTGAAGGACCTGGAATAGTTCAAGTAGAAAATGGTCATTTCAATGATGTATTATGTGTTCCAAATCTTTCTCGTAACCTTCTATCAGTATATCAAATCACTCATTCAGGTGAGGGTAAAACCATAGAGTTTTCACCTCACCAAGTTGTAATCAAGGATCTAAAATATCCTAAGCATGCTCTTGCAACTGGAACTACTGATGATATTACTAGGTTGTACAAGTTTGAAAACTTTGGGTCATCATCTTTTTCATCAGTTTTTGTTGCTCATAGCGATGACTTGAGAAAACTTTGGCATGAGCGGTTTGGTCATCTAAACTATCACTCATTGCAGCAACTATTTAATCAACAGATGGTGACTGGTCTTCCTCTTGTTTCATGCAGAGATGGTGTTTGTGTTGGTTGTGTTCTCGGAAAACATCATCGAGATAGTTTTGGAAAACGTGCCTCTTGGCACGCCTCGGGTCCTTTGCATCTTGTTCATAGTGATTTGTGTGGTCCACTTTATTCTCCTTCATTTTCTGGGTGCAAGTATTTCTTAACTTTCATTGATGACTTTTCCAGACATACTTGGGTTTACTTCTTAAAACTTAAGAGCGAAGTTTTTGACAAGTTTTTGGCCTACAAGGCCCTTGTAGAAAAGCAATTTGGACATCAAATTCAAAGGATAAGAATAGATAATGGAGGCAAATATGTGAACAATAATTTTACAAGTTACTGCACTACAAAAGGAATCCAAATGCAACACACTATTCCATATACCCCACAACAAAATGGTGTTGTTGAGAGAAAGAATCGCACGTTAAAAGGAATGGCTAATTGTATGACCCAATCTAAGGGATTAAGTCTAAAGTATTGGGCAGAAGCCATCAACTGTGCAAATTACATAGTAAATAGCACTCCCACAAAGGCTCTTAAAAATATAACACTGGAAGAAGCTTGGACTAAAATCAAACCAAATGTAAGTCACTTCCATGTATTTGGCAGTATAGCATGGGCTCACATTCCTAATGAGAAAAGGAAAGCATTGCAGCCTAAAAGTGAGAAGTGTATATTTGTTGGTTATTTTGAAGATGTCAAAGGTTATAGACTTCTTCAACCACATTGTAATGAAATTATTATTAGAAGAGATGTTAAATTTGATGAAATCTATTGGCCTGTGAGCCTAATTTGGTGTTTGTGCCTTCTTTGGCCTGTGAGCCTAATTCGACGGTTGTGTTTTCTTTGTCCTGTGAGCCATCTTCAGCATTTGTGCCTTCTTCTAATCTGGTTTATTCTTCATATGATGACAGTGAGGATGAAAATCCACCTCCGCCTACTCACCCTCCTCCAAATGAGTCCTTTGAACCTGAACCAGCACCAACTCCACTGCTTCCTAGATGGTTTCGTTCAACATGAGAAGCAACTGGTGATCTTGTCGGTGATCCTTCAGATCGACATCGGACACGTTCACAACTCCAACGAGAATCTTCTATTTTGGCTCAACTTTTAGAAACTCATGATCTAGAGACATTTGCAGAAGCTTCAGGTCATCCAGTTTGGGATACAACAATGAATGAAGAGTATCGTTCTTTAATGGAAAATGATACTTGGGATCTTGTACCTCTTCCAAAAGGAAGAAAACTTGTCAGATGTAAATGGGTCTACAGAACTAAGTATGCTTCAGATGGAAGCATTGAAAGACACAAGGCTCGGTTAGTTGCCAAAGGATTTTCCCAAGTTGAAGGCATTGACTATAGTGAAACCTTTGCCCCTATAGCCAAAATGAATTCCATCCACCTTGTTCTTTCCCTTGTTGCCTCACATAAATGGGAGGTCCATCATATGGATGTTAAATCTGCCTTCTTGCACGAAGATCTGCAAGAAGAAATCTACATGGAACAACCTCCTGGCTATGTCTAGAATGACTCTATCCTTGTTTGTCACCTTAAGAAATCTCTTTATGGTCTCAAGCAAGCTCCCCAAGTTTGGTATGCCAAAATGGACAGCTTTCTTATTTCCACTGGATTCTCTAGATGCCATTCTGATCCTAATGTCTATACTAAGAAAGTAGGAAGCCATCTCATAATCCTTGTCCTTTATGTTGATGACCTTATCCTTATCGGTAGTGACTCAACTTTTAAACCATGTGAAAACCAACCTTAAGAAGAAATTTGAAATGACAGACTTAGGCTTTTTGCACTATTTCCTTGGCCTCCAAGTTTTGCAAACCAATGAAGGAATTTTTCTTTCCCAATCTAAGTATGCTTATGACCCTCTTCGTCGCTTTCACATGGACGATTATAAACCAACCCATTCTCCCTTCCAGTCTGGAGTCAAGCTTTCTGCCACCTGTACTTCTCAAGAAGTTGATGCCACCTTGTACTGTGAGTTAGTTGGTAGCCTCTTATACTTGACTCATACCCGTCCCGATATTTCCTTTGTTGTTGGTCTTGTTGCCTGGTATATGCAAACACCCCATGAAAGCCATTGGAAAGCAGCTAAAAGGATACTTTTCTATGTTCATGGTACAGTTCAGTTTGGGATACATTACAGTTCAAGGGGGACTCCTTTATTGGTTGGTTTCACTGATTCAGATTGGGCCGGTGACCCTGATGATCGGAAGTCTACTGCAAGTTATGTTTTCAGCCTTGGTTCAGGACCTATCACTTGGGCCTGTAAGAAACAATGGGCTATTGCACTTTCTTCAGCAGAAGTAGAGTACCGAGCAACGGTAAATGCAAGTCAGGAAGCCTTGTGGATTCGACAGATCCTTTCAGAGTTTGGATTTCAATAGCAACATCCGACCAACCTTTGGTGAGACAATCAGAGTGCCATCAAGCTCGCCAAATACCCAGTTCAACATCAGTTTAGAAAACACATCGAGATACACATGCACTTCATCAGGAAGCTCATTCATGATCAAGTTATTGAAGTTCTCTTTTGTCCTACAGAAGATCAAGTTGCAGACATTTTCACAAAGCCTCTTACAGAAGCGAATTTTTCCAAACTTCGATCTATGTTAGGAGTTCAAGAAGTTGTCATTAAGGGGGGATAGGCTCTAATGCCTCCTTCCTTCTCCTATTGTGTCACTATTGTAAATCCTTCAATCCTATCCCAAGTTGTTCTTAAGGGGGGATGTTAGGATATTTAAACACTTAGGAGTTAGTTAATATCTACTTGGTCTAATGTGTAGTTAGGTAAAAGTGTGTTTCTTAGTGTGTTTCTTTAGTATGCATTAGTTTGCATTTGTAGTTAGGAAATCCGACAGTCACGATATGTTCCCGACATAAAGTGATCCGATGGTTCATACTCTCATAGATCTTAACAGCCATTGATCCATGGCTTAAGACCCAATTGGTCCATGATCTCTATTTAAATATCATGGAGGTTCATTTTCCGATGATCGATTGTGAAAAACTCTATTGTAAAATCTCCATGTAATCTTTTTCTTGCATTAATAAACTGCTCCAAGTGGACGCATTGGCTGGGGTCGTGGATGTTTCCCCGTAGGGGTTTTACCATGTGAAAACATCGATGTGTTGATCTTTGATCTGGTTATGTGAGTGGTTACTAAAGGTTTTCATCCTCTATTGGAATACCTGTGTTGTCGAACACAATGGAGTCACAAACATCCTACTCATCGAAGGCACAAAAACTGCTCAACAGAAAACAAGATTTTATGTTGATAAGTGGAAGAATGAAGAAAGGAAACATAAGGTAGAATGTTCACTAAACAGAGATCCTCTCAATTTAATGAATCAACAAATACTTGAATATAAACAATGATTGACGGGCAAAATACAACAGATCCTCTTCTACTTAGGGATCCATAAATCATTGACAGCCTTTGATCCTCAAATCTGCAATATATTCAAATAAGAAGAAATATAAATATAAGAGTTACAATCTGAAATCACAGCTCTCATGAGTCTCCAATAGCATTAATGATTACAATCATAAAATGCCCATAGGCTTACAAATGAACACACATAGGAAAATTGCCTAATCTGACTCTCTCTAGCCTCTCTTGGCTCATCCCTCTCTTCTCCAAGAGGTCTTTCCTTCTTTAAATAGACAATAGCATACAAATTAAATAAAGAGGTTGAATCCCATCTCCTTCATTGGATTCTAAGCCTTGGAGATAGGTGGCAACAATCAAAGAGACAAAAATCCAACAAACTGCTAATTTTCAGGAATTTTTTGTTGGAAGTCATTGATAAAATGTCTCCACCTCATTGCATGAGGCCTTTGCTGAAGATAAATATTATGTAAAGGTGTCCCTTGACATCTAACTAATCCTTGAGAAGTCATTCAAACCCTCCTTGACATGTGGCAACCTCCCAACAAGGAAAATATCAAAACCGTGACCGCCACAGGAAATTAGGCAGCGCCGTTGTAAAACAGTTGGGTAGCACACTTATATGTATAATATCTCTCAAACCACAACACAATTTGAAAAACTAAAAGAGTTTTTTTTTATTTGTCATGTTATGAACAAAAACCTCCTCCGGTTTTTAAAAATACATTCTCAATTGTTCAGAATCCAAGTTTCAAGTTAGTGACTAAAAACTGGTAAAATAGCTCTGCATAATTCGTTTTCTGCCAAAATATTAGGTAGCGCCACTTATGCTGCGCCTGTGTGAAGGTTTAGGTAGCAATGTCAAAACGCAGCGCCTTAAATATTGTACATGTGCAGAGAAGTTGGTGGTCTTTTATAATGTCGAACCCATTATGTTTAGGTGTCTTGGCAGTATAGCAGGTTGTGCACTTTACCACTGAGGGAGTTAACACTTTAGCAAAAACCCAAAACTCTGATAGTTAGGCCTCTTCTAGATGCAAATACTTGTGCTAACACTTTGGTTTCTCTTCCTCGGCTGGCTTGGGAGGGGCATTTAGGGGGCAGTCTCTGAAGAGATGTCCATGCTCATGGCACTTCCGACATCTGAATGGTATATGTTCATAGTCTATGGTTTGAGCCCATTCCTCATCTTGGTATTCTAGGGTTATCGTGCCTGGAAGGGATTTGGATATATCCATGTAAACATAGATTCAGGCATAAGAGGTGTACTTCCTATGCTTAGTGGCTTTTGAGGACTTGACATGCTTACCTAGAGTGTTGTCGATTCCTGATAGAATTTCTTCTAACCAAAACTCTTGAGGTAGGGAATAGAGGCGAATCCATACTAGGGCATAGGAAAAGTTCTCCTTTTCTGGGCATAAGCATTCAGTTCAGAAGTGCAGATATAGCCTCGCCGAGTTGTATAAGTATGGCCCCCCTTCGAATATACGATCTTTGTCATCCAGGTTGTAGAATATGACTGTGAAGAATCCTTTTGAGCTCAGCTAGAGATCGTAGTCTCCCTTGGGGTTCCACCAGGCTTTGATCCAACGAGCCAGGTCTCTTTCCAATGGCCAAAGGCCTAGGAACTTTCCTATGAGGGCATGATCCCTCTTGAACTGTGTGTGTTCACCTATTTTGTTGCTCTTTATTTGTCGTCGGGGCCTGCGGAATACATTTTCCTAGTATCCAGGCACGAGCTGCTTTTGAATGCGAGGTCTCTACATCCATGTTCGTGCCTGTGCCTCTGTGAATTTCTTCCTGCAGGTACTATTCTCGCAAGTGTAGAGGCGGTTCGAAGGACGGCCTACGCATGTGAACATTCTCCAGATCATTTGCTACAATGTTATGGTATGAGGGGGCTTTCGCCCCCCCTTCTATGGTCATTCTTCTTAGCCAGTCAAAGCTCTAGTGCAGAGTGTGGCAGGTGCGTGCAGAGGTGTTCGGCAGAGGAGAAGGGGGCAGAATCGTGAAAGCATGAAACAAGGAATGGATGTAATTGATTAGGTAGGGGGCATAAGGTTTGTTTGAGAAGAAATACTTTTGATTTTTCCAAGTGTGTGCTGGGGTGTTTTGTTGTTTAGAGAGAGAAAAATCCATGCTCACATACATATCATATAAGTTAGGTTCTTTTCCAATCAATTTCTTTTTCAAGCACCAAATAAGAATGGTTAAAGAAAAAGAAGTTGCAACAAGAATGGTTAAAGAAAAAGAAGTTGCAGCAGTTGATGTTTCACTTTCCCCTTTAGTTTTGGTAAGTTTTGTCTCCCAACCATCAAGTATTGATTCATACTATCCTTGCTTATATATTATATAGGAGTAGGGATTTATTCTACACTTCATCACCTATCCTATGTGGAAACTATTTGATGAATAGATTATATATAACACACTTCATACGCTCTATTATATAGGACATCATTTCCCGCGTATTCATTTATTTCCTTGGCTTTCTTATTTCAATTTGTTTTGGGTTTTGTGTGGTAGGTGGGCTTGTACGTAAGTAGTTAATGAGAAGTGCCAATAATACAATGTGAAAGAAGGGTGAACAAATAATGGTAATGCATACATAAATACATGAAGAGGACCTTGATAGGTAGGGATGATTTTAAGGATGGAAATTTATTTTAAAATGTAGAAACATTGATGAAACTTACTAATCCTTCATATGCCAACTATAAATGTTTGGCGATATTTTTGTAAAAATATTCAAATTTCTAAGGATTTTATATAGTTTTTATAAAATTTTGGCGATTTTTAAAGTAAAATAATTTTATCCAATAGAATTTGGGCAAATCATTTTTAAAATAGTGAATCACTTTTTTGGAAAAACCATGGAAAATTAGCCCATGAGAAAAATTTAGCCCCTAAAATCATCCCTGTTGATAGGGAGATGAATGAAGTGCTCCTAGGGGGTAGAGAAAGAAGGGATAAAGAAATATAAGGATATGATATATAACAACCAATTTCTTAACAAAATCATGCTTTTTTATTCACTAGTTTATGCTCCAGCGTGTCCAATATTGAGTAAAGTATTTCCCATGTCTCTTATTCTATATTACCCCCCTAACTTACTTGATATGAATTTTAAGAAAACTTTAAGAAAACTAATGCGTTGTATATCACTCTGTTGGAGCCGGAGGTCACTCCTAGATTGATAGCAGGAGCAGAGCCCGACGCCCATCAGTTTAATGTCACGATTTGTTTAAAGGGTGATCAAATGGAGGAAAACTCAAAACAGCATTGTGTCAACTCAGAAACCAGGCCAGGCATGCATGAAGGAGTGAGGTCTTGATAAACTCCAAACAGTGAGTCGTAGTAAGAGGTGAGCAGGTGAAAGACTTATGCAAGAAGGATGCAAAGGTCTATAATAAACATCATGTTCATAACAGACTGGAGGAGAAAGCATTCAAACACAAAGCCTCTTTGTGTTCAAACACAGAAAACCAGAGAGTACAAAAATGCCACGACAAATCCTTTATCATAACATAACTGAAACAATCCACGTGAATCATTCAACTGTGAACACTCCGACGTGAGATGAAACAAAGATGGAAAAAGGAGAACTGTTTGTCATAAACCAAGAAGTCTCAAACACAGAGACATAACCAGGAAACCAGAATGTCGCTGAAACTTTACAGTCGGGAGCTTAGCTCTACCATCGATAGATACAAAAACGGAAAAAATGCCTTCATATACTCAAAACAACAACAGCAGCGGAACCAAGAAAATGCATTGAAAGCTTTGCGTCTGCATGGCTTCTGACACTCTGCAGCTGCAATCTTTGAATAATCGTGCAACTTGTGGCAGACGCGATAGAGCTTCTGACAGTTATATTGGCGAATCGGTGTGCCTTTAATTCATTACAGGATGTCCCCATTATGGCGGAGACGATGTCTAACCACCACCAACCGCTTCAATAACTGCTTCTTGGGATTGAGAATGGCCCGGCCAACTCAGCATTTCGGGATAAGGAGGACTTCTCGCACTGCCACTTGGAATAACTGAATAGCTGAAGGGATGGGCATGGAGGCCAGCGCGGAGGATGAGTGCACGACAGGAATGGTGGTGCCGGGTTATAAGGGCGTGGAAAGAGTGACGGGAAGAGAGAAGGATGACGGAGGATGATTCATGGTGGAAGACGTCAGGTGGAAGGAGAGGAAGCCGGGAGAAATGAATTCACCTTTGGGTGAGCGGCTGATGTGGAAAAGAACGGGACACGTGGCCAACAACGAGTGGATGATGAGAGGAGAGAGAACCATGTGGACCGAGGAGGGGAGGCAGATGGAGGACACATGGCAGCACAG
>JASDQU010737242.1:32628-73777 GCA_032191745.1 Picea mariana | reverse complement strand
AATAGCAAAATCCGCTAAAAATAGCTAAAAATAGGGATCGTCAGACGCAGTCGTCGTATCTGACGCACCCACACACACACACATGCAAAGAATATAACACATACCCAACATTCATTACATTCAAGATCGTTGATTGTGTAAGCTCCTTAATCCATGACTGAGAGACTATGCACAACTTCTTCCTAGACGTCTTCATCAAATACCTATGCGGTGCGAGCATCGCGTAGTTCTTCCTGTCTCTGAGGTTAAAGTCATTGTTCTTTAGGGTTGGGATATATCCTAACTGGAGTCCAACTATGTGTATTCCCTTCGGTATGTATGCAGTGATCAACGTGTACTCAAAGTCACGTGGGATGTTGTTGCGGTTCACCGTGCCAACCAAAGGCGGTATGTAGTCTGGCAAGACCGACGAGATATGATTCATGTTAGCCAGATCATCGCGGTGCTTTCTTCGCTTCTCAGTGGTCTGGCTAGAACGATGTCCAGTCAAGGGGGATGGTTGTAGGCCCACAATCAATGATGCCTGTATTCCTACAAACATAACTTTCTCAGCCATGAGCTCCACGAGAATATCTTCCACAGACTTCTTTAATGCGCTAGGTTCGCCCGACATTCACACTTGTAACTAAATAGGTCGGGTAGGTGAATGATCAAGTAAGGTAATAAACCAGATGGCGAGGTCTAGAAATCACAGCATGATATACAACCGATTCTCTGTTAGCTTGGATATCGCGAGTGGAAAAAAGTGGTCCCGGCGTAGCGTACGATGGGTTAAATAAGAAAGTGTTGTAATAGATTCCTCCAATGGGAAGGAATGCCTCAATCAATACAAATCAGTCCATTATGGTGCGGTCTCAACGATCCATTTTCTCATAATTGTGTTTTCTATCCGTTCTGGGGTGTCATTCTAACGGTCGGGCCGCCTCCAACGGTCATATAGCTTCGTCATGGTGAAGTCCCATTCTGCGTGGTTCTGCTATTCTGGTGAGGTTCAGGTTCTGCAAATATGCTTCCTGGGAAGTCTTCTCTGGGACTTCCTGTAGTTTTTCTAACTTGTCTTTCTTCTTATTGAGCTTCCTTTCCTTCGTTCCTATGATCTGGGTCTCTGAATTCCTCTTTCCATTCTTTTTCTTATATTTTCTTAGCATAGTAGCTTCGCACTGCTGATGTTCTTTCAAAGGGTTCAAACGTAATATCTCTTCTCTTTTTAACTCCAAGGTAGGTATTCTTCTTTCTTGCATGGACAGGTCCTTCAAACCTTTTTGTGTTCTTTCAACCTCAACAACTAATTCTCTTGCCCTCTGTTGCTTCAACGTATCCTCTTGTTCTTCTATTAGTCGCTCTAGTTTTCTGGTTATGAGGTCCCTTAGATCTTTCTTTTTCTGTTTTGTAGCTTCCTCCTCTACTTTCCTTCTGATCGGATCCTTCTCAATCCAAGTCTTTCCTAACAAAAGTGGAAAAGGGGCGTTGTTCTCAACAAATTTAATGACTTCAAATTCTTCTTCAGTCAATGTTTCATGAACAATCGTAGGTATATTAGTAACTCTTCCACATAGGGTTATCACATTTCCTTTAAACAAGCCTATCCTTCCCAATGAAGGTATCATAGCAGGCTTTCCCAAAATTTCCCAAGTGCTTTCTGGCATAATATTCACATGTGTTTCTTCATTCAATACACAGTCGATGTCAAAGTCTTCTATTCTTGTAACTATGCATTGTTTTTCTTTTAGGATATCTGACAAACTAACATCCTTGTGGTTATCCATTACTTCTTTTAAATGTACTAACATAGTCTAAGCTTTCTCTGATTCATTCTCTTTATCATTCTCTAACATATCCTTAGTCTTTTGTCTTTCTTCAAAGTTTTCTTGTCTCGTGTTCATCTCTTCAACTTTAGCAATCATCCTTGGGAAATCCTCAACCTCATGACCAATAGATTTACAACAGACAAATAGGACCTGTTAGCACCATAAGTCACCTCCATAATGCGTTGGAGATAAGCCCAGTACCCATCAGAGTTTTATGTTACAGGTTGGTTTTAAAGAGGTCAAATGGGCGCAGACTCAAGATGATATCATTTTAACTCAGAAAACTAGATTGGTATGCACATGCAGGTGGGGTATTAATTAACTTCAGTTGGTAATTTGGAGTAAGGGTGAATAGAGGGAATAATTTGGTGAGGAGAGTGTAGAGACATGTCGTAGACATCAGGTCTTCCAGCAGCCTAAGGAGGAAAAACTTCAAATACAAGATCCTCTTGGATTCAAAACTTCAGGAAACTAAAGAACATAAATAACAACACTGCAATCAAACATACATTACAATACAGTCAAAACAATCCATGTGGATCCTCCAATCATGGACACTTCAGTATCAGTGGAAAATAGGATGAAAAAGAAGCTGACTTTCATTAAACAAGAAGTCTCAGATCAAAATACATAACCAGAGAACTAGATTTCTTCATCAAAATTTTACAATTCGAGAGCCTAGCTCAACCATCGACCATCCAAAAATATCAAAATGACTCCATGCTAAAACCTTTGATTTGAGAAATCGTGAATCCTTGGATCTGGTGCCACGCGTCCCTCTGAATCGGATGACTCCTACTGATTTTTGGGTTTCGGGAGGGACCTGTAGATGAGCCGACTTGCTGACAGTCCTTTTGAGATTTCCATTTATGGGGAAAATGATGTTCAACCACTACTCCCTGACTTCATTAACTGTCTTTCTCAGGGTCTGGATAGGCCTGAGTCAACTCGACACCTGGAAACGTGACGGCCTTACCCTACTCTTGGCCATCTGGATCTGCGTTGGATGCTGGCGAGGATTTGGCGCAAACGACATGAAATTTGACTAGATGATGACCAAGCGGGAGGATGTGGTGACAAAAAAACGACTGAGAATACATGGGCATCAACATGCAAGAGATGAGGCAAAAGAATGAGGATATGTTTTAACATTAGGCTCCATGGGGGATAGAGTCCTCCCTGCGAGGCTCTAAGAACTCTTTTTGCAGTTTCAGTGCATTGGTATTGGGCTATGGAGTCATGCTCAAAAAAATCATGTTGTGGAATCCATGCCGACCCATGCACTATTCTTCTTATAGACATAAATCAAACACACCTGCTCCTGATAGAGCTTATTCATGTACAAAAACCTAAGCTAACTGATTTTTACAAAGGCTAGGTGAAAGAAAACTTCCACCATAGCCACCCAGACTGTCTGGTAATATGATCCTTTTATTTACTGTAGATAATCCACAAAAGGCTAAGGAAGTATGACAACAAAATGAGGAAATGGCTTGGAACACTGACTATACCCCCAAATGATGATAAGGTTGATAAACCTGTAGGCTCCAATGCTTTTGGAAAAAACAACTCCATATAAAATCCCACAGGGTCACAAAATTTATAATCAGGGGAGCTCAACTGGTAAGAAATTAACTCTTGTCATTTATTGTATCTCACCTGTCATGTGATGCTCTCAGAGAGAATAGGTGGGTAGAGAACTGATGCAGGCTAACTGATACCAGGTGACACCTTCTCAATTACAGGTTCTGGACAGGAGATAAACTGCCCACTAAGCTCCTCCTTTACATGTTGCTCTGTGTTTTCTGTGAGTCTAGGATAAATGATTTCCACCTGATGCTTTTCCTTAATTAATAAAGGAAAAGGTTCTATAGTGTGGTCTTGGAAACCTTTCATAACACCATACTCGCCTGTGAGTATTGGTGAAGTAATACAATTTGAAAATTTCAGAAAATCTGAAATGTATGACTCCATGTATATGGCCACAAGATCATGAATAATGCGACAGAATCCTAGCTTCTTTAGAAGACCAGGTTGCTCCTCTATAAAATTTTCTTTGTCTGCAAATAAATTCCCTCCTTGTTCTTTTGAAACCAACTCTTGATCATCAACAACTGTTGGCTCTTCTTCATAAGAATGGTCACAAGATAAAGGTATAGCAGGATTTAGAACATCATAACTATGATCAGCCAAGAACATACAATTATCTATGCAATCAACCACTATTACATGCTCAAAATGTTCTAGAAACTGATCATAAGATCGATATCCATTATTTCCCATAGAAAAATATACAAATGTTGAAGAACCTGATTCCAACTGTGAATCATACCTACTTCCTTGTTGTTGTTCCAAATCTGATTCATGTTCACTATCTTCTTTCTCAGAATCTGAAATAGATTGACAATCTTCTTGCTCATGTACATGCAAATTTTCGAGATATGCCTGCCTATGAACCCACTTGCTAGCCYTGATGTTCTCTTCGACCTCTACAACATCTTCAAACAGATGTCTTAACGATGAATATTTCCTTTCTCTCAGTATATTTAGATGTTGAGCCATGACATAGTACACCATGGCATAAATCTCTGTGGGTCTGATATCCGCATGCATACTATGATAAACACTGTAAAAMCTCCTATTGAAGACAGCCAAGGCTTCCTCTTCCCCTCTCCTCAAGGAATTAAAATCAAACTAGTATTGATCAAGGGATTTKTTCTCACCCCAACACTTTAAAAAAGCATGGCATATCTCGGTCCAAGAACCAATAGAACCGACCTCCAGACATCTAAACCACACAACAACATCTCCAGATAGGGAATGTGAGAACAACCTCATGGTAACATCATCATGAACGATCTCAAACTAATCAATAAATTTATCAAAGGCCCCCAAGTGTCTCTCAGCTGTAACATGATCCTCCCYAGAAAACCGAGGAAGATACTCAAAGGAATAATGAGGATAGGGATGCAGGTGATGTGGCAGCCTTAGAGGATTAAACATCTTGTCTCTAATATTAGCTTGAAAACTTGTGGGMTGAATATGGGATTCAACAAGAGGATGGGGAGGTTCATTAGAAAAAACATGAGGTAATGAGATCTGAGAAGGCTGTGAATCATTTTCAACCTCCTCAAGGCTACAAGGGTGATAAATTTCGAGAGGATATGCAATACATATCTCACTTTTATGAATAGGCTGAGGTGAAGACACAAGATCGACATCTACAACACAAGAAGAGGGCATGTCTTCTTCTTCCAAGGATGGATGAATGAAGGAAGGATTATTGTCATATGAATATACAAAGCATAGGATAATCCTCTTTATATGTGAAGGGAAAGAGAGAAATGAGTTGATAAAGAAGAACAAGACTTCATGAAGAAAACTTATAAAATGATACCTGGTCTTTCCCTTCGGTATGGTCATTTTTCTTTCAACGGGATCCTCCCCAGTGGAGTCTTTGATGGTGGAGTCGCTAGGTGCAAGCTGCAATCTTCAATGGTTCTGATATCTGATGCACCTTCATAATCATAAGATCTTTGACGTTCTCCTAGGGAAGATATATTCACTTTCGTCCCCAGCAACATCGCCAGAAATGTTAGCACCAGAAGTCACCTCCAGATTGCATTGAAGGTAAGCCTAGTACCCATCATAGTTTTATGTCACAGGTTGGTTTTAAAGAGGCCAAATGGGTGAAAAATCAAGATGATATTTTTTTAACTCAGAAAACTTGACTGGTATGCACATGCAGGTGAGGTCTTAATTAACTTCAATTAGTAAGTTGGAGTATGGATGAATAGAGGGAAGACTTTGGTGAGGAGAGTGTAGAGGTCTTCCATAGACATTAGGTCTTCCAGTAGCCTAAGGAAGAAAAGCTTCAAATACAAGATCCTCTTGGATTCAAAACTTCAAGAAACTGAAGAACATAAATAACAACACTACAATCAAACATACATTACAATACAGTCAAAACAATCCATGTGGATCCTCCAATCATGGACAATTCAGTATCAGAGGCAAATAGGATGAAAAAGAAGTCGACTTTCATTAAACAAGAAGTATCAAATCAAAATACAAAACCAGAGAACCAGAGTTCTTCATCAAAAGTTGACAATCCGGGAGCCTATCTCAACCATCAACCATCCCAAAATATCAAAATGACTCCATGCTAAAACCTCTTATTTGTGAAACCACGAATCCTTGGATATGGTGCCACACATCCCTCTAAATTAGATGACTCCTGCTGATTTTTGGGTTTCGGGAAGGACTTGCAGATCAACCAAATTGCTGACAATCCTTTTGATCTTTCCATTTATGGGGGAAATGATGTTCAACCACGGATCCCCAACTTCATTAATTGTCTTTCTCAGGGTCTGGATAGGCCTGAATCAACCCGACACCTAGAAACGTGACGAACTTACACTTCTCTTGTCCATCTAGATCTGCGTTGGATGTTGACGAGGATCTGGTGCAAAAGGCATGAAAGATGACTGGATGACGACCAAGAGAGAGGCTTTCATGACAAAATGACGACTGAGAATATACAGGTATCAACATGCAGGAGCTGAGGCAGAAGAACGAGGATATGTGTTAACAAGACCTATACCAGGGCATTCCTTAGCAAGATGTCCTGGTCTTCTGCAATTATAACATAGTGTCAATCCTCTCTTTATTTTAAACAATCTCCATCCTCTCCTGTATTGCGCACTGGGATCACAGTGTTGGATCTGCAATCTGAAAAAATTCTTTCTAGGTTCCTACATCCACTTATTAGTCCAAAAATTATTTCTATGCATAGGAATAATGTATCTTTCTCTATTTCTATTAAATTTATTCAGATCAACTCTTTCTTCTAACTGTGCCCTAGTTTTCAGACTAGGACAAAATCTATCAAACATACCTAGATTCATACTTTTGAGGAAAACATTTCCACTTATCTTACATTTACCAGAGCACAAAGATTTAAGATCTTACATCTTTTCTTTAGATCAGGTTTCTTTCTTAGCACAGAGATTCGTAAGTTAAGTAGAATACTGCGCACTACAACAACAGATCTACACAGAGAGCTTTCTCTTTTCTTCAGTTCCCATCAATCACCATTTCAGGTCCCGGCAACAGAACCATTTGTTGGCACAGGGGAAGACCCAGGGTTCAATGCTTCAACAACGCACCAACAAAACCCTAACTACTGGCCCTTTTGGTAACACCTGCGAAGTAAATGAAGTCTCACCCGAGGTAGAGGCAGTGAGGGTTGTAGGACTCAGGTGTCTACAACCAAGTTGGGAAATATATCTTTTATTACAAAACTTAGCAGAGTACTTAGACAACAATAAACATTAGTTCACGAGTCTCATTCACATCACATATTAAACCCTTATTATAGATCAACACAATAACAATAAAGATCAAGCACTTTCAGTCACTTAGCACATAGCACTAGCTCATATCTAACATTCATTTATCTTTAATATCATTAAGCATTAAGAAACAACATCAAATGCATTCATCATTCATTATAACAACAGTACTTAAGCAAATAAACAACATCAATCACATCGCACAAAGCACATCAAGACACAGGATATATGTGGTTCACCCCAGTGTGGGGCTACATCCACCAAATTCTTCTTCTTCTTTATTAGTCTTCAAGCTTCTTACATTCATCTGCTCCTATGCACAAAGACACAAAGCCAAGCTCCACAGAGGATAGGAGATTTGTGCGCTAGATTCTCCTTCCCAAAATCAGGTCAAGGCACCAAGCCAACTCCTTATTAGCACAAAGCCTTGCTAACATATCATGCACATAGCCAACTAGCCAGACTTCTTACATCGCTTGCACTAAGCTTCTACTAGTAGTTTCTACATTACATTCCTTCCTATATATACTTTTACAAAAAGGCCTAAACATGGGTAAACCCATGGGTCGACATCCCATAAACCATTACATAAACCCTAGTAAACCCTTTGCTGGGTCCACAAGCCCACAAAATAAGTGAGATCTCGCAATCTCAGCTCTGCCTGGGTGCTCCATCTTCAACCAGCCTGTCGAAGTCCCAAAAATGGTCAAAACTGACCAGCGTTTCCTCAAAACTTGGTCGAGGGCCAACAATGTTCGTGGAGGTGGTTGTGTACCTCACCGGGCACCGAGATCCAATGTATCCCCCACACTTGACACTACCTAAGACCTTCCCGGTTTTCATTTATCCAATGATCCAGTCCCCAAAACCATACCCTAACCAAGAACACACCCCCACCAACACCTCAAACCATGGGACACCTCACTCCACCAATCACCTCACCCCACCAAGCACTAGAACCTCGAGCTTTGCCAAGATCCTTGCAATATGTCTTCACTCATCTAGTGGTCAAGTTCTCCGGGGAGACGAATATCTCTTGAGATTTTTGAAGAGATCAATGGCCAAGATATCTTCCCCCCCCCCAGATCCAATGATTGTGATCTATCCCATGGCTCGAGGGCACGTAAAGATTAGTGTCCCAGCTAGCACCAATAACCTGTGGCACAATGACATGGCACGCCATGTGGCAACTAATGTCATCACTAGGATGATGTGGCATGGAAACGTGGTTGATGACATGTCATGGCACATGCAGACTAACATCATCACGTCCTCTGACCTTAGACAAAAATCTACACTACAACTCTGACTATCCATGACACATGGCACATTCACATTGTTTACAAGCCATAGCATGGCAATATTATCTCCATGTTGAGATAAACCATTACCAATCACAATTAGTTAAAAATTTATTAGGGGATTAAAAATGGGGTGTTAGAGGCCTCTCATATATGAGTGGACATGCATCCACTTGAAGTTCTAGCCTTCAATGCCCATGGGCTTGATGCCTCTTGATCCTTTAGATATGAATTACATCTGATGTGATTCTTGGTCTTCAATGCACCAAAAGTTGGTGAAATTTCACTTATGATCGATCCACATGAATTTCAAAGAAACAATCACACAAGTGTGCATAGATTGCACAAAATCCACATTGTTGAGTCGTCCAGATGATAAAAAATCCCACTTCATATATTTTTTCTCCTGTTGAAGATGTTGTATTAATTCCATGAACATGCAGTATTGAATTGATAACTCTTCTGACGATCACCTATATAGCTCTATGAGTGGTTTTTAGGTGATAACAGATGCCCCCTGATGTGTGAGGTAGGTGTAGATGTATAGTCAAAATACATCATTGTTTATTTTTCTTTGTACATTGATTTTTTGTTGTAGGGAGAGAAAAAAGGGTTCGAAGTGACTAGGACCACTTGTTATTGCACAATTTGAGTTTGGGAAAATCCCAACCCAAGAAACAAATGTGTGACAAAACTGGGGACACCTATCATTGTCAAGTCAATATATATGCCCCTTGTTTTAGTGAAGAAAAAGTACAACATAAGGAAGGCTTCTCGAGTGACCCTAGGGGGATTGCAAAGGGAGAAGCAAGGACCTAAAAGAATTCCCCTAAAGGTAAATATCTAATATGATCTCGAGGATTGAGGAACGATTCTTTGGAGATGGTAAATGGTTGCCAAGGTTGCATATCTGCAAAACAATGTTAGAGAAACCAAAACAAGACCAAATACGATGATATAATCCTAAAAACAAGTGGAAAATCAACAAGAAACCTTGATGTCCCAAAATTGAAGCAATATGGAAATATATATTAGCAATGAAGAAACTATATTAGCTGCAAGTTAATGCATCAAAATCAAGTGTATGATGTTGGAAAATAAAACTTCCAAATAGCATACAATATTCAAATGATTAGACCAAGACTTTGATGACAAACAAGGGTTGATAATGAATGTTATCATCAAGTATTTATGACATCCCAATCGTTGTAGCAAACTTTTTCTACAACATAAATTTCTAGCCACTAAAATTAGCAAGTAAGCCGCCCAAACAATAACTCTTAAATAATAGATCAAATATCATAACTTATAAGTAAATTTCAGTAGAAGAAGAGTTGTAAAAGAGTAAGAGATAATGAGTTTGTTGCATCCCTATTGGACATATCTTAATGTTCATTACATGAGATCAATCACTTAGCAAATCAAGACGCCTCTAGGGCACAAGACAACTTAAATCATGTAAAATTTCTATCCACACTTGAACAATTCAATACCTCAATTTTTTATTTTTATGAATGCAACAATATCCAATATTCAATGCAATTAATTCCTTATCTATTGGGTTATGGAGTCTCTTGCTTGGTCACAACCAAGTTAATCTATGGTTTATTAATCTTATAGGGGTGTAATCCTTTTTACTCCCTAGAGAAAACAAACCTTAGCAATGCCTTGCTATAAGGGTGTAATCCTTTTTACTCCTTGTAGCAATCCTTAACCCTTTTCCATAACAATAGAATAATATTCCTTGATGGAGGGTGTATGCCCTTATACTCCTCCAATGGTTTGAAAAAATAACCTTGAAATCAAGAAGAAACACACAATATTGCAAAAATTACTTACCTAATCCAAGAGATATCATTCAAAACCCTTGCTTATCAAAGATATTCCACCAAATTGCCAAGAAAAAGCATCCAAGAGAAATTGCTAGCCTTTGTTCCACCAATAGACATGTGTTCCATCCATTTTGCACAAGAGATAAGATATAGTGAATTTCCCAAGGAGGGAGAAAATTTCAGTCCAAGAGTTATGTAATTCTCAAGTGATGATATATCTAAATGAAAAAGAGATGGCCTTTATTTATATGAGGCCATGTAAACCAATTTGTCCACATAAAAATGTTAGCAACAAAATAAAAGAGGGTTGATCGCCTTTATTTTCCTTTACAATTCACAAATACTAAAATTGCATAAAGTAAAACCCTAAAAAGGGTGACATCATGCTCTAGAAGAGCGATGTACCTGGCCTAAAAGTGAGATGTTGAGGCTCAAAATGCAGATCGTTGTACCTCAAAAGGAAATATGTCAAGATATAATGTGCTAGAGTGTCATTCCATGCATCTCCTTCCTTCAAACCACATCACATCACCTCCAAAATCATCAAGCCCACCAAACCCTAGGTTCCAAATTACATCAAGGGATTAGAAGGTGACATCCTATGCCTCCAAAGGCTAGCATCCAAGTGCAAAGGGATATGATGTCATCCTTGAATGTTGTCAAAGTTCCTACAAAGGCAACATTCTCTATTCTTTTCTCACAAAGGATATGGGGTGCTCTACCCAACTTTTGGGGTATGGCATCCACCTAGGGGTTCTCAACCCCCCATGAAGGTTAAAATGACATAATTCCTCCATGGAAAGCTTTCACCTGGAAAGGTCCTGTAAAGACAAACAAGTATGCCCTCCAAGGGTCCACAAGTCACATGTATCATTCCTAGTAAGCCACATTTAATAGAAGAACCACCCAAACATGTGCATTAAATCCCTCCTTTTCAAACTAAACAAATGCTCAAAGACCTTATAAAATTTTCCATATTTAAGTATGGGAGGGTTGTCATGGTGCCCTATTGGGTAGACCAATGCCCAAGTTAAGGAGTGTTTCCCAATAAGACCCTCTCTAAATAATGTAGTGGATATGAGGTGGATGGGGGTATGACTTTTTGGCATGGGGTTTTTGACATATCAAGGGATCATATTGTCTTGTTTATGGGTTCATTTATGAAGGGTGTATTGCATCCCTCATTTGCAATGCAACATTTTTCCAAGCTCTTTTATTTTCCATTAATTTATTATGGTCCAAAACATTGATTTTTTTCTTAGAAGACATAGAATTTGGGGTTAAGCTACTCATAAAAGGGAAAGCCAATGACATTGAAGGCTACCAATAAAAAATCCTAAAAGTTGGAGGGTATATCCTCATCCCTTACAATCACAAGATCTTCAATTTCATAGTTAAGCAAGGTTTCCCTAACTGAAAGGCTCATTGTTCTATTTTTAAAAGAAAGAATAAAAACAATCCCTCTAATTATACGACCATTATGATTATCCCTCTTTTATAAAATTTATATGGAATTATTCTAGAAAAGAAGATCAAACTCTAGCTAGAAAGTCATAGAAAAAAAGCTAAAGGCCAAGTCAGATTTATCATTTAATTGTGGACCACCTTTTTATGCTTAGGATCATTATGGAGGAGTGTCAAAATAATAAAATCAATCTCCTATGTTGTTTCATCAACTTTAGAAAAACATTTGACATAGTGCCCAAAACTAAATGTTTTGTCTCTTTTKCCACTTGGGTGAGAAAAAGGGGAAATTTAGTGTTATCCTAGGCTTAAATAGCACCACAGTAAATTGTTAGAGTGTTAGTAGAACACCATAAAGAAAATAATACAAAATAAATAAGGAAATAAGAGCACAAATGTAAAAACAAGAATAAAACAAGGTAAGATATGTTATACCAATGGAAATACTTTGAGTACAACACCATTGAGGCGTTGGTGAGAAAATGAGCTCCTTTCTTCCTGCTTAGGATGGGTTATTTTTTCCCTTCTATAACCCTCCTCTCTCTGAAAATGACATAGTAATAAAATGTGTACAAATCTCTCAATGGGTGAGAGATTTAATACAACAAGCTATAATGCCTATGAAAGTATGGATGAGTTTGTGAGAAACAAGGATTCTCTAAGCTCATGCAACTAGAATAACATTACTTTGGTTTTGTTTGTCTCTATGCATGCTAAAGACATCTTTTTATAGGCCTCCAACAAGCTTGATAAAAAATGATTTTAATGGGAAAGGGGAGGCCACTTGGATGTGGCCTTGTAATACACCTGACACCCTAACATTTCTTAGGTTGGTGGGGTGTACTAATTCCTCTTTTCCTTTCCTTAAATTATCTTCCCATATTCACCCCTATAAATCCAATTCTAATCTCATAATACAATTCTACTTCTCGAGGGCTTTCCAACAAATGTAACCATGCTTAAAATTTATTTTAGAATCAAAATTTACAACCATTTTAAGTTTCCAAACCTTCTCATGGCATTTCCATGTGGCACCCACATGGATCCACATCACTCATACCATTGATGTGGATTTATGTGTCAGGACATGTCGACCCTCCAACATGGCATACCTCGTCCAATGAATGGCGAGCATGTTACACAACCAACGAAGGTCTTGGAGGAATTTTTGTACCTCACTAGGCACTGAGATCAAATGTATCCGCCGCACTTAACACTACCTAAGACCTTCCTAGTTGTCATTTATCCAGTGGTTTGGTCCCTAAAACCATACCCCAACCTGTTGACGGGCGAAATTGAACGCTCGTCAACTGGAGGGGTGGATCCAGTCCAGGGTTGTCTAAATAACCCAATCCATTTGGGATGATCCACTCCGACGGGTTTAGCAGCTCCATTGGCCGATCTAAGTCATAGGAAAACGAAAGAAAAACTAAACTAAAGAAACTAATCTAAGTGAAAAAGCAGCTACAACAAACTATATACAAATCTAAAACTATATATAAAATTTACTAACTAATATCATAAAACAATAATTCTACTTATTTAAATGTTCAGCTATCAATACAATTAAATCTCAATTATATATGTACAGTATTTACAGAATAAAAAATTTGATCTAAATTTGCAAAAATCATTGGTAAAATGTCTTATGACAGCGAAACCATTACTTTTTGATTTTTTATATCTTTTCTTTGAAAGAAGTGAAATGAAAACTAACTAAGCTAAGCAATTAAAATAATAATCCTAACTGTAAATCTGAACTATATATCTATCTAAACTACTAAGAATTCTCAAATTTATTAACTATTAAATAACAAACTGACATGAAGTAACGCTTCCTATTTGTCCTATGCACAATACTCAATTTAGTTGTATGATGGGAGGAAACCCACACCAGATTTTCCACAAGCTTCTTGTAAACAGGAAGCAACAATGTTCTTTGAATATGAATGACAGAACAAACCAGACATAAAGAGACAACAATTTTATAATTTACAAATCATAACTTTTAGATAAATCCTTGTGCGAAGATTTGTACAGAATACTTCATTTAACGAAGAAGATAAACCTTTTATTCATTAAATTGAAACAGAGTAACTACTGTACTAAAAATGAGATAAATCAGATATGGACAGAATTTAAATCATAACGCATCAACCTGTAACAAATCTTGATATCTAAAGTAGTCAATAACTTGATCAAAAATTAAAATGCACAAAACTTGAACGAAAGTATGATAAATTGAAAGCTAAAGTTGTTACAAAAGATCCACTTCCATTCGAGTCTGTATCATCATAAATCCATAGTCTTTGTTCTCCCAACAATGATGGGTTCATTACAAAAATTAATGATTATATAAAGGCCATAGGGTAAAACATCCCTGTGGGAATTATCAATAACTGTTTGGAAAAATCTAGGAACAATCTCCCAAATCTCTATTTCTAACTAAAACTAACAACCTAAAACAAAACTATATGACAAAAAGCATGTTCTAAACTGCATGTCCAATTTCCCATTGCAATTTGTATGTACCTGTAGGTGGACAAGAATAAACAAGTTTAGATAATGTTTTATATGTAAAATTAACAAAAATCTAAATTTTATGACTAGCTACAGAATCTCACGATTCTGTAGCTGGTCATATTTACAAACAGAATCATTTTAAATCAATCCAAATGATAGCAGAAATACATTCGACCTATTCAACAAACCCTTAATTACTAATTCAAAGCAAAGCAAATCATTCACGCTGGAAGTAACCAAATCTTTTATGCCAATTTGAAACAAATGAAATCATGTTTAATTAACCGAATGGTAACAGGGATATATGCGATCTGTCAAACAACTTTTTATTGCCAATTCGAAGTAGACATAATCATTTTGACAATTCAAAACCAACGAAATCATTTTTTGAATCAATTTCAATCGAAACAGACTATAATCGATTCATCATACCAATCTTTGATACTAATCCAACGCATACACAAACGACTATGCTAATTCAAGACATACAAAATCATTTCTGAATCAAACCAAACAAAACTAAATTAAACTAACTCAGAACGAATTCAATCATTTATACTAATTCAAGAACAATAAAATCGTGTTAATCAAAACATAGCTATATTGGATTTTAGCAAACGAATCAACGCAAACAAAATAGTTTATGCTAATTCAAAACGAAATCTTTTGTGCTAATTCAAATACAAAAACGATATCATTCTTGATAATTCGAAGTAAACATAATCGTTTTTTGTATCTATTCAAACAAAACAAAACTAATTCAGGGAAAACAGAATCGGCTATGCTAATTCAAACCAAATCATTCAAAAATCGATGTTGAAATAACATACCTGGGCTGTAGGAAAACGATTCGGTCAGGATAACTTTGAGTTGACAAAGGCCGTAGCTACCTCAACATTTCTGAAGACAATTGAACCCATGGTATTTTGCTTCTTCTCATTGGCTTGTAGCCTATCATTTTCCTTTGACAACATAGTAACCCGTTCCTCCAATGATTTAATTTTAGATTGCAACAGAGGAAGATCCGTGTAGTAACATTCAAGCCATGAATTGTATTGAGTACACGGTGGTTGATCGGGTTGAGTCACTATAGGTGAGGGTTATTTCAAATTACCAGGGGTTCCACTGCCAATCTTAATTCACAGGAAGTTAGGGTCATTCTTGAAGCACAATGGGAGGTTGGAAACGTAGTCATAGGGTTTCACAGAACAGAGGCCATGAGAGTAAGGGTATTCCTCAGTCAAGAAACGTTCAACCTCAGAGTCTGAATCCTTGCTCAAAACAATAGGCTTCTGGTCAATGTTTTGTTTGGGCTTGTTCCGAGCACATCTAGATATCCATCATGCATTCTTCTTTCCCTTACTATTGACACCAGTATCACCTTTGTATTTCCTCCTTACAGGCCTCTTGACAGTCTTAGTATTGTTTTTAGCACATGGGTCGGCCATGGTATCGGGTAGGTCAATGTTGGGGCAGTTCGAGGGTTTGACAGGGGGTAGCAGGGTAGGAGGTGACACGACAGGCCCAACCAGGGTTTCAGTGACCACAACCTTGTCCACTTGAACACACTCGGGAGTGGCAATGCCATTCCTTGATAGGAAATCTTGCCAAATATCACCACTAAGCCTCAAATGATGAACAATAACGATTTTGATCAAGCAGTGATGGAAGAGGCTGCTATCAGCCTTTTCCCTCTTAAATCATTTCAAAATTTTATACAGACTACATAGGAGGTAGTGAGGCATATTCAGAGGGTAGTCTATAAAATTAATAAGCAACCGAAGATGGTAAAGAAATACTAAACCATAATGACCTTCGCAAGTCACACATTTCTTAACAATGGCTAAAAAATCATGCCACCTGGGCTTGAGGGAAGTGACAGGCATACCTCTATCACAACTAACAATTTTATTTGATGTGAACAAGAGCGGCCATGGCAATTCGTCCACTTTTGAATTCTTAAACCACCTCTTCCCTTTAACTGGTAAACCCGTGGCTGAACTGAGGAATTCTTCATTTAGCTCGAGTTGGATATCCCCAACCTTAGCCCTGAATCCATTGAACGTGAGGGAACACTGTTGGGAAACCGCGAGGTTGAAACCCTCAAACTTTTGAATAAAAACTAACCAGCCACTATTCTCCAGGTCTTCACAAGCATTGTCAAATAGCAAGAGCGTTTGGATTCCATTAGGTCCTATGCGCACCACAGGTGCCATAAGAGAGAACACACAGTGAGCAGGGTAAACGAACAGGGGTTTGGACAGGGTATACATAGGACCAAAAGCTCAGATATTTCCCCAAAACCAATAGAGGTAACCCGAGATACAAGGAAGGCATTAATGCCTAAGTGTGTGAGGGTGGTGGAATGAAACAATCCCATGCAAAAAATTCATATCGGAATGTACAATCGATGACGCTAAGTTGATTCAAATCACTATTAGTGTGTGTTAAAAGCAATGCCAATCAAACAACTATTGAAAACTATGATGAATCGACCTGTATATTTGCACAACAATAGCGTTTGCATAATTTAAAACAAAATGATATTTTGAATTTAGCACCAAAGATTTGACCATAAAACTTATGCTTTGTAAGAAACCATTGCACCACAGGTCTAATCATAATGTTAATGTGTTCTCAACAAACCATTGCACCAAGGAATTTGATGAAAGACAATAGAACATCAAACCACCATTGTATCAAGGACTCAATCGCAATAACTAGAATACCATCACAATCTTATAAAATGAAGTCATATTAACAACAACAACAAAAAATGCCAAGTGAGTAAAGGTTTTGGTGTCTTGCCAACTGTGTGACCATCATTGAATTAGAAGTGAAATGACCACATGAACAAGAGTATTCATAATAATCCAGTGACGATTTTAATGCCATTGAAATGACTTCGAACTCAAAGTTTTCACTCTTGCAGTCGTGAAAACGAAAACAAAAGGCAAGTGTGCGAATGCGCAAAATGATCATGTCGTTTTACTCAAAAGATTGCGATGAGAATCAAGGGTTTCAAAACACTTGTGTAGGCAGCTTATAATAATAGGATAAAAATGCGAAATGGCTTCCAACAATGGAGACACACTGGTAGAAGGAATTATCTCTACCAAAAGAACAAATTCAAATTATGATAATGAGAATAATTGTAACTCAAAAATAACCAGAAAATAGTTTAAACATCATCATTAATAAAAAAATTCCAGCTGTGCTTAAAGGATGAAAACTGATAACATTCTTAAGACAAGCGAGTCATGATATTAAAGATAAATCTCCAATACTGTTGACAGAGCCACTGCTGCCAGCAGGCATCTATAGCCTCGACAGGGTTTCCATTTAACCCACTCTGATATCTGTATCCTACTAAGAAGTTCCAGATCAGAATAAAGGACATTTCGAGGTCAAGAGATTTCATACTTATGAATTTTCATACACCCGACATTGCTTCACTGCCAGTGGGCCTGTTTAGTACCTCGACGAAGTTGTCTTGGCGTCATGCATGCATTTACCCGCTGCCAGCAGACCTGTTCAGCATCCCGACGGGTTTACAAGCACTTCCCACGACTCTTTTATGATTTAGTTTTTTAAAGATATATAATCGAGCGGGGTGACACTGAAAATTATGATATTTCAGACATATTTTTACAGACCTCAAAAGAATTTTTTTTTAAACCTTCCTTCATTAAGATTCAGAGATGGTTTGTTAACAAAATCGACCTTCTAAGGCAAGGAGACATCTTCTGAGCTATTCCCTTAAGGAACAGGGACAACATAAGAAGATAATGGATGATCATGACAAGCTTCGCTTACAAACTGAAATCAATAAACTTCTTTCAGACAACAATCTTTCCTCACATGGCTGTAAATTTCAGAAGCATATCATAATTGATGTTTAGACAACTTTTTAGTAGTCATTTCAGAGAAAGAATTTTTTTTTTTCTTTGTCTGAATAGTTCAAAAATGCAGGTATGTGTATTTCAACAAGAAAGACTGATAAGCATAAAGGAGAAATCAAAACACACCAGCGAAGAAATATTTGAAAGAAAAGAAATCCAAACAACAAAAACAAAAAACAAATATGTATAGAAGGTGCATCTAAAAACCTCCTGCAACAAATCCCTTGGGAAGCTGAAAGAAAGAAAAAAAAATCATATTTGATGGGAAAGAAGTCTTACTCATGGTGCCTTGGGTCAGGGCTGATTTAGATTTATTTATCTCTTTACTTTCCATTTAATATTTTCATGACGACACTGCGTTTTTGAAAATAAACGTTCAACTAGAAGTAAAGAGAAAAAGGATCAAGAGGACTTCCCTGACAACAACCGTATTATGGTTCTCGTGGTGCGCCCACTTGCATTCATGACTGCATTATCACAAAGAGAAATAGTGAGAAATACAACTGAAAGGAAAACCTATTCCTAAACCTACCCTAACTATTAAACAAATCAGGATACTATGTGAAGTCATGTTTCCAATGTAGCCATCGGAGTAACTCTAATCCTGCAATGAAAACAAAATCAAACATTATTAAAAAGAATGGTAATATATCAACAAATGAAAAAAACATATCACACTTACCTTCATAATCATCATCTAAAAACAAAGTAAGCATGATCTTACCATTCCCTGAAATATTGTTGATGTATGAATCCTCCAGCCATTGTGTAATCTTATCGTGATAAGGGTCATAATGGCATGAGCGAGTGTAAGTAAGTTCGAAAGACTTGTCAAGATTACGAGGAAATGAAATAATCGTCAGCCAAGGCTGAAATGCCCCATCCTCCTGATAGTTCTCTAAGTGTTCATTAATTTCTTCACATGGAGGATCTAAAAGAAATATGTCACGCCTACTTTCAAGATACTCAGGTAAAAAGAAAGCAAGCACAACTTTTTCTTTATTATGAATTTTTTTTATATATGAATATTCGAGCCATCCTAAGATCCTGTCACAAAAATAGGGATGCAAACCATGACTTTGATGAAACGAATATATCAATGGGAAACTCATCATAGGAGGATTCGTGCAATCAATTAGATCATTGGTTTGAATGTTTCCTTCGATGAGATTGATCACTTCAAAATGTGAATCATAAACATTAAGATTCGAGCTAATCAAAGAACGAATATGAAACTTAGAATGTTTGATCTCCATAAAATATAGTGCATTGTCTTTTTCAACAATAAATTGTGTCAAAACATCTCGCAACATGTCCTTTTCCCATGTGAGTGGTGAAAGTGAACAAGCATCAAATCCAAGTTTATCAATGTTGGGTTTGGAATTGATTTCACCAAAATTTAGCATATCGAAAGGATATGGTTGTGGTGGAAAAGAGTAGGATGTTGTAGGTAAGATGTCAAGTCCACTAGAATCTAAGAATAGATCAAGATATAAAGAATAAAAGGAATCATAAATAAGAATATGAAAAGAATCTCTTGAACTATGATACTCAACAATGGTATTCTCAAGACAATTCTCTTCACTTTCTGTAAAACTCTTACTCTGTTTTGGTGATGAATTCCTCAACATAATATGATCATCTGGATTTGCCTTTTGTGTGATAGATAATTCAAAATTTATGTGACAAACATCTAGTCTTTCCTGTGAACAAAGTGCATTTTGACGATGAAGGTTTAAGGTTTCTTCTCTAATCAATTTCATAGGAGTACTAGAACATTCAAGACAGTTTTCGTCGCTTAAGTGCTCTTCAATGACTGGTTTTAAATGTTGATTAGAGCATGAATTACAAGAATGAGGGTATCCACCTTGAGCGAGAAATGAATCATCTTCCATACTGGTCGAAGAATGAAAATACAATGATTCAAAGGAAAAACCAATTTGGTTGTCAATAAGAACATGGTCAATAGATTCTACCTCCCTGGCTTGTTCAACATTATCGGAAGAATTTTTCTCTTCTTGCGAAGAATATTGTTCTTGCAGTTGAGTGATAGGATTTGCAATTGGTTCTTCATTCGTGATTGAACATGACTGGATGGAAGCATCATAGAAGAGATTTAATGCCGATGACATGTCATCGAGATTAAATTTATAGAGGATATGATAGACTCTTATCAAAAAGTCTTCTGAAGATGAATCGTCGTTGATTAGCGAAGTATGAAATTCTTCACATAATTGATCGAAATCATAAATTTCAAAAGCATCTAGAAACCCATCTACAAATTGAAACCAATAAAAAATGTGACATGCTGGAAAGGATTCAAACCAATATTTGATCCGAACTCTAAAAGTAAAAGCGAAAAGTTTGCATAAAACTCTTAAATTTGAAATGTCATGTTTGATGCATTTGCACCAAAACTTGTTAAGGTGGTCTTTAGCAGATAAATTTCCTTCACCATAAAAGGTGAGTTTGGACAAGCGAGAGACTGTCTCGTTGGGAACATTGGGTAATGAAAAATTGAAAGCATGTTCCAACACAATAATCTAGGGAGCCATGGGGGAATTGAATATATTTAAAAATAAAGGCTCCTACAAGGCCAGCTTGTCAGTCGGCCTTCCTTCTAGCGCCATTTATTGACGGGTGAAATTGAATGCTCGTCAAATGGAGGGGTGGATCCGATCCGGGGTTGTCTAAATAACCCAAGTCGTTTGGGATGATCCAATTCGACAGGTTTAGTGGCTCCGTTGGCCGATCCAAGTCCTAGGAAAATGAAAGAAAAATTAAACTAAAGAAACTAATCTAAGTGAAAAAGAAGCTACAACAAACTATATACAAATCTAAAACTATATATACAGTTTACTAACTAATATCATAAAAGAATAAATTACTTATTTAAATGTTCAGCTATCAATACAATTAAATCTCAATTATATATGTATAGTATTTACAGAATACAAATTTTTATCTAAATTTGCAAAAATCATTGGTAAAATGTCTTATGACAGTGAAACCATTACTTTTTGATTTTTTATATCTTTTCCATGAAAGAAGTGAAATGAAAACTAACTAAGCTAAGCAATTAAAATAATAATCCTAACTGTAAATCTGAACTATATATCTATCTAAACTACTAAGAATTCTCAAATTTATTAACTATTAAATAACAAACTGACCTGAAGTAACGCTTCCTATTTGTCATGTGCACAGTACTCGATTTAGTTGTATGATGGGAGGAAACCCGCACCAGATTTTCCACAAGATTCTTGTAAACAGGAAGCAACAATGCTCTTTGAATGCGAATGACAAAACAAACCAGACATAAAGCGACAACAATTTTATAATTTACAAATCATCACATTTAGATAAATCCTTGTGCGAAGATTTGTACAGAATACTTCATTTAACGAAGAAGATAAACCTTTTATTCATTAAATTGAAACAGAGTAATTGTTGTACTAAAAATGAGATACATCAGATATGGACAGAATTTAAATCATAACGCACCAACCTGTAACAAGTATTGATATCTAAAGTAGTCAATAACTTGATCACAAATTAAAATGCACAAAACTTGAACGAAAGTATGATAAATTGAAAGCTAACCCTGTTACAAAAGATCCACTTCCATTCAAGTCTGTATCATCATAAATCCATAGTCTTTGTTCTCCCAACAGTGATGGGTTCATTACAAAACTTAATGAGTATATAAAGGCCATAGGGTAAAACATCCCTGTGGGAATTATCAATAACTGTTTGGAAAAATCCGGGAACAATATCCCAAATCTCTATTTCTAACTAAAACTAACAACCTAGAACAAAACTATATGACAAAAAGCATGTTCTAAACTGCCACAACATGTCCAATTTCTCATTGCAATTCGTATGTACCTGTGGGTGGACAAGAATAAACAAGTTTAGATAATGTTTTATTTGTAAAATTAACAAAAATCTAAATTTTATGACTAGCTACAGAATCTCACGATTCTGTAGCTGGTCATATTTACAAACAGAATCATTTTAAATCAATCCAAATGATAACAGAAATACATTCGACCTATTCAACAAACCCTTAATTACTAATTCAAAGAAAATAAAATCATTCACACTAGAAGTAACCAAATATTTTATGCCAATTTGAAACAAACGAAATCATGTTTAATTAACCGAATGGTAACAGGGATATATGCGATTTGTCAAACAACTTTTTATTGCCAATTCGAAGCAGACAGAATCATTTTGACAATTCAAAACCAACGAAATCATTTTTTGAATTAATTTCAATCGAAACAGACTATAATCGATTCATCAAACCAATCTTTGATACTAATCCAACTCATACACAAATGACTATGCTAATTCAAGACATACAGAATCATTTCTGAATCAAACCAAATAGAACTAAATGAAACTAACTCAGAACCAATTCAATCGTTTATACTAATTCAAGAACAATAAAATCGCGTTAATCAAAACATAGCTATATTCGATTTTAGAAAACGAATCAACGCAAACAAAACAGTTTATGCTAATTCAAAACGAAATATTTTGTGCTAATTCAAGTACAAAAACAATATCATTCTTGATAATTCGAAGTAAACAGAATCGTTTTTTGTATCTATTCAAACAAAACAGAACTAATTCAGGGAAAACAGAATCGGCTATGCTAATTCAAACCAAATCATTCAAAAATCGATGTTGAAATAACATACCTGGGCTGTAGGAAAACGATTTGGTCAGGATAACTTTGAGTTGACAAAGGCCGTAGCTGCCTCAACATTTCTGAAGACAATTGAACCTGTGGTCTTTTGCTTCTTCTCGTTGGCTTGTAACCTATCGTTTTCCTTTGACAACACAGTAACCCATTCCTCCAATGATTTAATTTTAGATTGCAATAGAGGAACATCCATGTAGTAGCGTTCAAGCTAGGAATTGCATTGAGTACACGGTGGTTGATCGGGTTGAGTCACTATAGGTGAGGGTTCTTTCAAATTACCAGGGGTTCCACTGCCAATCTTAATTCAGGGGAAGTTAGGGTCATTCTTAAGGCACGGTGGGAGGTTGGAAACGTAGTCAAAGGGTTCCACATAATAGAGGCCATGAGATTAAGGGTATTCCTTAGTCAAGAAACGTTCAACCTCAGAGTCTGAATCATCACTCAAAACAATAGGCTTCTGGTCAATGTTTTGTTCGGGCTTGTTCTGATCACATATAGATATGCATCGTGCATTCTTCTTTCCCTTACTATTGACACCAATATCACCTTTTCCTTTCCTCCTTACAGGCCTCTTGAAGGTCTTAGTATTGTTTTTATCACACGAGTCGTCCATGGTATCGGGTAGGTCAATGTTGGGGAAATTAGAGGGTTTGACAGGGGGTAGCAGGGTAGGAGGTGACACGGCAGGCCCAACCAGGGTTTCAGTGACCACAACCTTATCCACTTGAACACACTCGGGAGTGGCAAAGCCATTCCTTGATAGGAAAGCTTACCAACTGTCACCACTAAGCCTCAAATGATGAACATTAACGATTTTGATCAAGCAGTGATGGAAGAGGCTACTATCAGCCTTTTCCCTCTTAAATCATTTCGACATTTTATACAGACTGCATAGGAGGTAGTGAGGTATATTCAGAGGGTATTCTATAAAATTCATAGGCAACCGAATATGGTAAAGAAATACTAAACCATAACGACCTTCGCAAGTCACAAATTGCTTAACAATGGCTAATAAATCATGCCACCTGGGCTTGAGGCCAGTGACAGGCATACCTCTATCACAACTAACAATTTTCCTTGATGTGAATAGGAGCGGCCATGGCACTTCGTCCACTTTTGAATTCTTAAACCACCTCTACCATTTAACTGGTAAACCCATGGCTAAACTGAGGAATTCTTCATTTAGCTTGAGTTGGATATCCCCAACCTTAGCCCTGCATCTGTTGAACGTGAGGGAAAATTGTTGGGCAACCACGAGCTTGAAAACCTCAAACTTTTGGATAAAAACTAATGAGCCACTATTCTCCAGGTCTTCACGAGCATTGTCAAATAGTAGGAGCTTTTGGATGCCATTAGGTCCTATACGCACCACAGGTGCCATAAGAGAGAACACACAGTGAGCAGGGTAAACTGACAGGGGTTTGGACAGGGTATACGCAAGACCGAAAGCTCAGAGATTTTCCCAAAACTAACAGAGGTAACCTGAGATACAAGGAAAACATTAATGCCTAAGTGTGCGAGGGTGGTGGAACGAAACAATCCCATGCAAAACATTCATATCGGAATGTACAATCGACGGCGCTAAGGTGATTCAAATCACTATTAGTGTGTGTTAAAAGCAATGCCAATCAAACAACTATTGAAAACTATGATGAATCAACCCAAACATTTGCACAACAAGAGCATTTGCATAGTTTAAAACAAAACGATATTTTGAATTTAGCACCAAAGATTTGACCATAAAACTTATGCTTTGTAAGAAACCATTGCACCACAGGTCTAATCATAATGTTAATGCGTTCTCAACAAACCATTGCACCAAGGAATTTGATGAAAGACAATAGAACATCAAACCACCATTGTATCAAGGACTCAATCGCAATCACTAGAATACCATCACAATCTTATAAAATGAATTCATATTAACAACAACAAAAAAAATGCCAAGTAAATAAAGGTTTTGGTGTCTTGCCAACTGTGTGACCATCATTGAATTAGAAGTGAAATAACCACATGAACAAGAGTATTCATAATAATCCAGTGATGATTTTAATGCCATTGACATGACTTCGAACCCAAATTTTTCATGCTTGCAGTCGTGAAAATGAAAAAAAAAGGAAAGTGTGCGAATGCACAATATGATCATGTCGTTTTACTCAAAAGATTGCGATGAGAATCAAGGGTTCCAAAACACTTGTGTAGGTAGCTTATAAGAATAGGATAAACATGTGAAATGGATGCCAACACAACCGAGAACACACCCCCACCAACAACTCAAGCCACCACACACCTCACTCCACCAAGCACCTCACCCGACCGAGCACCAAAACCCTGAGGTTTTCCAATATCCTTGCAAAAGGTCTTCAATCATCCAGTGGTCGAGTTCTCTAGGGCGACGAATCCCTCTTGAGATTTTCTAAGAGATCCATGACCAAGATCTCTCACCCCCTAGATCCAACGATTGTGATCTATCCCAAGGCTCAAGGGACTGTACAGATCAGTGGTCCAACTAGCACCAATGACATGTGGCTCAATGA
Organism: Picea mariana; assembly: GCA_032191745.1. Taxonomy (NCBI): domain Eukaryota; kingdom Viridiplantae; phylum Streptophyta; class Pinopsida; order Pinales; family Pinaceae; genus Picea; species Picea mariana. The sequence goes on along the minus strand of JASDQU010737242.1, from coordinate 48,342 downwards.
AATGGCACGACATGTGGAAGCTAACATCATCACCAAGATGATGTGGCATGAACATGTGGTTGATGATGTTTCATGACACATGCAAACTGACATCATCATGTCCTCTAGCCTTAGATGGAACTCTTCACTACAACTCTGACTATCCGTGACACATGGCATATTTACATTGTTTACAAGCCATAACATGGAAATATTATCTCCATGTTGAGATAAACCATTACTAATCACAATTAATTACAAATTTATCAGGGGATTAAAAATGGGGTGTTACAGGCCTCTCATGCATGAGTGAACATGCATCCACTTGAAGTACCAACCTTCAATTCCCATGGGCTTAAGGCCTCTTGGTCCTTTAGCTAGGAATTACATCTGATGTGATTCTTGGTCATCAATGCATCGAAAGTTGGTGAAATTTCACTTAAAATCGATCCACGTGACTTTCAAATAAACAATCACTTAAGTATGCGTAGATTACACAAAATCCACATTGTTGAGTCATGCAGATGATACAAAATCCCACTTCTTATAGTTTTTCTCCTGTTGAAGATGTTGTATTAATTCCATGAACATGCAATATTGAATTGATAACCCTTCCAACGATCAGCTATATAGCTCTATGAGTGATTTTTAGGTGATAAAAGACGCCCCTTGATGTGTGAGGTAGGTGTAGATGTATAGTCGAAATACATCATCATTTATTTTTCTTTGTACATTGATACTTTGTTGTAGGGAGAGAAAAAGGGTTCGAAGGAACAAGGACAACTTGTTATCACACAATTTGTAGTTTGGGAAAATCCCAACTCAAGCAACAAATGTATGACAAAACTGGCAACACCTATCACTATCAAGTCAATATATATCCCCTTCATTTTAGTGAAGGAAAATTCCAACACAAGGAAGGCTTCCTAAGTGACCCTAGGGGGATTGCAAAAGGAGAAGCAAGGACCTATAAGAACACCCCTAAAGGTCAAGGTATAAGATTATCATGAGCCTTGAGGAAATAGTATTTGGATATGGTAAATGATTTCCAAGGTTGCGTACCTACAAAACAATGTTAGAGAAACCAAAACAAGACCAAATATGATGATATAAGGCTCAAAACAAGTGGGAAATAAGCAATAAACCTAGTTATCCAAAAATTGCAGTAGTATGGAAATATATATTAGCAATGAATAAAATATAATAGTTGCGAGTTAAAGCATCAAAATCAAGTGTATGGTATTGGAAAATAAAGCTTTCAAATAGCACATAATATTTCAATGATTAGACCAAGACTTTGATGATAAATAAGGCTTGTTAATGAATGTTATCAACAAGTATCTATGACATCCCAATGGTTGTAGAAAACATTTTCTACAACAAAAATTTCTAGCCACTAAAATCAGCAAGTAAGCCACCCAAACAATACCTCTTAAATAGTAGATCAAAAATCATAGCTTACAAGTAAATTTCAGCAGAAGAAGAGTTGTAAAAGAGTAAGTGATAGTGAGTTTGTTGCAATGCTATTGGATATAGCTTAATTTTCATTACAACAACTCAATAACTTAGAAAATCAAGACTTATCTTGGGCACAAGATAAAGCATGTAAAATTTCTATCCACACTTGAACAATTCAATACCTCAATTTTGTTTTTCTAATGCAACAATATTCAATATCCAACACAATTAGTTCCTTATCTATTAGGTTATGGAGTATGTTGCTTGGTCACTGTTAGTGTCTTATAATTTTCTCAATGGTCAAAGTCTGAATCGAGTATTTGGCATATATTAGGATGCTGAATAAAATGGTGTTTGAAAGCGTAATGAAGTGGTCCTAGGGATGCTTATCATCATATCAAGTGTCAAACTATCAATAAGTGACCTTCAGTCGTCAATAAAATTCAACCAATAGAAGAAAATGTCAAAAGGAAACTCGTTGTGCATGTTCGCTATGCACATTCTGGAAATGATTGTTTTTATAGTCAACTTCAAAATCATTTTCTGACCAAATGAAAATGAAAGAGGATTTTGTCAAGAACAAGCCCATTCACAAAAACCTCTCTCCATTTCTTCATAGGTTTCATTCTTTGAAATATTCAAATGGATATTTACAAACTATTTTTTAGATTTAAACATTTAATGATTTCCTATTTTAGTCATTATCTTTGGGCGCATATCTCAAGACACTGGAGAGGAATTTTTGAAAATGGAAAGATGAATTTGTTGATAACGATGCCATTCACAAAAACCTCTCTCAGTTTCTTCACAAGTGTCATGGTTTGGAATACTTGAATGTATCTTTACAACCTATATTTCGATTTAAACATTTCATGATTTCCTTTTTTAGTCATTATCTTTGGTCATGGATCTCGAGATGCGGGAAAGGAATATTTCAAAAATGAAATAGGATTTTATCAAGAACGATCCCAGTCATAAAAGCATCTCTTATTTTTGTAACAACTATCATGATTCGAGATATATGAGGTTATATTTGACCCCTATTTTCTAGAAAATTGATTCCTATTTACTAGCAGGCAGTTATAAATGTGTTGTTATAATTTTTAACTAGATCCAACTTTGGGAAGTAGTTGAGCTCGACCTCCTCAACTTGGGGAAGAGTCTTATATGTGTGTGTGTGTGTGTGTGTGTGTGTGTGTGTGTGTGTGTCTGTGTGTGTGATTGATTAAAGAGGTTAGAAAAAATCATAGAAGAGACATCTCTTTGAGCACTTGTGTAATTTTGAGTTTTAATGGAATATCAATCAAAAGTATAGAATTACTCTTACCAGAGATTCTTGTGGGGAAGGTTTTGAGTTTGTTTCCTCTTTTTATTTAAGTATATGTTTTCTCTCATGTTTCTCCATTTGATGTTAAATTTATTCAGTATTTAGCATCAATTTTCTGATTACATAATTCATTTGTTATGCTATGTTTTCATATTTGTTGAGTACTTTCATATTTTTTCCTATGAAATGATTTGGAATTTATCCTGTGATTGATGCTCCAAAGTCATTTGGTTCTAGATTTTTGTCCCTTGCCAATAATACAACAATTTGAATAAATCAAAACATCTATTATCTTTCCTTTGCTTCCCTGAAAATTCCACCATCAGTCACTGATAGTTCCCATTACCTTGAAATAGACTCCATGCCCAATGGATTATTTTTCACATTTGCCATCCACCACATATTAAAACTTTATCTCCATTTCAGATCTCTCCGTTGAGATTAATATACAGTGAGAGAGCCCTCTCTAGTTTGGAAAGGCTAGATTCCAAGCCCAAAGTGGTATGTGGTTACCTTTGTAGTTTTCCTCCCACAACCAAGGGAAATTACAGAGTGATAACATTTCGACGTTGTTGTTGGGGATCGAAGGTGAAATATTCCCTAGGAAAGAACGACAAATATCCATATCTTATTTCAAATGGTGAACCAAAATTAAACAAAATATGGTTGTGTACCATTCACCTGGTGACTTCGATCAATACTTCAATCAAATTCATAGACTCTGTTGGAGGATGAGCCTTACTCACATAAACATGAAAGGACCAAGATCCAGGTATCAAAGTACAAATTTTATTCAAGATGTTTTATTTATTTTCATCAATTACCTCTTGTCCTTTATTAAACATGTTAAAAGAATTTTCCTTTACCTGTTGCATTCTAATGAAGATCATAAATATGCATTTGATTCCCCATCTTTGAAAACTATAAATACACATTCTCTTTGTACTTTTGATTTTGGCCAAGATCTTCCATCTGAATCACTTGATGTACACGATCAGTCTAATAAACCTCAAGACACCCAAGCATATATCACATATCCGATGCTTAAGCCTCAACCCTCTAAGATCTCGGACATATATAGGTCTATAAAATTACCTCATCTTCTTCATGATCTTCCTTTGAAGAACTACAAATACCTACCTATGTTCGATGGGGAACTTGAGAATATTTCAGCTAAAAAATATGTTAAAGCTTTTGAGAATTTTTCATATATTTTTGAAATTGAACATGATGATGTGTGCATGGGAGCCTTTTCTTAGTCACTACAAGGAGATGCTAAAGACTGGTTTAGACACTTATGACCTAAATCTATCATCTCATGGGAGGAAATGAAAGAATTTTTTCTAAAATCTTGGGTTGAGAGAAAATCATTGGATCAATACCTTTTTGAGTTATGTTCCATGAAGTGACAGAGCAATGAAATATTCTTTATGTTCAACATAATTTTTTTGGGTTTGTATTACAATATGCCTAAAGGAATTCAACCCCCATAAGCTATTGTTATGTTGTGTTATGCAACATCCTTTCATATGGATCTGTATTTTCTTCTTATGGAAAGGAATTTTATGACTTTGCAACAGATGTTTCTTGATGCATAGGAAGTGGAATATAACCTTCAAGCTTGTGGAAATCTTCCAGATCAGATTGAGGACAATAATTTGGATATAGAAGAACATGAGAGTGACCATGAACAAAAAGCAATTGATCTGAATTTTGAGCAGAGGGTTAATAAGATCATGTAGTTTCTTGAAGTTACTAATGTTGATGTATTTGTAGAGAATAATGAACATTTTTTTGATCCACAATATGCTATCCCAAAACATTTTGCTGCTGATTTGAAGTTTAAGTCTTTCCATCATGAGCATAATGCTGATTTTGCCATGATTTTTTTTGAAATTTTCAGTGAAGAATATCATGAAAGTGAATTTGCAGATCAACCTGTTGAAGAGCAAGTCGATGTCCCAAGTTTTTTTTATGTTAGATGACATTGCAGGATTTCATGATTTTCCCAAGTATGATGAGTATGATGAAGATTATGTTGTCAATTTTGGTATTGATTTGCTAGAGCAACCATTTGCATTTTCTCCATCAGGAAATAATTATTTTCAGCAGTCTCCCAGTTATGCTATTGAATATGAAGAAAATAGTGAATTAGTTGAAGGTAATTCTCTGCCATTATGTTTTTCTTCATTTGATTTCCCGAAGAAAAAAAATTTAAATCATCACTGAAGCAAAGGGGTGTGAGCTAATTCAAGGTCATATAGTCTCATTGGAACAAATTGACAAGAAATTTCAACAACCTTCTCATGTGTTTCATGACCCTGTAGCATGCTATATAGAGGGTTTCAATAGTCAAAATTTGTATCCTACAATCAGTTGTAAGATTGGAAATATAGATGATTGTTATAACCCTAAATTGCTATACACATGCATATATGGCCTTGGTCCTCTTACTTGCATTTTTTCCATAGCACTGTTGAGTTGCTCTTCTTAAAAAACCAATTTTTTGAAGATGTACGTGCCCTGCACCATTACTGTCCACGTACATACGCTTATTGCACCACTACAGCTCACATGCATATGCATGTTGCACCATTACAACCCGCGTATACTTGCAAAAGTTGCAAAAAATAAAAAGTTGCAAGGAATTCATTGAGATTACGGGCTATTGGGTAGTTTCCCAACTAATCCACCTACTATAGCTCGTCAACCAACCGAATAAACACCCTTTTTCCATATAAAAGGAGGTGTTGGGGTCTGATTTCAAATATAAGCATAAGAACAGTGAAAATCTGCCCGATTTCACTTCCCCTCCTTGCCCAAGATATTGCAGCCCTTTTGTGAGAATTGCCTCAACATTCCCTCATTAGCCCCTTCTTCCTCCATCAGAACCCATTCACTTCCCAAGAAGAGATCAGAAGGTTGAGAGGAGAATTTCATACAAAGGTGCACTTGGAGCTTGGTGAAGAGGAGCCCAGACCAGGTTCGCGGAAAGGCAACCGACTTTGATTATAAAGGTATAATCATTGTGTTATTAATAAAATAATTACTTTTCTTGTCCCAAATCATGGTGTACAAAATAATTTTGTTAATTTATGTTTGATATTCTAACATCTAACCATAACTTGTATATGGAATAACATGCTTATCGTTTCCTGTTTGTCAATCTTTGGATGCAAGTTAGCCCTGGGAGGAGGCGTGCAGTCAGCGAAACTTCCGAACGTGAGGAGGTCATCACCAGACATGGGACTAGAGGTATAGTTACCCGATCTCCTTTTCCTTTCTTTCTTCATATGAGTTTTGGTATGTTTGGGATAGTTTAGAGAAATAATTGAATTTCAGATGGTTAATCGATCTGCCTACATTATGAACCCTGGTGTAGTCATAGGGGAGTTTTCCCTCTAGCAGAACTGACGACCATACTAGGGATGCTTTGTTGGCACAGGGGAAGACCCAGGGTCCAATGCTTCAACAAAGCACCAACAAAACCCTAACTACCGGCCTTTTCGGCAACACCTACGAGGGAGATGAAGTCTCACTCGAGGTAGAGGCAAGGGGGGTTGTAGGACTCAAGTGTCTACAACCTATCTAGGACACATATTTGTGATCACAATACTTAACAGAGTACTTAGCAATTAACATTCACTAGTCTTTGACCCTTATTCACATCGCAGGTAAAAACCCTAATTACAGAACAACACAATCCTCAGCAAGACCTAAGCACATCTAACCATTCAACACATAGCATCAAACAGATCTAGTATTCATTCATGATATTAATCACTAAGTTGCTACATCAGATGCATCTACATACATAAATATTACAGCACTAAGCATAAATCACATCAATCACACAAAGCAACCACAACACAGGATATATGTGGTTCACCCCCAGCAGGGGGCTACATCCACCAAATCTTCTTCTTCTTTATTATCTTCTTCCAATCTTCTTACATGCACAGAGCCACATAACCAACTCCGCATAGGACAGGAGATTTGTGCACACCTTGCCAGATCCTCCTTCCCTGAGTTAGGTCCAAGCACAGAGCCTTATACAGTCTGTGAACAAAGCACTACAAGTCACTTTCACTTACCTCAACAAGTCTCTACATACGGTATGCACAAAGCATTCACAACTATTTGAACTTAGCACACTGGCCTCTTCCTACATCGCCTAGATACTTATTTATACATTACAAAAGGGGCCTAAACATGGGAAAACCCATGGGCTGACATCCCATACTTGTTACATAAACCCTAAACACAAAAATCCCATAAAAGGAGGTGAGATCCCATGATCTCTACTTCGCCTGGGCGCTTTGTCTTCAACCAACCTATCGGAGTTCCAAAAATGGTCAAACATGACCAAGTTTCTCCAAAACTTGGTAGAGGGACAACACGCCCCCAACACTCACCTGTGAATCGTCCTGAGTCACTTTTATTTGGGCAATTATGCTTCAAAGGCCTCGAGCTTGGATTGAGCTACCTCGACTTTTTGTTTCGCCAGGGCCTCCTGCTCGACGAAATCCTAAATGATTTTCTCAGTGACAGGTCCTTCCAAGTATTGTTCCACTGTGGTCACCACTTGTTCCAGCTGTGTGCCTTGTCCCTCGATCTCCTCAAAAAGTGTGTAGGCTTCGTCTTGTACTGTCTAGAGTCTCTAGGTCACTTCCATGACTTTACTTTGGATGGCATGGACTTACTGCTGAATTGCGTACTGTTCCTGTGACCTTTTCATCTTCTCGACCACTAAAAGCAGTTTCAGTTGCACTTGCACTATCGATGCTTGTTGATTTTCCTCCTGGAGATGTGACTCCAATGTCCTTAGTTCTGGGTCCTCTGCAAGGCACTCATAGGTCTACGCACTTCTATTACTTAGTTTCTTTAATTCTAAGGCCAATGCCTTGATTCTTTCGACTGTGCTCCTGATAGTTTCTTCCCTCTAATCTCGCACTTCCTACGGAGTGCTTGGCACTACTTGTAGTTCCACTTCGACTACTCTTGCTTGAAGCTACTGAATGGATTCATCAAGCTTCCTCACTTGTCTCTCAGTCGTTTCCTCTTCCATTTGTTCTAGGACCAACACAGAGCGAGGTGCTCTAGTGACTTATTATCTAACTCCAATCTGCACCGCGAGCAACTATTATTTTTCCTTCTGGATCTGCACTCTATCCTCTGCAAACTTCACCTAGAGGTCATCTTTCTCTTGCTGTGAAACTTGATGTTACTCTAGGGATTCCTCCTTTGCTTGCTTCAATTCCTCTATGGCCTTCTCTTTTTCTTCCTGGACCTGATGAAGGCGAGCCTCTGTCACATCTACTAATATATATAGCTAGGTAGGCTCATATCTCGGTTCTATACCTTTTGATGACGATGGCGTAGTAGACACTACACAGTTGGAATAGAGGGCTTGATGTACCCCTTTTAGCTCTTCTTGGATCCAATTATACATTGTCTTCTGTTTGTATTCGCTTTACTGCAAAATATCCTCCAAGGCATCTGATACAATGGTGATGATGAGGTCAATATCATCCACCATGAGCATAGTCTGTAATTGAGGATTATTGGCTCATGACTTCTTCTAAATTGTGGGTTTCTTTGGAGAAACCTTTCTTTTCTTTGACACCTAAACCTCTGTAAGGGGATCTTTAGGAAATGTCACTTCACCCTGTTCATGCTTGTCTTCTGCCCCTTCGTCCTCTTCTTGGTCTACTTCGTCACCTCCTCCTCCTTCAGGTGAATCTGGTGTAGTCTCCTTTGATGCACTGTTCATTTCTTGTACTTCTTCCTTATTCTTCTTCTTTCTACTGCCTGTTCCATCATAATCTTCCTGGGTGATGAGAGGGATTCCGATGAGGTCGGGATCATAGAGTTTTGTCTATTCGACTGGTACAAGGAATTCTACAGGCCATTCCTTGGTTATTTCCTCAATATCTTCCTCAGTGAGTTTGTAATAGTACTGGAGCTCTTCCTTGTGTTCATCCCCACGCGCAGTGATGTAAATGAAGTGCTTGTCTACGTAGAACTTCATTATTGGCATGAACCTATGAAGTGTATTCTGCATCATGTGAGGGAAGGATTCAATGGCCCTCTTCAGCTACAAGTAATAGGTGCAGAACACTACATTTGACTGTCATTTTTTTGCCATGTCACTCGAATACTAGAGGGTAGTGAACCTCGTGGCCAATGGTTCGGATGACTTGACTTCAAGGAAGGTCACTCCCTCTGGCATATCCAAAGTGATGAAGGCAACGAGAATCAACAACCAGTTGAAGTGAAACTCACAGCCCTGGTCTTGCTCTTCATGAAAATCTTGCTCCAACTGGTTGACGAGATAGCTTGCCCAGTTCATTTTCATTTCTTCAACTCATTTTCCTGTGAGGTCGATGACAAACCCCATGAATTGCGTTGGTCTGTTCTTCCCAACGATCTTACCAGCGATCAACTGGTAAGATAGGCGCACTATGCCATTTTGGATGGAGGCTACCTTGTATCCCCGCTTCCCTTTCTCCACATCACCGTAGGTATCCTTTATTTTCTGCGCCAAGGCGCGATCTGCACCCTTCTCTGGGTAAAAATCCCGAGGGTCTGGTCCTTGCATGCTCAATCCAGTGATCTGGTGGATCAACGTCAGATTTATAGTGATGCGCCTATCCAACCACAGGTAACCACCATGGTAGCATGATAGGAGGATTTTAATGCACACGTTAACCTCCTGATGTCTTTCGAAGTGTGGTATCTTCATCACATTAAAGATTGTTGATCTCGTGATGTCCATGGGCCACAGTTGGGGAACTATCTTTGGCTTCTTCCCCATTGTCTTTGTCAAGTACTTGTGTGGTGCGAGCATTCCATAATTCTTATGGTCTCCTAAGTTCAAGTCACTGATATTGAGCATTAGAATCTATCCCAACTACGGTCCAACTGCATGTATCCCCTTCGGGAGGTACACATTGATCAGTGTATAGTCGAAGTCTCTTGGGACGCTGTCATGACTAACCACACCAACCAGGGGTGGGATGTAGTCGAGAAGGATCGACATGATGAACTTCACATTCACCAGGTCGTTGTGATGCTTACTTATTTTCTTGGTCATAGTTCAGGATTGCCCAAATCAACATGCAGTCGACGGGGATGCTTGCAATACTCTCATCTATGAGGCCTGTACTCCTGCGTACATGACCTTCTCAGCCATGATGTCTATTAGGATCTCTTTGACGGATTTCTCTACTACGCTAAGGTCGCCTGACATACACGCTCAAGATCAAATATATCGGGTAGGTGGACAAACACTCAAGGTAAGAAAAATGGGTGGCGAGGTCTCAGTAAGCAAAATGTGATAGTAGTCAGTTCTCCGTGGGCTCGGATAATCACAATTTGCAAAAGTGTCCCTGGTAAGACATTCAATGGGTTAAATAGATAATATCGTAACAGACTCCTCCAACGTGCAAGAGTGCCTCAATCAATACAATTCCAACCATTATGGCATGGTCCCAATGGTCCAATGGCAATATTTTCGGCAATAACTGCATTTCTAGCTCTTCTAGAGCGTCGTGCTAACAGTCAGGACACCTCTAATTGTCATATTGCTTCACCATGGTGAAGTGCCAATCTGCATTGTTCTGCTATTCTGTCGAGGTTCAAGTTATGCAAGACTTCCTTCTGCAAAGTCCTCTTTGGAACCTCTTGCAATTTTTCTAGCTTTGCTTTCTTCTTACTAAGATTTCTAGCTTTCTTTCTTGTGATCTGCGTCTATGGATTCCTCTTTCCATTATTGTTCTTATCTCCTCTTAGCATAGTAACTTCACACTATTGAGGGTCTTTCACATGGTTCGAGGGTAATACTTCTTCTCTTACTATTTCTGGAGTAGGTGCTCTACTCTCTTGCATGGACAAGTTCTTTAAGCCTTCCTGCATTCTTTCAACTTCGACAATCAAGTCTCTGGTCCTCAATTGGTTTGACTTGTCCTCTTGTTATTCTATTAAGTGTGTTATTCTCCTAGCCATAAAATCCCTTAATTCTTTCTTTTTCTTTTCTATAGCTTCCTCTTCTTCTTTCCTTCGGATCTAATCTCTCTCAATCCAAGTCCTGCCTAACAAAAGTGCAAAAGGAGCGTTGTTCTCAACAAACTTAATGACCTCGAATTCTTCTTCTATCGATGTTCCATGAGAACTCATAGGTACATGAGTAAGTCTTCCACATAGGGTTATCATCTTTCCTTTGAACAATCCTATCATTTCCAATGAAGGAATCATAGCAGGCTTTCCCAAAATTTCCTAAGTACTTTCTAGCATGATGTTCACCTATGTTTCCTCATCCAGAACATAATCTATGTTGAAGTCTCCTATTTGTGTTTCTATGCACTCTTTCTCTTTTAAGATCTCTGATAAACTGATGTCTATATGATCATTCAGTGTTTCTTTCACCTGCAATAATATAACCTCTGATTCTTTCTAGTTCTTTAGCGTATTCTTAGTCTCTTGGCCTTCCTCATGGTTTTCTTGTCTCATGTTCATATTCTCAACTTTGGCAATAATTCTAGGGAAATCCAAAACTTCATGTCCAGTAGATTTACAACAAAGGAAAATAGGACCTCTACCAGGGCATTTCTTAGCAAGATATCCCGGTATTCTGCAACTATAACAAAGAGTCAATCCACTCTTTATTTTAAATGATCCCCAAATTTTCCTGTACTGCGCACTGGGATCACAGTGATGGACCTGCAAAACATTCTTTCTAGGATCCTGCATCCACTTGTTAGTCCAAAAATTCTTTCTATGCATAGGAATAACATATCTTTCACTATTTCTATCAGATCTATTCATATCACATCTTCTTTCTTCTAGTTGTGCCCTAGTTTTCATACTAGGACGAAATTTATCAAACATACCTAGATCCATTCTTTCGAAACAAAAATTTCCACTTATCTTACCTTTATCAGAGCACAAAGATTTAATATCTTACCTCTTTTCTTCAGATCAGACTTCTCTTCTTAGCATAGAGATTCACAAGTCAAGTAGAGTACTGCACACTACAATAACAGATCTACGCACAAAGATTTATCTTTTCTTCAGTTCCCAACAATCACGGTTTCAGGTCCCGAAAACAGAACCATTTGTTGGCATAGGGGCATACCCAAGGTTCAACGTTTCAACAACGCACCAAAAAAACCCTAACTATCGGCCCTTTCCGCAACACCTGCGAAGCAGATGAAGTCTCACTCGAGGTAGAGGCAGGGGGGTTGTAGGACTCAAGTGTCTACAACCTAGCTGGGAAACAGATATGTGATCACAATAATTAACAGAGTACTTAGCAATTAACATTCACTAGTCTTTGACCCTTATTCACATCACAGGTAAAAACCCTAATTACACAACAACGCAATACTATCAGGAAATGCTGTAACATAACAAGATTATGAAGGTGATCAAGAAGAATTTGTTGAAGAAATGTATTGAGATTTTCAGCGAGATCGCAGAGAACAAAGAAGACTATGCCAAGTTCTACGAAGCATTTTCGAAGAATTTAAAATTGGGAATACATGAGGACAGCCAGAACAGGGCTAAGCTCACAGATTTGCTGAGATATCACTCGACCAAGAGTGGAGACAAGATGACGAGCCTCAAGGAATACGTGACCCGAATGAAAGAGGGGTAGAAGGACATATATTACATCACTGGCGAGAGCAAGAAGGCGGTGGAGAATTCTTCGTTCTTGGAGAGACGGAAAAGGAAAGGGTATGAAGTCTTGTTCATGGTGGATGCCATCGATGAATACGCCATAGGGAAGTTGAAGGAGTATGATGGGAAGAAACTGGTGTCTGCCATGAAATAAGGGCTGAAGTTGGAGGAGATGGAGGAGGAGAGGAAGAAGAATGAAGAGAAGAAAGTTGCGTTTGAGAGCCTGTGCAAAGTAATGAAGGACATATTGGGTGACAAGGTGGAGAAGCTAGTGGTGTCAGATCGCATAGTGGACTCTCCTTGCTGTCTGGTGACATGCGAGTATGGATGGACGACGAACATGGAGAAAAAAATGAAGGCCCAGGCCCTCCGAGACAGCTCCATGTCATCCTACATGTCCAGCAAGATAACAATGAAAATTCACGGAGCTGTGGATTCCATGACTCAGCTCTCCAGGGACTTCTTCACCCTCCTTGTAGAGGAGAAGCTCGATACCAATGAATTCGCATCTGCAATAGCATGATGAAGAGTCGTTCCAATGCAAATTCCTCCTCCCCGGAAAGCTGTGAACTACGATATCTTAAGCATGTTATTAATTAGTCATAATTGTAGAAATAGAGAAGCATGTGGTGATTTTTCGATACCTGGATGGAGAGGAACGACGCGGCATAGTTGTTTGCATGCGTCCGGGCAAGCTCCTTGAAGAAGCTTTTGTGCTGAAACTCATCTTTTTCCACGTCCTCAAAAGATATATCAGTCGATGCTTCAATGAATTCCACTCCCTCATCATTGCATTCAACTTAGGACTGGCTCGATTTTCCTCGCTGGATGTCCAACCAACTTGCAAATGGATAGAAGTCCACTAGAACTGAAGACAGGCTCCTTTTTAGCATCTCCACGATCTTATAATACTCCTCCCGACTTTTTTTTTTATAAAAGATAAGAAGATGAGTGTTGTTAAAGGTAATCCAACGAGCATCGAGATTAGAGAGTCATATTGGGTTTAGGGAGCAATGCTGAGCCAACGAATGGAGATAGTGCCGGAAAGAAATAAAGTCGTGCTCTAAGTTCAATATAGAACAATACCAGTGAATGGAGACCAAACGATTTCAATGGGATAGAATGCAAGATCTCTGGATTCATAGATCAACCTTGGACACTCAATATCATTGATCCGAGAACAACATGGTAATGATGTAGTCTGAGCATGAAATGATCCAAAATTGTAGAAATCCCAGCCTGGAGTTGGAGCCTGAGAAATACTGTCGAGCCCATCCAAGGGGCCTTTGTTATCAATTTGGGTGATCATACACATTATCTGAGCGATGACACTCGGCATTAAAATCAAATCATACGAAGGTAATCCAAATGCACGTAAGGAGAATCTTGAAAGGCCACGCAAATGTTGAGTCTTGTCCAGTTAGGAAATGATTAGTGACGGTTCAAGAAGACAACAACGCATCTGGAAGTCACAGAGTCCAGAGAAAGAGAACCGTTTCATATTTCCTGGAACACAAAGAGATTTATGTTAGATTTTTTCTTTTAAAAGACCGATTGATATAAGAGGCGATCTGAGGGGAAAATCTCTTTCGAAGAGGGGCTCTTTTTGTAAGCCAAGTTATTTTGTAAGCCAAGAATGGAGTAATACATAAGACATATTTACTTGAGACTATGAGATTCATCACGGTCGATTCTTTCAGTATGTTTTCCCTGTTGTCATTACCATATTGTTTATCTCTTCCTCTTTCAGTTGTGTTAAATTTGTTTGGAATTCATTTTATATGCTCCTTACCCACAGTTGATATATATGTGTTGTGTTCTATGGTGACTGATCAAAATTCGTTCAAGATAAGAACTTTGCATCTAGTTATGAGACTTCATTTGTTTTCCTCTAAAGTTGTAGTGAAAATTCATCCTTGATAGATGCTTTCACTATGATGGTCTTTTCTTTCTTTTTCTACTACCGCATCATGATTATCAATGGCTGAAAGATAGACTTACTTTGCCTCATTTTATGAAAGTTATATGATCACTGCTATTATCTCCCTTCTTCGGTATTCACTTGACTCCATGCCCAATGGACTGTTTCCCTGGTCCAACCCCCAAACTCTAAAATCCAAAACTATCATTTACCCATAAATCTTCCCACCATTTCACGCTTACTGAAGATCATATTGTGACATTATTCGAGAGATCCCTCTCAGGTTGGGAGGGGCAGATTCCAATCCAAAGTGGTTCGAGGTTTCCTCGGGATTGATTTGCATGCAACCCAAATTCAGTTCCGAGTGACAACAGCAACTATAAAAACTTTGGTTTATTGCATTCGACAAAAATATGATGGTTTTTATACTTTTAAGAAATGGAAAGCTTTGGTTGAGAATGAGATGGGAAAAAGTTTGAAGTGTCTGAGCTCAGATAATGGAGGTGAATATTGCAGCAAGAAACTTTGATCATTACTATTCATACCATGGGATTTGTAGAGAGAATATAGTTCCAAGAACACCACAAGAAAATGGTGTGTCAGAAAGGATGAATAGGACAATCATGGAGCGTGCAAGGAGTATGACATTTCATGTTGGTTTTCCCTTACAGTTCTGGGCAGATGATGTAGATACTGCTATTTACTTAATAAACAAAGGACCTTCAAGCTCTTTGGATGGTAGAATTTCAGAGGAGGAATGGACAGGAAAAAAGGTAAACTATTCATTTTTGAAAACTTTCAGTTGTGAAGCATTTGTCCATATTGATAAAGAAAATAGAACAAAGATTGAAGGAAAATCCAAGAAGTGTACCTTTATTGGATACAATGTTAATGATTTTGGTTATCGCTTATGGGATTATTAAAACAACAAAATCATTAGGAGTAGAGATTTCATATTCAATGAGAAGGTCATGTACAAAGATCAGTTGCAAGGAAAGAAACGTGAAAACGAAAAACAAGAATACATAGTGCTTGATGAGATCATTAAAAAAGAAATTCCAAAGGAACCAAAAAATCAAAATTTACAACAACATGAGAAGTAGGTACCTCAAACACCTGCAAGTGTTGTTATAAAATCTACCAGGTTATGTATACCCCCTAAACGATACTCTCCTTCATTGTATTATTTATTGTTGACTGGTTTTGGTAAACCAGAATGTCATGAAGAGGCAATGCAGGTAGACACCAAAAAAAAGTGGGAGCAAGGCATGAAAGAGGAAATGGAGTCCTTGGTAAATAAACAAACTTGGGACTTGGTTCAGTTGCCTGCAGGAAAAAGAGCATTGCA
>JASDQU010737242.1:2810-15935 GCA_032191745.1 Picea mariana | reverse complement strand
TCCATAATAAAGAATGATGTATGGGAAATTGTTCCCATACCAAAAACTAAGGATGTGGTATCATCAAAATGGCTCTTCAAGATAAAACATGTTGTTTATGGAAGTATTGAGAAATATAAAGCAAGATTTATCGCTCGTGGCTTTTTCCAGAAGGAAGGAAACGACTATGAAGAGACATTCTCTCCTGTGGCCAGATACACTTCGATCAGAACCATTATAGCTCTTGCTACCAATATGAAATGGAAGCTGCACCAGATGGATGTGAAGAAATCTTTATTGAATGGTGTTATCAAAGAAGAAGTGTATATAGAGCAACCCCAAGGATTTGAGTTTGAATACAGGAAGTCTCATGTCTGTCGATTGAAGAAAGCCTTATACGGATTGAAGCAAGCTCCCAGACCTTGGTATGGCTGTATAGACAGTTTCTTGACGAGCTTAGGCTTTACCAAGAGTAAAACAGACTCAAATCTCTACTTCAAGATCATGGATAATGAACCAGTAATACTATTATTGTATGTGGATGACTTATTCTTAACTGGAGAAGAAAAGCTCATCGCTGAATGTAAACAGAGAATTGCCACAGAATTTGAAATGAAGGACCTTATCCTAATGCATTACTTCTTAGGTCTTGAGGTATGGCAGAGTCTGGAAAGAATCTTCCTTAACCAGGGGAAGTACATCGTCAAAATCTTAAAGAGATTTGACTTGCTAGAATGCAAGTCCATGAATACTCCCATGGAAGCAAAGCTGAAGCTTCTGGTCGATACTTCGTCAGACTTGATAGATGCCACTCTGTACAGATATATTATTGGATCGCTGATGTACCTGAGGAACACTAGACCAAACATTTGTTTTTCCGTGAAAACCTTGAGTCAGTTTCTGGTAGAGCCTAGACGTATTCACCTAGTGGCTGCAAAACATGTGATGAGGTACCTTAAAGGTACAATGGATTATGGTCTCAGCTATGATGGAGATCATGACTTTACATTGAGTGGATATACTGATGCAAATTGGGCAGGAAGCATTGCTGATAGAAAAAGCACTTTTGGATGTTGTTTCAGTTTGGGATCAGCTATGATCTCATGGTAGAGTAGGAAACAATCCAGTATTCTCTCAACATAGTGGAAGCAGAGTACATTGACGCATGTTCTGCTAGCTGCGAAGTTATATGGCTTCGAAAGTTGCTGACATGCCTATTTGATTTGGAGATGAGAGCAACTGCGATTCTATGTGACAATCAAAGTTGCATTAAAATGACAAAGAATCCTGTGTTCCACAATAGGTCGAAGCACATAGATATTCTCTATCATTTCATCCGCGACATGGTACAGAGAGGAGCCTTGAAGCTCCAGTACATTAGCATGGATGAACGGGTTGCTGATGTGTTAACTAAGCCTCTATCTTGTGTAAAGTTTGAACACTTTTGAGATAATCTTGGTATTTTCCGAAAGGACCCTCCCTAAAAGGGGGAGTAGATGTATTCCTTACTTCTGACCTCGTCGTTAGATGTAAAGCAAGATGAGTCATGCTTTTGACCTCACCGTTAGACGTAAAGCATGACGCTGTGTGATCCTTGCTTTTGACCTCGCTGTTAGACATAAAGCAAGATGAGTCATGCTTCTGACCTCGCTGTTAGACATAAAGAAAGATGAGTCATGCTTCTGACCTCGCTGTTAGACGTAAATCATGACACCGTGTGATCCTTGCTTCTGACCTCGTTGTTAGATGTAAAGCAAGATGAGTTATGCTTCTGACCTAGTTGTTAGACGTAAAGCATAACGCCGTTGATTCCTTACTTCTGACCTAGTTGTTAGACGTAAAGCAAGATGATTCCTCACTTTTGACCTTGTTGTTAGMCGTAAAGAGAGATGTTGATGTGTTCCTTGCTTCTGACCTTGTTGTTAGACGTAAAGCAAGATGAGTCATGCTTMTGACCTAGTTGTTAGATGTAAAGCATGACGYTGTGATTCCTCACTTCTGACCTAGTTGTTAGACGTAAAGMGAGATGATGATATTACTTGCTTCTGACCTAGTYGTTAGATGTAAAKCAAGATGTGACTGACACTGAGCTACCAGCTTAACTRCTGTGATATTGAGCTAGTGTAGTATTGTGATGTGCTAGCCTAGTGTTGTGATGAGGTATCATTTTTACTGATACATATTTGATGCAGATGATGATAACATTCTTTTGAGAATGATGATGCTGCTGATGAAGAAAACTTCCGATGACTCGTAAATGTGATAGACAATGGTTCAAGATGATATTGATGATAATTTCCTCCAGATGCCAGTGATGATGCAGACCTCTCTCGCCTGATGTTGATGAAGAATACCCTTCTTGTTAAGGGGGAGTGTTGAAATAATGTAACTGTGAAGAGCATTCTTATTATTATTTTATTATTGGATTAAATCCCCATTATGGATTAATCATGTCATTATTATTATTATTTTTATTGGATTAATCCCCATTGAGGATTAATCATGTTGGTAATTGTATAAGGACCAAATCCCCTTTTGCGGATTGGTCATCGGACAATTACAAAGTGCAAAATAAGAAGTCGGCCCCAACAATTATTATGGAAGACCCAGAATTAATTAAAGGTGGGTTTACCCACCCAGAGTGAGAGGTCAGCCCTGTGAGTTGTGACCTTTCACACATGCCAGTCTTGTATAAATAAGAGGCTAGCGCCTCACTTCAAACACATAACTCACTTGATCATTCTCTTATGAGGCAAGCTGCAATTACTAGTTGGAGAGAGGGAGAAGAGTGGCACATCTCTTGGGGGGGACTTTTTGTATTGGTTTGAGTTATCTCTTGAACATTGTATAAGCTATTTATGATAAGGAAGTTTTTGCTAGGTTTTCTTCCCCTAGAGGGTTTCCAAGGATAAATGTTGTGTCTCTTGTGAATGTGTATTTCTCAGTGATCTTTTTCTTATTATGGTCTTATTTAATAAAATGCAAAGAACTATAATAATTGCATAAACATTAACATTGATGTCTCACCTATGTTTTTCCATCGTATTTCCTCACTAAGGATAACACCAACAACATCATCAAATTTTAAAGTATTTGAACTAGAGATAGAGTTACTTACAACGATGACCAAGTCATTCCATCTTTCTGGAAATGAGCACAAGATTAGAAGATCCATTACCTCATCATCAAAGTACATTTTTACAGAACTTAGTTGACTAGTAACTGTATTAAAATCATTTAAATGATCTGCAACAAACCCACCTTCTGACATCTTCTTATTAAATAATCTCTTCATTAGAAATACCTTATTAGATGCCGAGGGTTTTTCATACAATTTAGCCAATGCGTCCATCAAATCCTTTATTGTCTTTTCTTTCGAAATATTGAAAGCCATTGATTCTACCAGGATCAGGGATATCGTTCCTAGAGCCTTTCTGTCAAGAATCTCCCATTCTTCATACTTCATGGCCGTCAGCTTCTTTGTTACTCCACCCAATGGTATGAATAGATCCTTCTGATATAAATAATATTCCATATGCATCTTCCATAACTGGTAGTTTTGGCCGTTAGATTTCTTGACCCTAAACTTTCCATCTTCCGCCATTGCTCCCAATCGAACTAGGAACCCTCCTTTCCTGCGAGTTACCTTTCGATCTGATATCAGTTGTTAGAAAAATAGGATCACAGAGAGATAAAATAAAACAAATGCAGAAATAAAAAATAGAAGATACACAATACATGTTGGCACAGGGGCAGACCCAGGGTTCAACGCTACAATAACACACCAACAAAACCCTAACTACTGGCCCTTTAGGCAACACCTACGAAGTAGATGAAGTCTCACCCGAGGTAGAGGCAGGGGTGGTTGCAAGACTCAGGTGTCTGCAACCTTAGCTGGGACACAGATATATGATCCTAACACTTAATAAAGCACTTAGCACCATCAATTCCTCAATATGTAGTCAATATCCACTTCCCTGGTAACACAGAGCTTCGCAGCATTCACAATGATCTAACGTGTTCAAGCACTTAGCATATGTAAACTAGATCAAATATGGTAGACCAAGCACTGATCATATTCCTATATATTAGATCTAACATTCTTCACATTATTAGCACTAAGCATAAACAAATCTATTCAATCATCTTAAGCACTTAGCAAAGTAAGACATAAACACATTAATGCAAGAACAAAGTAAGACAACGCAATGTTTACGTGGTTCACCCCCACCCTGGGGCTATGTCCACCAACTCTTCTTCTTTATTAAATTCTCCAATAAGTTATAGGCACAAAGCCTCAAAACCCTTACTCCGCACAAGACAGAAGATCTACGCAGCTTGCTAGATCATTTTCCCTTGCGTTACAACACAAAGCCTTCTATAGTCTTGCACAAGGACTTGCACTTAGCTCTGAAATTCTACGTAGAATGCACAAAGCCTTGATCACATAGATCCAACCCTTGGCAGTTAGCCTACATCACATAGATATATTATTCGACTCCCTCTTACATTGCTTGTTCTTCTATTTATACATACAAAATAGGCCTAAGCATGGGTAAAACCCATGGGCCGACATCCCAATCCCGTTACATATTCCCAAAAATTCAAAATGGACCCAAAAGTGGGCCAAGATCGCGTGATCCCTGCTTCATCTTGCACTCCTCCTTCGAGAGGCTGTCGAAGTCCCAAAATAGGTCACATGACCAAGAATCTCCCAAAACTTAGTCAAGGGATAACAAGCCCCCAACACTCACCTGTGACTCATCCCAAGTCACTTTGGTTTGATCCGTTCTACCTCGAATGCCTCAAGCTTGGCTTGTGTTGCTTCAACCTACTACTGTGCTATGACCTCTTTCTCATTGAACTCCTGGATCATTGTGTCGTTCACTGGCCCTTCCAGGCATTTTTCTGCTGTAAGGACAACCTGTTCTAACTCTGTTCCTCAGCTTTCAACCTCTATGAATAACTGGCATGCTTTATCTTGTATTGGTTGAAGCCGTTGAGTAAATTTCATTACTTTGCTATGGATATTATGGATTTGATGTTGAGCGGTGTGTTTCTCTTGAGTTCTTTTCATTCTTTCCACGGGTGATAGAGTCTTCAGTTGCGCCTGTAGTGTATCTGCATGTTGTTTGGCTTCCTTGAGCTTTGACTCCAATGTCTATAACTCTAGATTCTCGGTGAGCTTCTCATATGTTTGGACACTTCAGGTACTTAGCTACTTGCACTCCAGATAAAGGGATTTTAATCTATCAACTATGTTGCGGGCAGTTGCTTCCCTTTGGTCTCTTACATATTGAGGGGTCTCGGGCACAATGCAGAGCTCCAAGTCCCCTATGCACTGTTGGAGCTTCTGGATGACTTTCTCAAGTTGTGCCACCTGTTGTGGAACTTCCTCTTTGGTCTTTACTTTGATGACTGTCACAAAGCGAAGTTCTCTATTGATCAGTTCATTTAATTTGAACTGCTCTACAAGAAACTGTTCCTTGCTTTTCTATAGTTGTTCTTTTTCCTCATCCCACTTCGCTTGTAGAGCAATTTTTTCCCATTCTGCAGTGCTGCGTTGTTCTACAAGGTTTCTCTATACTTGTGCCAAAGCTTGGGTGGCTTGCACTATTTCTTCCTGAGCTCGTCGAAGGTGGGCTTCGACTGTGTYAGCRATTTGGTGGAGTTGAGCTRGCTCATCTCCCATTTCTGGTGTTCTTGCTATCAGAGGYRCAATGGAGACTTYGCAGATGGATTGTAGTGCCTGCTKCACCCCTTGGAGCTTGTTCRTAAAACGATTGTACATCTCCTCCTGCTTAGCCTCCTGCTTCTCTTCTATCTCCAGTGAAGCATCATTCAGGGTGGYTGTGATGAAATTGAAGTCATCTGGGGTGAGAATAGTCTAGAACTTGGTCCTGGTTKCTTTTWCTTTCTTCCTTGAYGACGGTTTCTRGGGGGAAACCTTTATTTTCTTTGAGGGGTCCTCCTCATCTCTATGYGATGTTTCCTCGCCTTTGTTTTTCTTAGATTCCATGCCATTGATCTCTTCGCCATCACCTCCTTGCTCCAGTGAAATGGACGCAATCTTCATGGATGTTTTGTCTACATTCTGAACTTCTTCAGGATTCGTTGTCTTACTAGGTCCGAGTGTATCCTACGCAGCTTCTGAACTGTCGATCTCAGACATCTTCGTAGGGTTGTTTGGAATGAGGAGGTCTGTTGACCATTCCTTGGTGATATCCTTTAAGTCTTCCTTCGTTAGCTTGTAGTAGGACTGCAATTTTTTCTTGTGGCCATCTGTGCACACTGTGATATAAATGAAGTGGCAGTCCACATTGAACCTCATTATTGGCCAAAACCTGTGGAGGGTATTTGAGGTCATATGAGGATCATATTGGATGGCTACTTTCAACTGGTTGTAATAAGTGTGGAAGATGAAATTTGATTTCGATTTCTTGTTCAAATCACTGGAGTACAATAGTGTACTGAACTTCGCGGCTAGAGGTTCAAAGGGCTCAATGTCTAGGAAGGTCGCACCTTTTGACATCTCCCATGTGACGAAAGAGATCAAGATGAGAAGCCAGCTGAAGTGGAACTCATATCCTTGGTCTTGCACTTCCCTGCAGTCTAGTTCCAACTACAAATATGATCACTTGGGTGGTCCGGTTCTTGCGAACTAATTTCCTAGCAATTAGTTGGTAGGAAAGGCGCATTGTGCCACTCTAGATAGAGGCTACCTTGTATCCTCGCATTCCCTTCTCTACATCTCCATAAGTATCATTTATCTTCTGGGCAAGAGCGTGATTTGCAATCTTTCCAGGGTAGAAATCTTGTGGGTCAGGGCCTTGCATGCTTAGCCCTGTGATCCGATTGATCAATGTCAGATCCACTGTGATGCAGCAGTTCAACCACAAATAACCTCCATGGTAAATTGACAGCAACAATTTGACGCATGCGTTCACCTCCTGGTGTCATCCAAAGTGTGGAATCTTCATAACGTTCAATAGGGTGGACTGTTCAAGGTTCTGGGTCCATGAATCTGAGACAATCTTTGAGTTCTTGCCTTTAGTCCTGGTCAGATACTTATGCAGAGCGATCATGTCGTAAACATTCTTGTCGCTGAGGTTGAAGTCGCTAAACTTCAACGCTGTGAGATTATCCTAGTCAGCATGAACTGTGCACACCTTTTTCCAAAGGTACACAGTGATCAAAGCATATTCAACTTCTCGGGGTACACTATCATGATTGATTGCGCTGCTCATAGGTGGTAGATAGGCGGGTAGAATTCTCGGGATCAGCTTGGCATTCACGAGATCGTCTCTGTGTTTAGTTTTCTTTTCATCTACTTTTCAGGATGGTCTGACTCGAGTAGTGGAAAGAGAATCCGGTAGTCCTCTCGTCGACAATGCTTGTAGTCCTGTAGACACTCCTCTCTCCGACATGACTCTTTCAGTCATTAAGTCGATGAGAACTTCTGTGATGGATTCTTCAACTATGATGAGCTCGTTAGACATACATGCTCGGGATGAAAACTATCGAGGTCACAATGGGCTTAGACACTACACTAGAATGATCAGCAAGAGCACAATGATCACTATAGATGCTTCACTTGGTCTGTGGGCTCAATATCTCGGTTAGCAAAAGTGTTCTCTGGTCGTGGCGTGACGGGATAAATAGGCAACTCGACAACAATTTACTTGCAACAAGTATGAGCCTCATTAACTCTTGTTCTATCCGTTACGGCGTGGTCCAATAGTCTGGTGTTGAACTATAAATTCTTTCCGACCCATTCAGAGCGACAATTGAATGGATATATCCGCTTCCATGGAGAAGTGGCATATGTCACTATTTTGATATCCCGATGAAGCTCCAATTCTGAAAAGTTTCTTTCTACGAGGTACCCTCTGGAACCTGTTGTAACTTCTCAATCTTATCCCTCTTCTTACTTAGCTTTCTATCCTTCTTTCCAGTGAGCTTCG
This sequence comes from Picea mariana, assembly GCA_032191745.1. NCBI lineage: Eukaryota > Viridiplantae > Streptophyta > Pinopsida > Pinales > Pinaceae > Picea > Picea mariana. The sequence goes on along the minus strand of JASDQU010737242.1, from coordinate 7,992 downwards.
TCTCGGTGGTTCTCTTCCCATTCTTATTCTTATTTTCTTTGGACATAGGCACTTCATGTTGTTGAAATTCTCTCCTAGGATTCAAGTGTAACACTTCTTCTTTATCTAGGGTAGAGATTTTAGTCTTCTATAGGTTTTATGATGTTCTTATAGCTTCGACATATAGGCCTTTAGTGTGAAGTACCTTCAATATGTTCTCATGTTCTTCAATCAACTATGCGATCCTTCTAGTCATGAAAACTTTTAACTCTTGTTTCTTCCTTTCCTCTGGCTTGATCTCTATCAATCCAAGGTTTTCCTAGTAACATAGTAAACGAGGCGCTGTCCTCAATAAATTTGATAATATCAAAATCTTCTTCTATCGAAGTTCCATTGGAATTCATAGATATTTGTGTGAGCTTTCCACATAGTTTTACCAGTTTTCCTCTGAATAAACGTATTCCTCCTAATGAAGGAATCATAGTAGGTATCCCTATAACTTCCCAAGTTCTCTCTTTCATGATATTCACCTGTGTTTCCTCATCTAGAACACAGTCAATGTCGAAGTCTCCTATTCTTGCTTCAATGCATTCCTTTTCTTTAAAGATCTCTGATAACCTAACATGTTGGTGGTCGTTCAAGGTGTCTTTCATCTGTAGTAATACCTTCTCTGATTCTTTCTGGGGTTCTGCTATTTCTGGATCTGCCTTAGGGTTTTCCTGGTTCAAATTCATTCTTTCAAGCTTATCAATCATTCTAGGGAAATCCAACACTTCATGGTCTAGGTCTTTGCAACAAAGACAACTAGGTCTTCCACTAGGTCATTCCTTAGCCAGATGTCTCGATTTCCCGCAACTATAATAGAGGGTTAATCCTCTCTTTCTTTTCAGTGATCCTGAGCCTCTTCTGTACTGCGCAGTAGGATCATGGTAGCTAACCTGCAACCAATTCATTTTAGGATCCTCCATCCATCTGTTAGTCCAAACATTATTTCTATGCATAGGTATAACAAATCTTTCACTATTCTTATCAGATCTATTCATATCGAACCTTCTTTCATCTAACAACGCTCTAGTTTCCGAGCTAGGACAAAATCTGTTAAACATACATAGATCCATGCTTTAGAAACAAATTATTTTTCACTAATCTTACTTTTACAAAGCACAAAGATTCTAGATTTAAAATTTTTAACTATTCTTATCTTTATCAGAGCACAGAGCTTGTAGAACTTACCTCTTTTAATAAGGAATTTCCACTTTTACCTTTCTTAGAGCACAAAGCATCTAGATCTTGCTTCTTTTCTTCAGATCAGGCTTCTTTCTTTTCAAATCCGACCTCTTTTCTTTAGATCTGTCCTTTCTCTTGGCACAAATATTCACAGGTCAAGTAAAATGCTACGCACTAGGGCACATATCCTCACACAAATATTTTAGGTCAACCTTTTGCACAAAGCTTCTTATTCTCAGTTCCCAACAATCACAGTTTTAGGTCCCGGCAATGGAACCATTTGTTGGCACAGGGGCAGACCCAGGGTTCAACGCTACAACAATGCACCAACAAAACCCTAACTATCGGACCTTTCGACAACACCTGTGAAGTAGATGAAGTCTCACCCGAGGTAGAGGCAGGGGTGGTTGCAAGACTTAGGTGTATGCAACCTTAGCTGGGACACATATATGTGATCCTAACACTTAATAATAACTTAGCATCATCAGTTCCTTAATATGCAGTCAATATCCACTTCTCTGGTAACACAAAGCTTCGTAGCTTTCACAATGATCTAACGTGTTCAAGCACTTAGCATATGTAAACTAGATCAAATCTGGTAGATCAATCACTGAGTATATTCTTATATATCATACCTAATATTCTTCACATTATTAGCACTAAGCATAAGAGGATCTATCCAATCATCTTAAGCACTTAGCAAAGTAAGACATAAACACATTAATGCAAGAAAAAAGCAAGACAACACAATGTTTACGTGGTTCACCCCCACCTTGGGGCTATGTCCACCAACTTTTCTTCTTTATTAGCTTCTCCAATAAGTTACATGAACATAGCCTCAAAACGCATACTCCACACAGGACAAAAGATATGCGCAACTAGCTAGATCCTTCTTCCTTGCGTTACAACACAAAGCCTTCTATAGTCTTGCACAACGACTTTCACTTAGCTCTGCAAGTCTACACAGAATGCACAAAGCCTTGATCACATAGATCCAACCCTTGGCACTTAGCCTACATCACATAGATATATTATTTGACTCCCTCTTACATTGCCTATTCTTCTATTTATACATACAAAATAGGCCTAAGAATGGGTAAAACCCATGGGTCGACATCCCAATCCCGTTACATATTCCCAAAAACCCAAAATGGACCCAAAAGTGGGTCGATATCTCGTGATCTCTACTTCGTCTTGCACTCCTCCTTTGATAGGTTGTCAAAGTCCCAAAATAGGTTACATGACAAAGAAACTCCCAAAACTTGGTCAAGGGCTAACAATACAATAGAGACATAGATATACGTGGTTCACTTAGTGTGGGCTACATCCACCAGAGAAATTTCTAGGTCCTTCCTTTATTATTATCCAACAAAATGAAGGGATACAACCTACAACAAACCCATTGTAACTTCATTTTCTTTCTCTCACAGTCTCCTATTTCATAATACAATATTTTCCATAATGCATAGCCGCAATACATTTCCCTCATAACAAAGGGTTTCCTTCTAGGGAAAAAAGCCTTAACATAATTTCTACCATTAGATCTATGACCTTATAATGAGCGGTTCATATTTACAATGAAATTACAATATACATTTACAAGGCAATTTTTCCTTTGGGGGTGCGCTTGCCCCTAGACCCCACAAAGGGGATAATCCCCCCTTTGCACTCTCCTGTGTGGAAGAGTGTACATACTCTGGGGTTGTTGGGCTCCGGATTTATAACATTTTCTTGCTGGTTCTTGAAGATATTGTTTACTCTCCTGAAGTATTTTGTTTAGGAAATGGCATTCTTTCTGTGCTATTCATATTCTGTTACACATATATGGGCCTTGGAGCACAACCGCTCAAAACACAAGATAATATCCCAATATGTGCTTCAATCATTGGATAAAAGCTTTCTCTGCATTCACTGGAGCTTGGCCCTGAATGGGTGAAGGAAAGGGTTTGAAAACAAAGATATAATGTGGATGCACTGTCACCTCTTGGTGCAAATGTTGTAAAGGGCAGACAAGGAGTAATTTATCTCCAGGCAAAGTTACCAAGTGATGCTTATGATGATGATTGAAGTTGTTTGCAAAAATACATGGGGTTATTTTTATCCCTGGTAGTGCTAGTGGAGGACCGGGGTATGTTCATGTTTCATTTGGTCCAAGGGAATGCTTTCTTCTCAATCTTCCAGGTAGAATGCTTTCGGCAATACTATTCAAGATGTGCAACTTGTTAAGATCATCACTTACTTCAGTTTTTGGGGTTATTGGGCAATATGAAAAATTCCAAGATCAGTTTGACTCTGACAGAGTACTCTGTGATTTGAGGAGGAATCTCTATAGCTAGACCTTTCCTTGACAGAATAGCTGGCGCCCTCTGCCACTTCCTAAATTCGTGCATGTGTAACGCAGGGGGGGAAACAGTTTGTTTGAGAACCCAATCGCTGGCATCGAGTATTTAACATATATAGATTCATGCATAATGGAGGGAAACCGTTTGTCAAAGTCTATGTAATCTCATGACACGACTACAGGCAATCTGGCAGTGTTTAATTATGTAAAAAACGTGTCTCATCCTCCTTGATCTCTTGAAACCATTTTGTAACTCATTATTCATCTAGGGAAAAGCCACGCATTGCTAGAGAGCTGAAACATTATGTAAAAATATGCCACGCATTGCCAAGGATCTGGAACGTTATGGAAAGAGATGCCATGCATTGCCAGAGGGGGAAAACGTGAGATGAGAGCTTCTATGCTCGAGAAAAAGATGCAGAGAAATATGTATAGGGGATCTAACGCTGCTATGTTTGAGAAAAAGGAGATAGATAGAGCATAAACTAGATAGGGGAATAGAACAAGAAATTGAACCTCCAAGCATTTTGTACTGTTCTTATACTCAATGAAATAGTGAAGAGTTCCATGAATTCGACTGTTGTTGTTTGTAAGTTTGTTGTGGGTTATTTATTTCCCAGTATGTGTTGATTTAGAGAACGACCTGTTTACAGAGAAGGCAGGCCCCCCTTCGATGGAAACAAAGCTGTGTATATATGGCATTTACAGTAGACTCTAGATTTGATTTTATCTTTCAGCAGTTTTCCCGTTGGTTTAATAGAAGTAGCATTTCATTTCATTGGAACCGAGGCTTTAGCATTATCTTTTCAGCCATTGATTTCACTTCTTCAGTTTTCACATTTAGACTGCTTAACATTCAGGAACTGGTTCGGATATCTCATGAGATAGAGAAGTTTCTTTTGATTATAGTAGAAGGTTTATCTTTTACATGCATATACAGAACGATACCGGTTAGTACCGAGTAGTACAGAGCAAAGTAGGGTACAGTAGCTCTTTCCAGCGAGTTTCTTTTGATTTCAGAGATTAGTTTGGCATCCTTTAAACCCCCTCTTCAGCCCTTCATTTCCTGTGCTGGTTCCTCTATGTCTACCTTCTCGGGTTGACAATTAAATGTTGATTTACATGGTATATCTGCAGCTCGACATTTTTGGCGCCGTTGCCGGGGAGGTACTAAAAGGGATTGGAGAGTGGGCTCCAAAGTTTTGCCAAGTAGATTTGATTCAGAGGGTGTGCATTTGATTCAGTAGAAGTAATCTTCATTTCATAACAGAGTGCCTTTCTTTTCAGCAGATGCCATTTCCTTTCAACAGAGTTTTTGTTGCTTTCAGTTTACATAGAGCAAGTGTGTTTTCATTCTCAGTAGAAGGATACTTCATTTAGCAAGTATGCAGATTTCGTTTCAAGCAAGTGTGAGTTTTCAAACTAATATTCAGAATTGGTTATTTGGTGTGACTTGCAAAGATTTTTAGCAAACCACCCCCAAACAAAAGAAAAATCACAAAAAAAATTGACCAATGGATTCAATATTGAAGGAACGGAAGAAGAGATTGTTGCAGGAGCTTTCGTGTATCTTGCAGGAACTTGAAGAGATCTCTGCAGCCCAAGAGATGGAGGAGGAAATAGTTGATTCAGTGG
>JASDQU010737241.1:274871-297743 GCA_032191745.1 Picea mariana | reverse complement strand
GAACCAGAGGAAACTATGCTTGAGGTATGTGGTTTCATTTTTACACAAGCTTGAACCATAGAAAACTATGCTTGGACTTCCCAACACATAACACAGGGATGGTTGGCACTTAGCCCCCAGCTTAAGAAACTAGTGGCTCAACTTCAGCATGAAGTCCAAAGGCTGGAAGCATTGCCCCCCAAGATTTGTCTCATCCAACATCACAGGCAGATGAAACGAAGCTTCAAATACTAGACTTGACTCAAACGAAGAGGGGGGAGTTGTTTCATTTTTTAATGAGGTTGACACGGGAATAGGAACTATGCTCATGAATTCAAGTTCAATCCCTAGACCGTTGTTTCATTTTTTAACGATCTTGACACAGAAACAAGAAACATGCTCGTAACCTTTGTTTCATTTTTTAACGAGGTTTCCACAGAGATGAAAAAACTATCCTCATAAGCTCTATTTCATTTTTTAACGAGGTTGCTACAGAGACGCGGAAACTATCCTCACAACTGGTTTCCTTTTTTAATGAGCTTGAAATCAGAAAACCATGCTCAAGGTTGGTCTCATTTTTTAATGATCTTAAAATCAGAAAACCATGCTCAACAAACTCTTTTTGATCATGGCTTCCAAGAGGACAATACTCCATAAGGACACCATTTCAAGGGACGAAACTCGGTCATGGCTTCCAAGAGATCTTCTCTGGACGGAAGGGACACACTTTGGAAGGACACCATGTTGAGGGTCATGACAGGGGTAAGGAGATCAAGCTCTAAAAACCCTATCGAAGAGATCACCATGTCAACTACTGGATCCAAATCATCAGAAGTTGAAGTCATGGGAGACAATGCTACATAATTAACTTGTGGCGGGGGTGATACCATCTGCATATAAGAACCATTTAGGGAGGTAATCCAGTCAGGATCGATTAATGAAAGTTGATCAATAGTCACAATTATTCCATCATGAGGGAAAGATATCACATAAAAAATAGTGGACACAATAGCTTTCATGGTATAGACATAGTCCCGCCCAAGGAGTAAAGCGAAATCCAAGGGATCTTGAACTACCATGATGTCAATAAAGATAGTTTTCCCACACAAAGTTACAAGAAACTGAGGAAGGGTCCCTAAAGGTTGACTGGTTCTTCTGTTAAAATCTAATTGATTCTGTGTAACTAGCGCAAGCTAAGGACAACCCAAATCTTGATAATCAATAGAGGACAAAATATTAACAGACGCACCTTCATCTATCAATGTCTGAGGAACATCTYGACCATAAACCTGTACTATAATCTGGAAAGGAATGTGAGAGGGAAGACGAGGTCCARTTAGCACACACCAATTAAAAAGGATGGCCTCATTACTTGAAGGAGGTTCCACGAGAGAAGGAGGAATGCCCCCCGACACGGTAGATTTTGTATCAACGAGAAAAACATGGGCAGCATTGGGTTTACTCTTGAGTAGGAGAGTAGGATCAATGGATGACAAGATCAGATCAACCACTTGGGTTGCATTATCCAAGGGGAGAATGGGGTCGACAGGTGGAAACAAATCGACCGCTTGGGTTTCACTCTCTAACGAGAGAGTGGGATTGACCGAGGATGGGATCGGATCGACCACCTCGTCAACTAGTTCAACTAAAGACATGACCAGATTGACTACATGATCAACCAGACTGATCGATGAAGTAATCGGATTGATCATTTCATCAACTACAGGTGGGTCGAGAGTAAGCTTGCGATAAGCAGATGGAAGTTGAGGTTGGGAAAAATTCAGGTCTTCCAGTAATTTTGAGGCTTCATCCATATGAGGGAAAAGGTGAGTTTGATGAATCCCTCTATATATCATACATGGGAACTTGACTCTACTTTTCTTTTTCCCAATTGTATCGTGACTAGTTGACAAGAGGTCATCAGCATGTTTTTCAGAGGCTAACAACATGGGTTAGCGAGGGTGTGTATACCATGATTCTATAACCTTGGATAGACTACCCTTACAAATTCTGCAAGGGTACTTGGGCTTAGAGGTTGTTTGGGTGATCTTGGCATCGTCAACACTCCTAGAACGATTAACAGTAACTAGTTATTTTCCAACATGTTTGACAGTGATTGGAAGTTTGGACCTTTGCTTGTTTTTCTTCATCTTATTCTTTCTTTTCTTCTTCTTCTTATCCACCAAGTTACTATATTTAGAGCTTTCACTCAACGAAGAAGATGAAACGGAAGAAGACCTTTCAAGTGAAGAAGGTGAAGTAGATCTTACTAGTGAAGAAAGTGAAGGATCAACATGAGGTTGATGTTCTTGGGGGGAAGTGCTTACAACTGAAGCACTAGCTACATTTGGGATTACCTGAGTGGAAAATAGCCACACCGACAATCCAATCRTGAGGCCTGGAAGGCTCAAAGTAGCTAAGTGAGGAGGACCAATATTTCCATAAGAAGGAAAAACAAAAGGTTCCATTGGAGCAAGGGTTCCTTCATTGGTCATTTCAGGAACCGACGCCATTAAAATAAAGATCCAATCTAGAGTCCACTAGGGAAAACAAACAGCACASGCTAAAAATCTAGGAATCAAGCAAGCAAACAAAACYTTCTCACAATCAACACACTAGTTGGTGATGAAATCCAATGTCGCGAGAACAATATAAGAAGGGGATGAGATAGAGCAGGTGGAAAAGTTACGTTGATGACCTGCTTAWCGCACTTACACCCTGGTGCAAGATCCCATATATAATCGTGGGTATACCATCCAAGGAGCCCGAGTGAGTTTGGCCAATGTCRATTCCAAGTACCRTGAAGACTTKCCCCTCCACAGTCACCTCGTGTAAGACCCTAAAGAGATAGGCTACTAAGGTTACCAAGAACAATAGTGATGCATGGGGAAATAGTCGACAGTCTGATCCACATGCAAGGGCAGGGTATCTAGCCTGAAATCAACTCAAAAGGCTTCCACTCATAATTGTGGGTATACCTTCAAGAAACCCCCATAATATGCGCAATCTCTACACCAAGACCAACAAAGCAGGGTGAGTAACTCTATCGTCTTAATGCAACCTGAGGTTTGACCCTTGTGTGAGAAGGGATTCCCAGGACAAAATGCAATAAGTGGATTTTATCGCTCCCTAACTCAAGATTCTATGTTTTTTTGCATCTTTGGAAAGTTATCTTTCACACCTATTCCAAATCCCTACAACAAATCTAATGTAGGTTTGCTACCAAAAAGTATAAAAATGTCTAAACAATTTTTATAAGCGCTTTATTTTTAAGGTTGTTGTTACTCAAAAGGAAGATGGCGTGGACAATATGGTGGTTTGACCGACTCGAAAGTTATGCAAAGAGATGATGATGCAATCTTTTCATTTCGATGAAATATATGCTATGAGAAAGAGAAAACATTTATCATTCCCATATGCACAATGTCCCAAAATTTATTAAACTCATCAATATCAAGATTCTCAAGAAATGAGCAAAATAGACTGTACACCAATACACGATTTAAGACCAAAAATCATGCAATTTCTCTACTTCAAATGCAAGAATGCCCCCAATCTAATGCAAAGAAAGAAATAAGATTTGTCTTTCAAAGATAGCTAAAAGAAATAGCAAATCACTTCAAAACAAAAACAACCCAAAGAAAGTTTCTCTTTTAACATGAGTTATTCAGAAAAAGAAGTGTTCTTTTCACTAAACAATTCTAAAGAAAAACAAGGCTTTGTAACTGAAAGACACTCAAAGAAAGATACCAAATCTTTCAAAAGAAAACAAAGAAAATATGACTTAAAGAAGTTTCAAATATGTCAAGCAGACTGTAAATAGATCATAATCAAACCCAAAAATTCACCCCAAAACCAAATCCAAGATCTGGGTAAGGAAAAACCATCAAAAATAAAAAATAAAATCACAATCATCGCAGGTTGTAGACTAACACAGTGCGTCGATTCCTGATTTCTGCAGGCCAGAGAACCAATAGAATGTTGAAATGCCGCACTGTGTCAAAAAGGTAGCGTGTGGAAATCAAATATCGTCGCACTGTCCCTCAAAGCATGGTGTGGAAATCAAAGTAAAAATGAAAAAATAAAAAGTAAGAAGGTTTTTCCAGTGAACTTAAATAGTCAAAGAGTCAATTTAGATCTCCCAGTGAATCAGAAAATAGAACCCAGGCAATCAAAGCAAGAAATCAAGACAAACTAGGAAAACAATCTGCTCCCCAATGGAGTCGCCAATTTTGTTATCGGGCTAATTGTTAAGTGCGGACACAAATCAATCCCCCCAGCTTCACTATGAATCTAGAAAAAAACAAGACAGTACACTACTCTTTCCTTAGATTTCAATTATCAAATGAGAAATCGATCTAGAACATACCTTTTAAATATCGAAGATCCGACTTCGCTAAAGCAATCCAAGCTCTGTCATAAGGCTTATGGAGCTCTGCATAGATATATCCAGACCGAAATGGAATTTCTAGACATCTCATCCTTGGGCGCGGCCTACCGATATGTCGTCAAAATCGAGCACAAACTCAAACAAAAGACGCGGCAATTTGGGCCTGAGAACCCCTCACAACAAAATTCAGGAAAGGGTGTTCCCAACCCATAGAACAAAGGACAGAGAAAATGTGGACAGTATCAAGACAACCATTCCAAGCTACAAGCAAAGAAGGACACCAGAAAGACAAAGAAAGATACCAGGAAGTGATGCGACTTCCATAAGAGCCCTTGGCATAAAATTGTTGATTATCGCTCAAAGCAGTCGCTGGTGGCCGAAGTGAAAGCCTCTGAATCAGATGTGGATTCTGACTCTAAGCCAAAACTATAAAGGGGAAGATGGATCATTGACACGAAACCCAGTGCCACCATTGCTACCACCAAGCTCCAGTCTGGTGAACTAGATGAGCCAGAAGAAGGAGAGCGCCTCTTCCATTCATAGATGTGGGTAAAAGGCACCCTGTTGCACTTCATCATTGATAGAGGTAGCTAGAAGAACCTCATCTCAGCAAAGGTCTTCAAGCGGGTGGCCCTGCTGACAATGTCGCACCCACAACCCTACACCATTGGATGGGTCCACCAAGGAAGCGATCTCCGCATCAACCAATAGTGTCGACTATCATACGACATCAAGCCCTTCAAAGATGAGGTATTGTGTGATGTTGCTCCTCTAATATTTTGTGATGTTATTTTGGGCCAACCTTATTTATGGAAACGTCATGTTGTATATGAATCTAGGCCTCGTAGTGTTATTATTACTTTGAACAAGAAATTGTACAAGATACCTGAGGCAGTCCCACCTAGTGATATTTCCTTGATCTCTGCTAAGCAATGCAGGAAGGTCATCTCTCATATGGGGAAGTTTGTCTTCTTCGTGATTCTCTCTCAGAATAAGAGAAAGATCACAGTCACGTATAGGGTCTCTGCGATCGACCTCTCCACACAACAGAAACAAGTAGATAAGGTCGTGGAAGAATACTCGGATATCTTCTCCTCATCTATCAAGGTACCTCTGCACTGCCAGGTCAAGCACCCCATCGATCAGACCCCGGACACACCATTTTCGAATGGGCTAGTATATCGCCACTCTTTGTTAGAGAATGAGGAGATCAAGCGAAAAATCCAAGAACTGCTCCACAAGGGGAAAAATTTTCCTAGCTCATCACCTTGCGAGAGCCCAATCGTGCTGGTACAAAAGAAATATGGAACCTGGCAACTCTACATTGATTACCAAGATCTGAATAAAACCATANGTTGTATATGAATCTAGGCCTCGTAGTGTTATTATTACTTTGAACAAGAAATTGTACAGGATACCTGAGGCAGTCCCACCTAGTGATATTTCCTTGATCTCTGCTAAGCAATGCAGGAAGGTCATCTCTCATATGGGGAAGTTTGTCTTCTTCGTGATTCTCTCTCAGAATAAGAGAAAGATCACAGTCACATCTAGGGTCTCTGCGATCGACCTCTCAACACAACAGAAACAAGTAGATAAGGTCGTGGAAGAATACTCGGATATCTTCTCCTCATCTATCAAGGTACCTCTGCACTGCCAGGTCAAGCACCCCATCGATCAGACCCCCGACACACCATTTTCGAATGGGCCAGTATATCACCACTCTTTGTTAGAGAATGAGGAGATCAAGCGAAAAATCCAAGAACTGCTCCACAAGGGGAAAAATTTTCCTAGCTCATCACCTTGCGAGAGCCCAATCGTGCTGGTACAAAAGAAATATGGAACCTGGCAACTCTACATTGATTACCAAGATCTGAATAAAACCATATTCAGAAACCAGTACCCAATTCCATGAATCGACGACCTCCTTGATCAACTCACAGGGGCCAAATGCTTCAATAAGATTGATCTGAAGTCTGGCTACCACCAGGTCCCGATAGAACAAATAAATGTATGGAAGAATGCCTTCAAGTCAAAAGAAGGCCTTTTTGAATGGTTGGTCATGCCCTTTTGTTTGAAAAATGATCCGGCCACTTTCATGAGGATGATGGATGATATCCAGTGACCATTCACCAATACTTTTGTAGTGGTGTATCTGGATGACATTCTCATTTACAGCAAGACTTGGGTCAAACACTTGCAGCATATTCAACAGGTTTTGCACACCCTGCGGYAGCACAAGCTATACGCCAACTTGGAAAAATTCTCCTTTGGCATGGAYAGGGTCCATTACCTGGGCTACATCATTGATSAGCATGGCGTACATGTGGATCCAACCAAGATCCAAGTCATCTRTGACTGGCCAGTCCCAACCACACTCACTAAGCTTCGGAGCTTCTTAGGCCTTGCCAATTTCTACCGCAAGTTCATGTTGGGATTCTCCGATATTGCATGGGCCCTCAACCAAATAACCAAGAGTGGTGGTAAGGAGAAATTTGCATGGGKCCAAACCCAACAACAAGAGTTCGATGATTTTAAGCAGCGCTTGTGCTCATCCCCAGTACTTTCACTACCAGACCTGCAACAACCCTTTGAGATAGAGACAGATGCTTCAGACTATGTTGTGTGTGTCGTTCTCACTTAGCACGTACACCCCGTGGCCTATCATAGTGAGACACTATCCGATGTTTTCCATAAGTACCCTACTTACGATAAAGAAATATACCCCATTGTGCAAACCTGACACTAGTGGAGACATTACATTCTTGGGAAGGAAACAGTCATCCACACTAATCATAAGCCACTGAAATTCATGCAGACACAAGGAAAATTGCAGAATAACCACCATCAAAAGTGGTCCACATACTTGAAGCAATTCCACCTCAACATAAAGTATAAAACAGGAAGCACCAATCGCGTTGTCGATTGCCTCAGCAGAACGTCAGTCGTGGAACTCACCACTGTGCTAGACTCTTGCAGTCATGAGACCTCTGGATGGCCCCAACTCTATGAGACAGACCCAGACTTCACCACCACCTACCAAATGTTGGGTGCAAACGTAGTTGTCGATAATTTCCATCTTCAGGATGGGTTGTTGTGTCGTTTGGACCATATCTGTGTTCCATCAAGCGAGCAAGTGAAGATAATATAGGAAGCCCACTACAGTCAGGTGGTAGGACACTTCAGCGTCGAAAAGATAATGGTGATGCTACATAAACATTTCTATTGGACAAAACTTCGACAGGAGGTCAGCAAGTATATCAGGTCCTGCACTGCCTGAGCTATTTCCAAACTAACCACTAAGGGCCTGTACACCCCTCTTCCTACTCTTGATAGGCCATGGGAATCCATATCAATGGAGTACATGTCGGGCCTCCCTTCCACCAAGTGAGGAAATGACTGTGTTTTTCTGGTTGTTGATCACTTTTCTAAGATGGTGATTCTGGTTGTCTGCAAGAAGAGCATCACAGTAGAGGCCACTGACAATCTCTTCTTTGAACGAGTCTGGGTACATTTTTTACTCCCAAAAACCATTGTCTTAGATTGGGACAGTCGATTTCTCATCACATTTTGGTCGAGCCTCTAGTCACTGATGGACACCAAGCTCACCAAATCCACGGCCTTCCACCCCCAAACAGATGGCCAAACTGAGGTTGTAAATCGAATGATTGTGCATATCCTTCGCATGTATAGTTCAAAGCACCCTCGCACATGAGATGAGATCCTTCCCTATGTCCAACATATCTACAACCGAGCCATGTATAGCTCAACCGACCACATCCCCTTTCAGGTGGGGTTGGGATTTCAACCATTGGGTCCCATAGATGTTGCACTTCCCCTTGCGGTCACCTCAACCGACTCATCTCCTACTCCAACTGAAGTTGACAATGCCACCCGATTCATTGAGAGGATCCATCACATCTTCCAACAGGTTCAGGATACCCTACAGAAGTCTAATGACAAGTACAAACAGTGCCATGATCAACATCGGGTGCCACATAAGTTTCAGGTGGGCGACAAATTTTAGTTGCACTTGCAGAAAAAACGCCTTACAAGACCCCATAGGAAGCTTCACCCACTTCATTATGGGTCATACACCATCACCAAGGTTTTGGGGGATAATGCTTTTGAGCTCAACATTCCTCCTTTCCTTGGCCTGCACCTAGTGTTCAATGTGGATCTCCTTCGCCCTTATTTCCGACCATTATTGGACACCTCAGAAGTAGCAAAACCACTGACACCAACAGAGATCAACCCCAACTGCATACAATAGGAATCCAATGATCATATTGTGGACAAACATATCAAGGGCACTCGATAGCAAAGGATCCATCTTTATCGATTCTTCAAAGCAGGGCAACTACTCCACCAAGGCAAGTGGCTCACCCGTGGCCAAATTCAGTAGAAATTTCCTCATCTAATGGGGGACCTCAACACAATGGAGACCATTGATTCCTAAGGAGGGAGGATTTATCCAGGTGTATATCGGTGGCCACCCACCATTTCCAATTGGCTCAAAACAGTTTTCTCGCAATTTTGGTAATTTACTATTTTTAGCAGTTCTCACTTTCAGAGTCGTTTTGAGGCCCTAAACGATGTTTTTTTGGGAAAAATAGACTTGAAACATGAAATTTCCTTCATTATTGTGCCCAAAATTAATCTCCTTGATAATACCTTTCCAATGGGCTATCGTACGCCTAAAACAGAGATCGTATGCAAAAGTTACGACTCCGGGAAGTTGATGTACTAACTTACCCAAACAGGGCCCACATGACTTTTGGCGCTTCATCTCCTAGGGTTAGGTTTTTGGATGTATAGGTTTTTTGGCATTCGTGCTTATGGTAAAAAGGCCTTCAGACCCTCATTGTAATCATCTTCTTGCAAATAAGTGCAATCGTCACATCTCTTCTTAGAGATAAGCTGCCACCATTCCAGCAAGCTTGTTTCCGCTGCATTTTAAAGTTTCAACTTATTTCATTATTGAATAGAAAACCAATTTTATTGTATCTCTATTATTATGTGTTAAGCACCTGTTAATAATATGTATTCATTTCGTTCTTCTCATAAAATCCGGATCACAAGGGGCCTTCCTTCTTGCATTATAACAACACTAATGTCATTTCACAAGGCATCACATTCCATAATAAAGGTTTTTGTGAAGTCTGGTGTGGTCAAGACAGGAGCTTTGCACATTGCCTCTTTAAGTTGTTCAAAAGTTTTAGTTTCCTCTGGAGTCCATGAAAATTCATCCTTAGTAGTTAATGTCGTTAAAGGTGTTCTTATTCTTCCATAGTTTCAAGCAAACTTGCAGTAGTAACCTATCAAACCAAAAAATCCTCTAAGATTCTTCAATGATTTGGGAATCAGCCAGTCCATCATGGCCTTAATATTGTTATGGTCTACCTTGACACCTTCATTAGATACAATATGACCCAAATACTCTACCTCCTTCACCCCAAAGAAACATTTGGATGGTTTGGCATATAGTTGTTGCTCCTTTAGTAGTTGTATCACCTTGTTAACATGTCACAAATGATCCTCCCAAGACTTGCTATAGATTAATCTATCATCAAAAAATACTAACAAAAATTTTTGAAGGAAGGGCTTGAAAATGGAATTCATCAACCCTTGGAATGTGGAAGGTGCATTTGTAATGCCAAAAGGCATGACCAAAAATTCATAATGGCCTTAATGAGTTCGGAATGTTGTTTTTGGGATATCGGCTTCCTTCATTCTAATCTGATGATACCCTGAACGAAGATCCAACTTTTTGAAGTAGATTTCTCCATGNTTGGAAGGTGCATTTGTAATGCCAAAAGGCATGACCAAAAATTCATAATGGCCTTAATGAGTTCGGAATGTTGTTTTTGGGATATCGGCTTCCTTCATTCTAATCTGATGATACCCTGAACGAAGATCCAACTTTTTGAAGTAGATTGCTCCATGTAGTTCATCTAACAATTCATCAATGATGAGAATGGGAAACTTATCTTTAATAGTGATCTTGTTGATCTCTTTATAATCTGGACACATACGCCATGAGCCCTCTTTCTTGAGTACCATTACCACTAGTGCAGGGTAAGAGCTTTGTCTAGGTCTAATAATGTCATCCTATAACATTTCTTCAACCATGTGCTCAATTTCACTCTTCTGGGCATAAGTGTATTTGTAAGGCCTAATGATGAAAGAAACACTCCCAGGAATTAGGTGAATAGCATGATCATGATTTCGAGTGGGTGGAAGACCTTTGGGAATATCTTCAAATACTTTGGAATGCTTATCAATTATCCCTTGGAGATCCAGGGGAACAGATGGCTTAGTTGTTTGAACATATAGTGAGCATAGTTGTACAATTACACCCTTATGGCCCTTTTTCAATAATTTTTTCATTCCATTAGAGCTTATCATCTTACTGGGTTTCCCTGTGATACCCCTTAACTCAATTTATTTTCCTTCCAATGAAAATTTCATGAAAAGTTCTTGAAAATTAAAGGTCATTGTTCCTAATTATTGTAACCATTGGATTCCTAGTACAACATCAACACCACCCATGGGTATAGAAATCATTGGATTATTCATTACATATTCCCCCATAGTAAGATTGATCTTATTGCATTTTCTTGAGCAATTGATAGTTCCTCCATCTACAATCATTACTTGAAACTATGGCACTGGATATATAAATAAATTGACAGCTTTGGCTAATTCATAGTGAATGAAATTATGAGTACTACCAGAATCAATTAGGACTATTACCTTTTTATTTTTGATATATCCTTCGATCTTGAGGTTTTGAGGAGTGTTAATTCCATCCAATGCATGACATGATATCATGGGAGTCAACTCTTCAAAAGAAATATCATCTACGTTTTCCTATTGAGATGGTTATTGTTCTTGTTCTTGTTTTTCTTCCTCTTCACAATCTATGTAGAATAATTCCTTCTCACCACACTTATGTCCCTTACTGTACTTGCAGTCACAATTAGAGCATAAACCTTTTTCTTTTCTTTCCTCGAATTGTTGAGGTGTCAACCTTGTAGGTTGAGGTGTTTTAGAATAAGGAACACTATTCTCTCGATAGATGTTAGGAGTGGTCCTTCTAGTAGCCATTGCCATATTTTTACTTTCAACATTTCTTGCCACCCTTAATGCATTCTCCAATGATTTGGGTTTCCAAAAGAGAACCTCGTGTTGAATGTTATCCGTTAAAGTTCATATGAATACATCAATCAAGTGCTCATTTCAAATATTTGTTACCTTTATATTCAATCTTTGGAAGTTCTCAATGTGATGTGCAACTGAACCCTTTTGCTTGAGATTTATCAATTGGCTAAAGAAGGTATTGCTCCTTGTATCCTCATAGTGTGCTATCATTTCTTCCATGAAAATTTTCCAAGTGATGAGTGATTTGTGAGAACAAAGCCATCGATACCACACAAATTGATTGGGTTCTAAATATAAAGAAGCAATTTGTACCTTTTGTGTATGTGGCACATCATGTAGATCAAAGAATTTCTCCTATTATCACTCCAAGAGTCACTCTAGGTTGCAAATCAAGTGATCTTGGTAACTTAATCAAATGCTCAAATAAAAGTATAAAATGGATCAAGATGAATGACTTGGATATGAACTCACTCACTCCAAACACATATGAATACACTCGGACAAATAGGGCTTTCAACTATACTATTCAGATAGTTTTTAACAGATGAAAATGGATGAAGAATACTAATTATACTAGCAAAAACACACACACAATAGCATATATGACTGGCCATCTATAACAAGTAAAAGACTTGTGATTCTAGTTTAACAATGCAAAGATAAGATGACAGTTATCAGTCATTGAATAAACATAGAAATATGAACATGTATTCAATCACAAGTACATAATAGAAAGAAACATGAAATTCTGAATAGATACAGTGAAAGAGGCTTATATCCCAATATGTATTCAAAGGGTGTCTTTCAATACAAGAGTCTAGTCAAATCTCCAAAAACGAACCTCCAACAATGTAGCTTCAATGGGCTTAAATGGCCTTTACAACTTAACTAAGATCCTCTAAGTATGTATTGAATAACTCTATAATTATTTGATCTAATCTATTTACAAAATCTTATGATTTAGATCCTATTTTCATGGAATCAAATCCACCTCCTAAACTAAGTCTTTGACAACTCCACATGCTTGTTGGAGGATAAGAGTCGTCTTCTCGAGTCTTCAATAACAACTGGACTTCGATTCACCTTCTTCTTTGACCAAAAAGGAATTCAAATGTGACTTGACCTCTTACTCATTGAAGATCAATTGGTTTGTAGCGCGATACATGAAAAATAGTTGACAAGCACTGCAAACTTCTGTAGGAAACTGCTTTGGCCAAAATACTTGAAAATTCACTTGAATCTTGACTTGAAGGCTAGGAGCCTACTTGATCTTGAACCCATAACATTTTATTTTACTGATATCAATGGTATTACTTAGACTTTATACCATTATCTTTGGATTTGCACTTCCCTCTCATAATGTAGCTTTCATATACATCCATAAGATTTCAAGTTTATAAAAAAGGTATAAGAACTTGTGAGAATGTTATGTATATAAATTTTTCAATGTACCACTGATAAAAGCGGCCTGATAACCTGTGTCTTCAAGTGAATCCTATCATACCCTTAAGCAAAGAACCAAAACAACGTATGAGAAAATATAAATGATTGAGCTCATGTAGGTTGCATTGATATCCTACACACTGTGTAGCCATGTCCTTGCAAGTGTTCTGATTGTAATATTCAAACCCTCACATACTTGTCTTATGTTCTTGAGAACCAAAACTGAGAGCTATATATATATATATATATATATATATATATATATATATAGGCAAAAAGAAGTATATATCTCCTGCTCAATAACATTACAACCAAAATATGAACAATGTATAGAAGGAATATGACATGTTCATCGTAAGCAAGAAAAATTAATCACAAAATTTGTAAGACACCCCTTTCCATCAATCATCTTTCTTGGAGGAACTTGGTGAAGTTGTGTCTTTTAGAAAAATGTCCAAGTTCTTCTTACTCAACATGGTCTTTTCCAAATAGATATCCTCAGTCATTTTTTGATTATCTGCCCTTAAGCTAATGTTTTTCTTATACATATTGACCAGCTGAGTTCTTTGTATACCTTTAATTCTGATACTTTTCCTCAACTTAGTGCATTCATCATCTAGCTCTCCCATCTGAGTGGTAAGGTGGCTTCTCAGGGTAGCATTCGTTTTCTTCAAAACTTGATTCTTCTCCTTGAGGATCTTGATTTCTGCCTGGGCTGCAAGTAGCTTGTCCTTCTTCTCCTTTGATGAAAAGATTTCAGGGGATGATTTTAAAGGCTTGGAAGGTGACTCACTTAATTGAACAATGGCTTCTAGGGCCTCCTTCTCAAGAGGGGATACCTTTAACTTAGGAAACTTAATTTTGGGCTTTACAAGTTCCATCTCTTGCTGAAACTGTTCTGCAAATGTAATTTTGTTTCTTAAAGACCTACTAGGGGCAGGTGCAATTGTTTTCACTTCAATGATTTGGAGGTCATCGTCCACTTCCATGATTGAAGGTTCAATAGGGGTAGTTCTCTTCAACAACCATTTGTTTCTGAGTTTTCTCTATCAACTCAAGCTTCCTACAAGAATATATCCTCAATACTGGTGGAACAATCTTAAGTTGAAAACTATGAATATTTTCATCAGTTTCTATTAGAGGGAATTCAACAAGGAGTTTTGGTTCTTCTTCAGTAACAACTTCTTTATTTTTTCCTTTTCCTTTATTTCTCTTAGAAGCTCTAACGGGTGGAGGATTCTGAGATACAAAATCTTGGGAAGATTGTGGTGCTTCTGATGGGGATTCAAAGGAAGGAATGGAAGTCTTCTTTCTAGGGACCTTAGGTTTTGAAGAGGAAGCAGGCATGTCAATTTGGTAGTTGGAAACAAACAAGAAAGTAGGCCATAATTTGCATTCTTTCCTCAATTGTTTAGTGACTATCAACTTGATTAGGGCATGGTGGGAGATTTCCTTCTCTAGTTTATCAGGTTTCTTTTGAGTTAGCAAGATCATTCTTTGTAAACTCATAAAGAGAAAGTATGCCAAATCAATTTCTCTTTTCCCAGTAAAATGTAGAAGTAACTTAAAATGATACTGTAAAACCTTGTTGTATCTCCCTTCACAAGTGAAATACCTTTGTACGATGAGAATAAGTTTATCACAAGCTTCCAAAATCCATTGCCTAGGTATCCCTTTGACTGAATTTTCTCCTCTATGCTCAGGTTTCAACATATCCTGACACCAATCTTCTTTTTCCAGCTTCTTAGCTTTGAACCACAGCTCATCGTTCCTGGGTATCTCTGTCACCTATGATATCAGGTCCACTATCAAATTTATCTCCATAGGGACAACTTGGGTCTTACCCTCCTTATAATTCCTTACAAAGTCACGACTGACCTTCAATCCAACTTTTGGCAAAACCTCAAACACCCCAAACGCTTGAATGCATCCAAGTGATTGGGATTTGTCTCAATCAAATTGATGCATGTGGGTTCAAATCTGTAGAGAGACCTTGACTTCTTTCTAGGTGTATCAACTTTGGGAGCCATCTGTAGAGGATCAAGTTCCTGTAACACTTCTGGAGACAAAGAATGAGTTTACAAGAGAAAAATAAAGATGAGTGCTTCACATGCAAACTCTTCCTAAGAAATGATGAAGTGTTATGATCCTTCAAATCCTTCACTGAAGTGATCTCAACGTGTTAATGAATACAAATGATGAATCAGACATTTGCTCGGAAGTTTGGAGCACGCCGAGTGTTAAAATGATGATGTGCGCTAACAACTCAGGAATTTACGACGCCTTACATGTAAAACAAGCACCAAATGATGCAAACTCGTACTAGATGAGTACTTGAGATCTTTTGAGCTAAAAAAAAAAGTTTAACAATGATGACTAATCATGACCAGAAATGACTTGTAGGATCACATGTTATACTTGAAAATCTCGTGACTCAAACTTTTCATTTGATTTAGACATCCCTTGACTTAGACTAAAAAATCTTCATAACCTCATGGTCATTTAGCAAAATGACTATCCTTGACTGACTAAAACCAAATGATAGACCCATTTGACAAGGTATTAAAACTAAATAAAGACCTTACCTATCACCTAAGACTCAAAAAATTTAAAATTTATTTGGGAGATAACATATGGCTCCTATTGGGGATGGAATCCTCACTGTGAGGTTCCAAGAACCTAGCAGACCCTATGCCTTTCTATTCAATTTGAAACCCTGCAACCTCCTCTGCTTATTGAGATCAAATCATTCTTCAAAAATATAAATCTTGGACTCTATAGTGCCTAGTCCATTGGGTTAAGGAGTCTTATACTGCAAACCTTCAAGATCTAATATTCACTTATGTCATACCCTGATATACTGAAAACAACTCTGCTTATTCATTGAACAATAAAAACCTTCATACTGCAAACCAACTGAAGACTGCAAACAAATGCTCAACTACTGAGCTTATTCATGTATATTCCTACTCTAATCAATTGTACTGCTTGTTGATCAAGTGAAATCATGCTTCCAATGAAGTCATACAAGTAAACTCATGACTAAAAGGATTCTTTTTATGCCACTAATTAAAAGATAATAATAAAAATGTAATAGTGACCATAAAAATTCTTTCAGGAGACCATACTCACTAAAAAATGCAAGTGATATGATAAAATCAGAAAACTTAAGAGAGTCTGAGAGATAAGACTCAAGTAAGTCTGCCATGGGATCTTCAAACAATGGTCACAATCATACAAATTCAAAATCATAGACTGCTCATGTATGTCTTCCCCTTTGTCATATCCTTGTGACTCAGATCCATCACTATGATGTGCTTTCCCATCACAGTTGATAATTTTCGAGAGAAAAGAAGAGATATGTTCTTGATCTTTTACATCACTGTAACATCCCCGGCCACCCAGGTCGGGCCATGATACATGAGAGAAACTCTTTCTTCTCTTTGTGGAACATATTGTAACATACCCAGCATCCAACTAAGCTATGCCACATAAATTTTTCGAACTGCATGCAATTAAAATATATACACACAGAACTCTTGCGGAAATATATATATATATATATATATATATATATATATATATATATATATATATATATATATATATATATATATATATATATATANCACACATTCATAATGAAATAATAGTAAACGTATACATGTAGCATATACAGGAAATACCCATAAATATACAGACTGTTATAACCACACATAGGATAAACCCATAAAAATAAACACGTAATATAACAATGCAACATGTAAATTATCACACAATTGACACTTATCTTGGTAATAATATCACCAACTACGTGTATATCTTCCACAAACCTCCCAGCCTTAGACCACACTGCTCATCACTCTCAACAGTGGGTCACCCCCGAGCTGGGACTAAACTCCACCCAGGTAAAGGGTTTCCTAACCAGGCTAATGGTTCACAGACAACAGGAAAGACTTCATCACGGGGCCAACTCAACTAACAACCTACAGTCTCTCATTCCCCACATGATTGTCCCACCCCAGGAAGTTTTCCCCTTCTCTGCTCAACAGTCCTTCGATTGCCCCACTTCCTTTTTGGGCTTCAGCAACAGGTTGGAAAGGAAGTCTCAGAGTCCTATAGTTCCAGTTTATCACCTTCAAGAAATCAATTCCCAACAATTCTCTCACCCAGAGAATTGTTCACAGGCCTGACAACCTACCTCTTCAATACCACGGGCCTGGAAACCCGCTTCTTCAGTCCAACTCCCAAGCTAACCCAGCTACACAAACAAGTATGGCTATGGATACAGGTTCAAGAACAATGACATGAAGGTACGTATGATATCTCAATGAGTGTGTGAATAAACATCGAATGGTTGAATTATGGGAGGAATGATGGAAAGAATGATGGGAAATGAACTAAGTCCAAACAATATGTATGCATGTTCCCAACTTGACACTTGTCATGTTGGGAGCTACTTTGGCCCACTTGTTCCCACCTTTAGAACTTAGGATAAAATAATTATCCATACTTTATAAGTAAGAAACATTAATATAATATTCGTTTTTGGCTTAAGCTCCCTATCTTATCCCTTTTCCTTAAATTTTAGCCCCTCCCTTTCCCTAACTAGTGGAGTTTAGTCCCCCATACTCTTTTATCGTGGTCGGTCTGCGCGCAGCGATGTATTTTATATTAATGTTGAGACATATACAAAAGTAGGTGCATTGAACTTTAACATCTAGGCTCTCCGGCCTAATAATCACAAGACTGTCTCACCAACCTATAAAACACAGCATATAGACAAAGGCTCCATGGCCTTAAAATCACGCGCACTTAAGCTATTGCACGCAGTATCGTGTAATGTGCACACTTCCTCATTTTATTGTGCAGTACATGCATGCACTATTCCATGAAAGGTGCATACAAAAATGATATCAAACAGCTCACCAGCTTAAGTAAATTTTAATTTACATTACAATTGGGTTCGGCCTAGGGATATTACAATCCCCTCCCCTTATTTATGCATTGTCCTCGGTGCATTATATACACATATACAACAAAATTTCAAAAATCCTCAAAAAGATGTGGGCATTCTACCCATATTGCATCCTCATGCTCCCAAGTAGTGTCCTCAGGACCGTACCAGGTCCATTGTACCTTTACAATCCCTATGGCTCGATTCTGGAGACGTTTGATTTTCTGGTCCAAAATGTGTATCGGATGCACTTGGAAAGTGCCTTCTTGCTCCACCTGGATCACATTCCAATCAATAACATGATTAGCATTAGGTATATATTTCTTAAGAAATGATACATGGAATACATTATGAACAGACATAGATGTAGGACTTGCAATCATATAAGCTACTAGACCAATCCTCTCTAGGATTTCAAACAGCCCACAATAGTGAGCTGCCAACTTTGAACAATTTCCCAACTTCAGGGAACTTTTGTTGGCTTTCACTTTCAAAAATACATGGTCTCCCACATTAAATTCCATGTGAGTTCTGCCTTTATCAGCATAGCTTTTCTGCCTGTCTTGGGCAGCCTTTAAATTTTGTTTTATTTTCAACATTTGCTCCTCCATTTCCCTGAGTAAATCTGTTCCAACCACTGCTCTATCTATTGGGTTATCCCAGCTTACCGGTGTGTTGCACTTTCTTCCATAAAGTGCTTCAAATGGGATCATCTTTAGAGATCTTTGGTACCCATTGTTATAAGAAAACTCTACCAAGTGTAGGTAGTCTTCCCATTTTGATGGTTTATCCATCACATACATCCTCAACATATATTCAATCACTTGATTCACCCTCTCTATTTGTCCATCTAATTCTAGATGATAAGCTGTACTAAAATTCAAATTTGTTCCAAATCCATTGAATAATCCCTTCCAAAATTTTTTGGTAAATTTTGGATCTCTGTCAGACACAATTGTCTTGAGTATGCCATGTAATCGAGCAATTTATTTCATATAAACATCAACAATGTTGGTTGCCTTGTGAGTGGGCTTAACTGGAATAAAATGGGCAGCTATAGTAAGCTTATCCACCACTACCATGATAGAATCATGTTGCTTATTTGTTCTGGGCAGTTTGGTGATGAAATCCATTGTTACAACTTCCCATTTCCACTCAGGAATGGGTAATGGTTGTAGCAAACCAGTTAGGTGTCTATGTTCATCCTTTACCTTTTGACATTCCAAACATTTGGCAATAAAATCAACAACCTCTTTCTTCATGTCTGGCCAATAATATTGGCTCTTGACAACTGCTATAGTTTTCTGATAACCTGGGTGCCCAACATAAGGTACATTATGCATTTCTCTCAATATCAGATTTTTCAATTCTTGAGAATTTGGTACATAAATTATGCCCCTATACATGATAATTTCATCATTATCTAGCTTGTATTCTTCAACTTTCTGCTACAAATTACCTTGTTGTAATTTTTCCACTAATTCCTTGTATTGCAAATCTAATTTTGCAGCCTTTAAAATTTTAGGTTTCAAATCTGATTGGTACATGCTAATGGTTGTAGCATGCATTTCATGCACTCTTCTATTGAGTGCATCAGCCACTTTGTTCTCTTTCCCCTTGATATGCTTTATATCAAAGTCATATTCACTTAGAAATTCTAGCCATCTGCTTTGCCTAGCATTTAGATTTGGCTGATCAAATAAATATTTCAGACCATTATGGTCTATTCTTAGCTCAAACATTTTCCCCATGAGGTGGTGTCTCTATTTCCTCAAGGCATGCACTATGGATACCAACTCCAAATCATGAGTGGCATAGTGTCTTTCATGCTCCTTCAACTTCCTTGATTCATAACATATGACAAATCCATTTTGAGTGATGACTCCACCATGTCCTTCTTTACATGCATATGTGCATACAATGAAGTGTTTATTTGGGTTTGCAATCCTTAGTATTGGAGCACTTGTTAATAATTGTTTCAAGTGTTGGAAACTCTTTTCACAATCCAATGTCCACTGAAACTTCACACCCTTCCTCTGCAAGGAAGTGATTGGGTGTGCAATCTTTGAGAATCCTTCAATAAATCTCCTATAGTAGCCTGCAAGGCCCATGAATGATCTCGCCTCTGTCACATTCTTTGGCATTGACCATTCTCTAATGGCTTCTATCTTCTCTGGATTCACTTCTATCCCATCCTTTGAAATGATATGTCCCAAATAATGAATTTGCTTCTGATAAAATGAGCACTTGCACAATTTGACATACAACTGATGCTCCCTTAATATTTGCAACATCATTCTCAAATGATGTTCATGCTCTTCTTCTGACTTAGAATATATAACAATGTCATCCAAAAAGACAATGACAAACTTGTCTAAATATTCTCAGAAAACAACATTCATTAAGCACATGAAAACAGGTGGTGCATTTGACAACCCAAATGGCACCACTGTGAACTCGTAATGACCATACCTTGTCTTGAAGGCGGTCTTGCTAATATCTTCCTCTTTAATCCTTACCTAATGGTATCCTAACCTAATATCTATCTTGGAAAATATCTTTGCATCCTTCAATTGATCAAAGAGATCATCAATCATTGGCAGAGGATACTTGTTCTTCACAGTCACTTTATTCAACTGTCTGAAATCAATGCACAATCTTAATGTCCCATCTTTCTTATTTACGAAAAATATAGGGGCACCCCAAGGTGACACACTTGGGTGTATATACCCCTTCTTCAGAAGTTATTCAAGCTACATTTGCAACTCCTTCATCTCTGGTGTACTCATTCTATAAGGAGTCTTTGACACTGGAGCTGCTCCAGGCATTCAATTTATAGAGAAATCAATATCTCTCTTTGGGGGTAGCCCTGGTACCTCCTTGAACACATCTTCAAAATCTTCCAAGACTACATAATCTTCCAAACTTGGCACTTTATCTTTAGGTGTCTCTTCCATATGAGCTGCAAATATTTGACACCCTTTTCTGTAACATCTCTTCAGCTGTAACGCTGAAATTTCTCTGATGGTTACTACCCTGGGGATTCCCTTAACTCTCCTTGGGTTCCCTTCCTCATCCAAGCAAGTAAATGCCTTGTTATGACAGTCTAGGATAGCATGATGTTGGTCCAACCAATCCATCCCAATTAGATAGTCATAGGAACCTAAAGGCAAGATGTTCAAATCTGCCTTGGTGTTTAGTCCATTCATGTTCATAAGGCATGACTTAACCATCTCATTAACTTGTATTTTGGCTCTGGTAGCTAGCTGCACCAACCAAGATTTTCCATGCTTGATTCTTGGCAAATGCAAAATTTCCACCATCTTAGGATCTATATAACTATGACTAGCCCCTGAATCAATAAAATAGAAATGGTTTGGTTGTTGATCATACCTTCCACTTCAATTATATGTGACTAATATTATGCTTGCTTATTGTCCAGGGTTGCATAGATCCTTGGCAAATTTCTGCCCATGTCCTCCATTGTTTCAACTTACTGTACATTGTGAACAGTTCTCACTTTTTCACCTCTGTTCGGACAATCTCTAAACATATGATCTCCTTTACAACCCCAACATTGAATAGGTGGTTGCCTTGGCCTTTGAACCCCTGTCTCAATCGTTCTGGGTTCTCTAGAAGTTGGTTGTCCTGAGTATTATTTCTAAAGAATGGTGGCTTAGATCCCTTCTTCCTCTCATCCATCTTGAACTTATTTTTGTCTTCCCAAGCTTCTTGGAAAGTTTGCCTTGATTTTTGTTGATCAGATAGGCATTTAGATCGCCTTATGGTCTCCTCCAATGTATCTGGATCATCATACTATATTTTTTCACTGATGAATGATGGAAATCCATGCAAATACTTTTGAATTTTAATTGTCTCATCCTTGATGAAAGAAACATACTTCATCAGTTCTAAAAACCTTCTCTCGTATTCATCTATTGTCATACTCCCAAGCTTGAGTTCAAAGAACTCTTTCATTTTCTTGTCATAATATCTCTTAGTCAAGTATTTCTTCTCAAAATACTTCTTGAATTCCCTCCAAGTAACACTTTTCTCTTTAATGTGTTGCACCTACACAAGCTGATCCCACCACATGGATGCCTTTCCCTTGAGTTTATAGATGTAAATTCTACCTTCTGCGTGAGAAGAATAATTATGCAATTGAAAATACTTCCTCATGCATAACAACCATGTCTTTGAAAATAATTGAGATTATGTGTGCTCTCTTGTTGGAATGCCTTGGGGAGTGGTGGCAATGTCTGCTAACACTTCTTGCTTTTCTTTTCTCATCAAGAGACCGATGACTTTCTAATTTGCATGAACCACTCTCCTTATCCAATTTCTTTTCTATTATGTTCAAGCTCTGCATTAACTTCATGTTGAAGTCATATTGCTGCTCCTTGGCTCTCATAATCATTTCATTATCATCTTTATGGATTTGGACATCCTTGTACAAATTTTTAATGGTCTCTACCATATTCATGTTTTCATCCCTTTCTTCTCCATGTCTATTGGAGTTTGTTCCTTCAATGCCCAAATGGACATCCACCCCTCTGATTTCATCTTCTTGGCTATAATTTCCTTGTGCCTCTTCCATTACTATGGACTCTATGCTGATCTTGAACTGATCTAGTTGTTGTTAACTCTGCAAAATGTGCATCCAACAAAACTTTGTCAGGTTAATTGTTTCAACAATTTCATGAAAATATGAACCATTTTGGTTCAATAATATATTATAATCCTTTCTTCTGATTTCTTGAAAAATTGAATGCCCAGATAAATTTTCTAGGTGAATATTTAGATTCCACTATCCAAGACCTTTCCATCGCCTGCTCCCATGCTCAATTCCGAGTCTTGAGCAGAAATTTATGGTTATTTGAAAATTGTCCATTAATTTTTATGTTCACATTTCAACTTGGCGCAACTCTACTCTATAATTATG
>JASDQU010737241.1:259220-269267 GCA_032191745.1 Picea mariana | reverse complement strand
TATTAATGTTTCCTACTTTCCTAGATTAGTTTCATTTCAGCAATTTATATTAGATTACTTCTACTTCAGTCCTACATATATAGTGCGTGTTCTTCATAAGCCTACGAACCTCAGATTAACAAATTAAATGGTTGGGCAAATACTACAACGAAATTAAATGACAATATTTCCACCTAACACAACAGTCAATAGAATAAGTAGACAGTGATGTAATGGATCCCTCCAACGAACAAGAGGCCTTCATTAATGCAGTTATGTCTGTTACGGCATGGTCCCAACGGTTCGATGGTGATATTTCTGATCATAACTGTTGTTCTAACCATTTGGGAACACCAATATAACGGTTATAATGCCTCCAACGGTCATATTGCTCCTCCATGGCGAAGTGACAATCTGAAATGCTCTGATATTCCCCCGAAGCTTGAATTATGAAGGCCTTTCTTCTTTGAAGTCTTCTTTGGACCTTCCTGTAGTTTCTCTAACTTTTCTTTCTTCTTGCTGAGCTTTCTAGCCTTCTTCCCTGTGATATGTGTCTCGATATTCCACTTTCCATTCTGATTCTTATCTCCTCTTGGCATAGTAATTTTTCACTGGTGATGGTCCTTACTAGGGTTCAAGGGAAATACTTCTTCTCTATGTGGGGTAGGTGCTCTACTCTTTTGTATAGACAGGTGTTTCAAATCTTCTTGTGTTCTTTCAAATTCGACATCTAGATTTCTGGTCCTCAATAGTTTCGACTAGTTTTCTTGTTCTTCCAATAAGTGTGCTAGTCTCTTAGCCACGATGTCTCTTAGTTTTTTCTTTCTCTGTTCTAGAGCTTCCTCTTCTTTTCTTCGGGTATGATCTTTCTCAATCTAGGGTTTTCCTAGTAGCATAGCAAATGGGGCGTTGTTCTCAATAAATTTAACAACCTCAAATTCTTCCTCTGTCAAAGTTCCATGAGCATTCATAGAGGTTTGGGTAATTCTTCCACATATGGTTATCAACTTTCCTCTAAATAATCCTATTCCTCCTAATGAAGGAATCATAGCATGATTTCCTAAAATTTCCCAAGTTCTTTATGTCATAATATTCACCCGTGTTTCCTCATCCAGGACACAGTCTATGTCGAAGTCTCTTATTCTTGTTTCTATGCAATTTTTCTCTTTGAAGATCTCTGATAAGGTGGTATCTCTGTGATTATTCAGGGTTTCTTTCATTTGTAGTAATATAATCTCTGATTCTTTCTGGGGTTCTACCATGGTTTTAGTTTCTTGGCCTTCCTTGGGGTTTTCTTATCTCATATCCATTCTTTCAACCTTATCAATCATTCTAGGGAAATCTAGAACATCATGGTCCATAGATTTACAACAAATACAACTAGGTCTTCTACCAGGGCATGCCTTAGCAAGATTACCTGGTCTTCTGCAACTGTAACAAAGAGTTAATCCTATCTTTCTCTTAGATGATCCCCAACCTTTCTTGTACTGCGCACTAGGGTCATGGTGGCTAACCTTCAGAAAATTCTTCCTAGGATCTTGCATCCATTTGTTAGTCCAAACATTCTTTGTATGCATAGGAATAACATATCTTTCATTATTTCTATCACATCTACCCATATCAAACCTTCTTTCTTCTAGCTATGCCCTAGTTTTCATACTAGGACAAGATTTATCAAACATACCTAGGTCCATACTTTCAAAACAAAAATTTCCACTTATCTTACCTTTAACAAAGCACAAAGATTTTAGATCTTACCTCTTTAATGAAAAAATTTCACTTTAACTTTGTCAGAGCACAAAGATTTCAGATCTTACTTCTTTTCTTTAGATCAAACTTCTTTTCTTAGCACAAAGATTCACAAGTCAGGCAGAGTACTGTGCACTAAAGCAATAGATCTACTCACAAAGATTTATTTCTTTTCCTCAGTTCCCAACAATCATAGTTTCAGGTCCTGGAAACAAAACCATTTTTTGGCACAGGGGTAGACCTAGGGTTCAATGCTTAACAATGCACCAACAAAGCCCTAACTACTGGTCCTTTTGGCAACACCTGTGAAGCAGATGAAGTCTCACCTGAGGTAGAGGCAGGGGTGGTTGCAGGACTCCAGTGTCTAGAACCTTAGCTGGGACATAGATATGTGATTACAATATTCTAACAAATCACTTAGTAGTCAACATTCATCATTAATTAACCCTTATTGACATTGCAGATCCAAACCCTAATTACAAAGCAACACAATATTCAACAAGATCTAACACATTCAAGCACTAAGCACATCAACATAGATCTGATCTAACATCTTATTCATATCATTAGGCACTAATATATCATATTCATCTAAGCATACATCATTCACTAAGAATTACTCAGATGAACCATAAAACAACCATAATGCACAAAGAAACCATGACACATGATATATGTGGTTCACCCCTAGCCCGGGTCTATGTCTACCAACTCTTCATCTTCTTTATTATCTTTTGTCAATCATTTATATGCACAGAGCCACAAGGTCCTACTCTGCATAGGACAGGAGATCTGTGTGCACCTCACCAGATCCTCCTTCCCTAGCTAGGTTACAACACAAAGCCTTTACACAGACTTTTACAGTCACTTGCACTTAGCCTTGCAAGCCTCACACAGTATGCACAAAGCATTTACAACTGTCACTTGAACTTAGCACAACATCACAAATATGCCTATATTTTCCTCACCTAGACATCTATTTATACATTACAAAGGAGGCCTAAGAATGGGTAAACCCATGGGCTGACATCCCATACCCAAAATGTTAGCACTAAAAGTCACACTTTGACTGCTAAAGTGTAATCTCAGCACCCATCAGAATGTAAAAGATAACTTTGGTTTTGAATAGGTGGATCAACAAGATGGATAAAGAAAGAGAGAGGGAAGCAAACTGCAGATCAATAGGCTACACCAATGGGTAATGGAGTCACAAATATCCCACTCATCTAAGGCAAAAAAGATGCTTAAAAGAAAACAAGATTTTATGTTGATAGGTGGAAGAAATGAAGAAGGAAAGCATAAGATAGAATGTTCAGTAAATAAATATCCTCTCAATTTAATGAATCAACAAATACTTGAATATAAACAATGACTGATGGGCAAAATACAATAGATCCTCTCCTGCTTAGGGATCCATAAATCATTGACAGCCTTTGATCCTCAAGTCTGTAATATATTCAAATAAGAAGAAATATAGATAGAAGAGTTACAATCTGAAATCGCATCTCTCATGAGTCTCCAATAGCAATAATGCTTACAATCAAAAAATTCCCATAGGCTTACAAATGAACACACATAGGAAAACTGCCTGCTACATCTCTCTCTAGCCTCTCTTGGCTCATCAATATCCTCTCCAATAGATCTCTCCTTCCTTAAATAGAAAATAGCATCCAAATAAAATTAGGATGTTTAATTCCATCTCCTCCATTGGATTCTAAGCCTAGGAGATAGGTGGCAACAATCAAGGAGACAAAAATCCAACAAACTGCTGATTTTCAGGAATTTGTTGGAAGTCATTAATAAATTGTTTCCACCTCATGCATGAGGCCTTTGCTGGAGCTAAATATTAGGTGTAGGTGTCCCTTGATATCTAATTGATCCTTGAGAATCCATTCGAACTCTCCTTGATATGTGGCAACCTCCCAACAAGGCGAATATCAAAACTGTGACTGCTACAAAAAATTAGTAC
Source organism: Picea mariana (assembly GCA_032191745.1). NCBI lineage: Eukaryota > Viridiplantae > Streptophyta > Pinopsida > Pinales > Pinaceae > Picea > Picea mariana. The sequence goes on along the minus strand of JASDQU010737241.1, from coordinate 265,570 downwards.
ACAACACCACTGTGCAAAGTACGCAATTCCTACTTGTATATCTAATATCTCTCAAACCAAAACATAGTTTGAAAAAATGAGAGAGGTTTTTATTATTTGTAATGTTATGAACAAAAACCTCCTCCAGTTTTCAAAAATAACTTCTCAATTGTTCACAATCAAAATTTTAAGTTAATGACTCAAAATTGGTAAAATAACTTTGCACATTTCGTTTTCTGCCAGAATATTACACAACGCCTGTAGGTAGTGCCACTATGCTGCATCTATGTGTCGGTTTAGGTAGAATTGTAAAAAATGCAGCACCTTCAATCTTGAACACGTGCAGAATAATTAATGGCCTTTCATGATATCGAACCCCCTTAGATGCATTGGCAGTGCAAAGAAGTAGTGTAGTTTACCACTGAGGTAGTTGGTATTTAGAAAAACTTAAAACCCTAATAATTAAATGCTTAGAAGCCCTTTACCAACTATTTTTTCATCTTGACACTTAACCTAGCACTCTTTCTGGTAGAAAGAGGATCTTCAATCGACACAACAAACTTCTTGTTCTTATCATTAATAGGCTTTTTCAGTGTAGTTGTACTATCTTAAATGCTTGTTTTTGATACTTGGCACCTTAACCAATATTGTGCTAACACGTTACATAAGCCCAAAACCCAAAAATATCTAAAAAGGGGACGAGATCCCATGATCTCTACTTCGACTTGCGCTCCACCTTCGAGAGCCTGTTGAAGTACCAAAATAGGTCAAACCTGACCAAGGATCTCCAAAACTTGGTCAAGGGGCAACAATCATCACATTCTAGGACAAAGGTATTTGTGAAATCAGGAAGGGTCAGGATTGGAGTGGTGCACATGGCCATCTTCAAGGTTTGAAAATCTTGAGCAGTTGTTGTATTCCAAGTGAAAGAATTATTTTTAAGGAGATCAGTGAGAGGTGCCACAATCTTTCCATAATTCTTAACAAACTTGTGATAATAACCTGTTAAACCCAGAAATCCACACAAGATTTTGAGAGTCTTTGGGTGAGGCCAATCTTGCATAGCTTCAATATTTTTAGGATCCACCCTGACATTGACCTTGCCAACAAGATGACCCAAGTACTTGACTTTCGAGGCACCCAAAGAACATTCAGATTGTTTGAGGAAAAGTTTGTGTTGAGAGAGTGAATGGAGAACTCGATCCACATGAGAAAGATGGGTTGTCTAGGTTTCACTATAGATGAGGATATCATCAAAGAAAACTAAGACAAAATGATGGAGAAAAGGATGAAAGACATGATTCATGAGGCTTTGGAAAGTGGAGGGAGCATTATACAAGACAAAGGGCATGACCAAAAACTCATAATGGCCTTCATGAGTTCTAAATTCAGTCTTAGGAATGTCTGCCTCATTCATATGGATCTGGTGGTAGCCAGAATGAAGATCAAGTTTAGTAAAGAACTGGGTGCCACTCAATTCATCCAAATGGTCATCAATGATAGGAATGATACATTTTTCTTTAATGGTGAGTTTGTTGAGGGCATGAAAGTCAAGACACATGTGCCAAGAGCCTTCTTTCATAAGTACTATGACCATAGGAGAAGAATAGGGGCTCATACTAGGGTGGATAACACCTACATTGAACAATTCTTGAACAATTTTCTAAATAAATTCTTTTTGGGAAAAGGGGTGATGATAGGGACGGATATTGGGAGGAAGGATTCCTGGGACAAGGGGAATGGAATGATCATGAACACCATGGGAAGGAGGGACTCCTTGGGGAGTGGAAAAAAACGCTTGATGTTTAGAGAGGATGGATTGGAGGTCCTGTGACACAAAGGGTGTCTCATTGGTTTGTATGGCATGGAGTTGGGAAATAATGCCAGAATGACCTTTTTCTGAGCATCTTTTCCATGCAATGGGAAGTGATGATATCTTGGGAATTGGCGGTGATGCCTTGGAATTTATATTGTTGTCCCTCCTGGTCGAATTGGATGGTTAGTTCCTTAAAATCCACGAGAATGGGACCCAAAGTCCTTATCCATTATTCACCCAACACAATGTCACAACCGATGATGTTGATAGCAAACATATGAGATTTCAGGTGGTACTCACCAATTTGGAGACACACATTTTCATAAAGCCCTCCACATTTCATGGACCTGCCATTGGCAATCATGATTTGAAAATTATTGATGACATAGATATAACAATTAGTTTCTTGGGCAATGCGGCGATGAATAAAATTATGGGTATTTCCACTATCAACAAGAAGAATGACCTTCCTATGCTTAATGTAACAAATTAGCTTGAGGGTTTGGGGAGAAAAGAAGCCAGTGAGAGAATTTAGGGAAATGACCTGTTCTACTTCGGGAGGGTCTGAGGGAGGGGTCATGTAAGTGAGTTTAGGTGACACAGACACAAGGGGAGCCTCAACATCCTCTTTCGAAACATCTTCTAAGATGGCCATAAATGATTTTTTCCCTTACACTTGTGTTGAGGAAAATATTTGTCATCACAATTATAACAAAGGCCTTTGAATTGGCRTTCAACCATTTTGGCCCTGGTCAATTTTTGGATATTTAGTGGAGTAGAAGGAGGAGTGGGAGTGACTGGTTTAGTGCAAGGAATAAAGGAGGGTTTTCGGTTTTGAGAAGAGACAATATGTTGTGCTTCCTTAKATATTTTATTAGTGTCCACTTAAATCTGAGGCTGAGCCATGAGGACATGGGCATGAATCTCATCCTTGAGGCCACTAATAAAACATTCTTGGAAAAAAGAATAAAACATTCCCTCTATATGAAAATCCAATCGCTCAAAAGTGGCTATAAAGTCTTCCACTGTGCCAAATTGTTTCAAGTTTTTCAAATGGCCTAAATGGTTGGTGTGAGTGTCAAAGTGTTCATAAATATTTTCCACAAAGTGTTTCCAAGCCACATACTCTTGGCAAACATTTTTTCTCCATTCCCACCATTGTCAACATTCTTGATATAGATGGAGAATACCATACTGGAGTTTGGCCAACTCATCTGTAATGCCATACAAAGAGAAATAATGTTCCATTTGAGTTACCCAACCATTGGGATTTGAGCCATCAAATTTGGTCACATTCACACATGGAAGGCGTAGGTCACACTGAAAGTGATGGGGATGAAAATTTTGGGAATGAGAGGAAGTTTCACCTTCGGTTTGCAAAGGTGGGTCAGATAAGGGAAGATTTGTAGGGTTATGCAGATCATCATGGTGACAGATTCAATATGGGTAGCAATGTCTTGTTTGAGGTCCTCAATTGTGGCGGTGATGGAGGAATGCATGTTTTTATTGATGGTGGCAATATTGGCACTGAGTTGTCTTACTTCTTGTTGGGTTTCTATGAAATTAGAGTGCAAGGTATTGAAGCGAGATTCCAAGTCTTGGCTATGGGTGTGGGCCATGATGAAGAGGGGAAACGAAAAGGGGCGGGTGGGACCACACAAAAAATGGGTTATGGGTGAAGTGTATCACAACGATTAGGGTGATGAGTTGAATCCAATGGGGTAAAATCAAAATAAGAAAAAAAAAATGTTGAAAAATGATAGGTATGACTGTAATAAGGGAGAAGAGAGAAATCTAATGCAATAGGTCTCAAATAATGGTGCCAAAATGATCCATTATTTATTTATTTTTTTACTCTTATGGAGTTATAATTTGATCTGAAGAATATTGTAGTGATGAAATGCCCAAATGCTTAACAGGAAGAAATGTGTAGTAATTTCGCAACCCTAATGCATGAGACATAGTTACGCGACAATATATCGTGTCTGTTCTATTTTTGTTTCTATCCCAAAGGTTACGGTATTCAAGGGTTATACAAACAAGGGTTTTCCTTGTGCTATAGCTCTCTCATATATGTGTGGGGTCGAACTGTAGTACTCAACCCAATATCTCAGGGCACCAACTAAGGAGGCTAGACTGTGCCCTGAGCTGTACTACCCGACTACCCAGGTACTAGAGATTATCTTCTCGAGTGTTGTTCTCGATGGCACTATAGAAGCCAGGCGACTGATCAGTTTATCTATGGACGGATTTAGGAGATGTTGGTCGATCCATATACATGTGTTGTCTGATGCGCTACCACTCAAAGGGGTACCAACAAGGGTTACAAGGGTGGCCAACAGATGTGCGCTTAAGAACCAATTTTATTTCATGCGTGTATGAATCCCCGATCGTGGGTTTATGCACTTAACGACATATCTCTATAGCTTAAAGATGTCAGAATACGTCTCTATCCTGAAAAATGATTAAACCCACAATTTTCTTCCGAGGAAGGTGCTCTGATACCACTTGTAATATTCCAGATATAAAATAGTACAAAGAACATAAATAATTATCTAGAAATGGCACATAAACAACAATATAACTAGAACAACACCATAATGATACAAAAATGATAGCAGAATAACAATAGAAGAGCACTTTGATTACTGAGAGCAATGTTCACTTGCCTCTTCGAAGGGGAAACCTGTAGTAGAGCACAACTCTATTACAATAATATCCAAGACAAAACTTCTCATACCCTCGACTCCTATTTATACTAAAATGTCTATCAAAAGAACAATCTAGAGGAATATCCTTCTAGAAGTAGAAGCTTATATTAGGTCTTCTTACATTGGACTTATTCTTCATTATTGCTAGGCCTTATTAATATACATGGAAATATATTATTCTACCTACGTGAGGGGTTAGGTCCCTAACACATTTGGCAAGAGTGAAAGTCTACCTCCTTATGGATGGATGGTTATTTCAAGTGACATGGTTTTCCTTGAATAATGGTGATGAGTTAACATGCATTTGAGAATAAGAGCGCGTGAGGGTTGTCCTTAGTGTAAATTGACAACTAAGTTATGATAGGTTTTGCTACCTTTGAAAAAAATAAATCACATATAATAATCCTTAGAAGTGTTTCTCATTACTTGCAAATAATTCAAATGAGGAGTATTTGTAAACCTTGACTACAATTGTGAATTCCAAATATGCTTGACTTATGGGTTCCAAATTCAACATTAACACACATTGTTATTTAACTCATTAACATATAACTAAAAAAGTTGTAATAGAACATATACTTAGTTGTATTCATACACAATACAAATCCCTAAATACTAGTTCTTATAATGAATTGGAGTGCTATATTCCAACACCTCCTCTTAATGCTACAATACTACACTAGCTCACAACATAAACATGAAATTGCATCTTCTTATTAATAAGTTTTTCTCCTTTACCATTTTGAAATATTGCAGACACCAAACTCCATTAAGTTATCTCGTTCCCCTTGTAATGATATAATTTCCAAGTTCCTTTACCAAATTCGTGAGTTCCTAAATCTCATATTCCCAAACTCTTGAATTTAAGATCTCTCAAATTATTGGATAGCAATCCATATTCAATTATATCTTATATTCCCCTTCCAGCCTTGAAGATTCATCTTCCTTAGAATAAAAATATCATTAAACTTATATTTATCTCTTATCAACTTCATTGTTCTTGATTCACACTTATGGGATTAAGATAAAACTATTTATTACTTATCTTATGTACTTTTTCTATGTTAGGGATACACAAATTTGGAAAAATTCCTTTGTCTTGCAACAAATTGGCACAATGGTTTGGCATCTTTTTTAGCAATATACATACAATCACCAACTTTCTTCCTTATACTAGCACTACAACAACTAGACTAGTAGTTTATCCACCAAAGTCTAGTCGGGCACCGCTCTACAACACTTTCTACACACATAATTTATTCACTCTAATCCACTGTAACAATAAAAAAAATTATTTCAGCACACCACCTACACACAATAATAAGTCCTACAACATTAAACTACCTTATCCTCTACTATATTAAATATTTTCTAATCACTCACATACGCTCCCTTCTTCCAAGGCACTCTCATGGGGAAGCCACACTTAGTTCAACTTTAATACCATGTTCAAATAATTGGATGTAACGTGATCCAAAATGGATCCATAATGGCCAAAAATTCAAAGATATCGAATTCAGATGAAACTAGTACCATTGCGTAGTGCTCGTCATGCCTATTCTGGCAGTATATTCTTTTTCAAAAATGGACTCTGTATGGCGAAGTTATCGGGATATGAAGTTTTTCCCAAACAAGAAAAAATTCAAAGGTCAAAGGTCGTACAAATGATGTGGTAGATGACATCAGAAGTACATCATGCATCAGCAGGACATGTGGCAGTACCAGGACGTGCCACATGGAAGCTGGATTTAGCATTTTTGGGTGCTGACATGGAAAGTGACTTGTAACATCCATGACCACCCATGCCGGGGCATGCTACTCCAGAAAACTCTTTCATTCTCACT
>JASDQU010737241.1:215098-228092 GCA_032191745.1 Picea mariana | reverse complement strand
GGTTTTAGTTTTGTTTCAAACGGTTATAGCTAACCATACCCCGACACTTGTCAAGCACTCGTTCCACTTTGGAACTGAGCCCCGAAATTGCGCTGGGACGTGGCCATATGGTCCCCCATGCGCCCAACACCTCCGACTTTGGGGGATCTAATTCTGTTAACTGTTCAACAATTTGGTGCATTTTGTGGAGATGCACGCGTGTGCTGGGTTTAGACACAAGAAACGCCCAGAAGCCAGGTTATTGACACACAGGTGTGAAATGGTGAACCAGAGACAACAAGCTTGAAGGAGGAAAATGGCAAGAGGCCTAACTTCTTCATCTTTTGGCCAAATGACGTGACGAAAAAGCCCAGCTAGGGTTTTTTTTATGTTCTGAATCCATTGGCACAGTTTTCACAGCCATTTGAAGACTTATTTTGTAGGTTTTTCACCATTGAAGTTTGAGGAAGCTCCAGGGAGCTTAAAGCCCTCATTGTTTGAGGCCTTGCTCAGATGAGCAAATGTCTATTTTATGAGAATGAATAATCAGTTTTGACTAATTGTTATGCTCTGAACACATTGGGATAGGTTTCAGATCCATTGGAGGACTTTTACAGGTGTTTTTGCCACAGAGAAGCTCAGGGAAGCTTAAAGGCCACATGTAGAAGAGGTCATGACTGGATGAGCCAAGATCCATTTTCAGAGTTCTAATAGTCATTTTTGGGGTTTTTATGTATTCTGAACCCAATGGTACAGTCTGTAAATCCATTGGATTTGAGAAGCATCTTGTAAAATAACATTTGACAAACTAATCCCAAAGAGCCTAGTCCATTGAAGTAGGCTCAAGGAGATGTAGCCCAGGGAGGGGTGAACTCCTTTATCATCTTGGTATTGTTGTGAGTTTGATGAGTTATTTGTTGCAAGTTATGTTGCTGTGTATTTGTTTATAGCACATATTTAACCTTTTAAAAGAACATTTCCTCACACATGAACATTGAAAAGAATAAGCATGAACTTAACACATAAACCATCTTGCATATTTTAATACATGAAGCAAGGTCCTGTAAAGTTTATTTTATTGAAGTAGAGGGTGCTTGCATAGCAAAACAAGTCAGCCTTCTATTTTCAGATCAGATGGTATTAGAGCATAGTTTGTTTTGCTCATGTATTTGCCAATGATAGCTTGAGATTTAGCTGTTGGTATTTGTGAAAGTTTTGTGTTGAAGTTTGATATCTTGCAAGGATGGAGGAAGATTCAAACATGGATAGTTCTCATACATCTTCCAAATATAAGTTCTTTGACAAAGAGATGTTTAAGGCATTGCTAACCATGAAAGATATGGTACAATAGTTGTGGAAATATAGAGAAGAGAGCATTGTCCTTCAAGAGCAGTTGATGGCCATGAAGGAGGAGAAAGACCAACTTCTTGAAAAGTTGCATGAGATGGAGAATCAAATCCATGAGGCAAAGGAAACCCTTATCAAGTACATGCATGAACATGAGGTATGTAATGTTAGTTTATCTTCAAATTCCTCTCAAGAAGAATGCTTTGGTGTTTTTGAAAATCACACAAGAAGAATAGAGTCCAAGTTATTGTTAAAAATGGGCTATGAAGGCAAAGGGTTAGGCAAGCATGCGCAAGGCATTGTTGAGCCTATTGTTGTTGAAGAGAGACCCAAGTATTGTGGTCTTGGTTATGAACGAATTGATGGATCATGTTCCAAAGTTGAGGAAACAAGAGAAAACGTTCCAAGAACAAATTTTGTTTCAAGTTCACCTCCTCAAGAAGGCTATAAAGGTGAAAGTTCAAGAACTTTTGTTGAAAGTTCAATCCCTCCAACATGCAAGGCTTGTTTTCAAGATGAATGCAAATGTGTGAAACAAAAGAGTTGTGACAGCCATGAGGACGAGAACAGATTTGTTGGTATTCAAAAGAGAGCTTGTAACTCTTCAAATTCACCTCCTCAAAGAGGCGATAAAGGTGAATGTTCAAGGTATAAATCTGCCTATCATTCAGTTGCTTTTGATTATGTTAAGCATGATAAATTTGCATGTAAAAATGGAAGAAAAAGGCCATGTACATATTGTGGTTTATATAACCATCATGTTTCAAAATGTTGGAAAAGATTGACCACTTTTAGGAAACTTTCCAAGCAAAGGCAACTTGAAAAGAGAATGCAAAAGATTTGCACTCATTGTCAGAAGAGGGGACATCTCATTGACCAATGTTGGACATTACATCCAACCATTCATCCACAGCACAAGACGCAGTTGGATAAAAACATTGGCAAGAATGGAAGAGGAGATTCCATCATCGATGTGAGTCAAGATGATTCACAAGAAGACGATTTTCAGCAGAAAAATTCACCATTGAGTTGGCTTGGTAAGAAATGGTTAAATTTCTTGAGTAAGTAAGGCTTGCATTTTTTCTGTTGTAGATGCACANTAAAAACATTGGCAAGAATGGAAGAGGAGATTCCATCATCGATGTGAGTCAAGATGATTCACAAGAAGACGATTTTCAGCAGAAAAATTCACCATTGAGTTGGCTTGGTAAGAAATGGTTAAATTTCTTGAGTAAGTAAGGCTTGCATTTTTTCCGTTGTAGATGCACATTTCAGCCTTATCTTTTCATTTTGTTGAATTTTGACAAGTTGCAGCAGTTATCATAACTTGCAAGATGCAAGTTTGCAGGTGAATGCATTTTCTTTTGAATGCATACTTGTGTTATACCACCTCGTCAAGAACATGTAAAAGAGGGGTGTGCTTCTCATTTGTTACAGCCATATACATTTTTCATATTCATCTCTTAAGTACCCACATGTTTTGGGTTCATGTACTTATGTTTATACTAGAAGGAGAGTTGAAGAGCTATGCACATGCATTTGTTTTTGTGAGTGCGTAAACAATGAACTTGGTGATAGTTCATCATGATTGATTCATGATTGTAACATGATTGTGCATCATGTTTTTTGACTTGTCATTTTGGGAAGGTCGATATGTTTCAAATGAGTCTCGACTTGTGTCGATATTTTTTTGATGACTATGTTGTGTCGCTCATGTTTTTCGACTTGTGTTTAGTCGATGGTGTATGTTGGCTTGTAAGTCAATTTTGAGTACACTGAAATTCAGGAAAACGCCATGTGCTTTGATGAAGCACATTCTGCGACAGTTTGTTTGAAGAGCAAAAATATTTTGTGGGCATCATTTTCAGTCTTGTGTCAATTTGTTTTCAAGATTGATGGTTTTCTTGGCTTGTGACAAGATGTCGCAGGAAAGTTTTTGCAGCCATTGGAGAGTGGATTGTGTTGACGCCAAAGATTTCAAAAGAGGGACTTGATTCTCAGTGGGAAGGTTGGCAGTCTTCCAAGCACAGAGAGAACAATGAGTCAGCAACAGCCAGAGAACAATGGTTGAGGGACATAGTCAGTTGCAGTGCAAGGCATGTCAAAGTATCCAGGTGATTGTTGAAAAGACTTTTCAAGTAGAATCAGTTGATAGAACTTGAAAGAAGAAGAGTATTGAAGCTCAAATAGTTAATCATAAGCTTTTGTGGGTCCAAAATCCTTTCAGTGGGAAGGTGTGATCAGAATCTGAACCAGGGGGCAAATTTTAGCTCAAAAATCAACGTTCTTGGAATTGCCTCAAAATGAATGTGAGCGTAGCCCTCGTTGTCACGAACCCAACGCAACTTGTTTCATCTCAAACGAGCGTCGGGAGCGAGAGATATTGCGATCTGTTCGAATCGTCAAACAGGGAAAAAAAATGAATGTTGACTGTACAGTCTGTACAGGCTGACGTGGAGAGTCCGTACATGCTGATGTGGCAACCGTACGGTGACATGGCACCTGCTAATGTGGTGGCTTGTGATTAGTTGACAATTGGACGAGTTATAGAAAGATACGTGGCATCATTTTGGTGAATGGTAGGGTGCCACATGGCCCAATCATGGGCTACCACGTGGCACCCCGGTATTAGTTATTGGTTTGAATAAAATTTTATGGGTCCATGGGGGTCGAAACCTGGACCTTTCCACCATGCAACGCCTTAACAAAGCTCGCCCGACCACTACACCATCCGTTGTTGCTTATATTACATATGCAATACAATGTATTTGAATTTAAATGGAGTAACGGTCAGCGGGGGTCCGGGCTGGGGCTTAGCCCCAGCCCCCGGTCACACTCTCGTTGCATATGAATCCACCCTCCGAAGATGGTGTGCGCGGGAGTTTGGGTGTTCAAATGTTTTGCCACGGTTATGCTCTCCGATTAAATGGCATAGGGTTAAATGTATAGCCCATGGTTTGTTATGTTACCACATGTGACCACGGTATACAAGGAGCACGGTTTTAGTTTTGTTTCAAACGGTTACAGCTAACCATACCCTGACACTTGTCAAGCACTCGTTCCACTTTGGGATTGAGCCCCGAAATTGCGCTGGGACGTGGCCATATGGTCCCCCATGCGCCCAACACCTCCGACTTTGGGGGCTCTAATTCCGTTAACTATTCGACAATTTGGCACATTTTGTGGAGATGCGTGCGTGTGCTAGGTTTAGGCACGGGAAACACCCAGAAGCCAGGTTACTGACACATAGGTGCGAAATGGCAAACTAGAGACAACAAGCTTGAAGGAGGAAAATGGCAGGAGGCCTAACTTCTTCATCTTTTGGCCAAATGAGGTGCCGAAAAAGCCCAGCTAGGGTTTTTTTTATGTTCTGAATCCATTGGCATAGTTTTCACAGCCATTTGAAGACTTCTTTTGCAGTTTTTTCACCATTTAAGTTTGAGGAAGCTCTAGGGAGCTTGAAGCCCTCATTGTTTGAGGCCTTGCTCAGATGAGCACATGTCTATTTTCTGAGAATGAATAATCATTTTTGACTAATTGTTATGCTCTGAACACATTGGGATAGGTTTCAGATCCATTGGAGGACTTTTACAGGTGTTTTTGCCACAGAGAAGCTCAGGGAAGCTTAAAGGCCACATGTAGAAGAGGTCATGACTGGATGAGCCAAGATCCATTTTCAGTGTTCTAATAGTCATTTTTGGGGTTTTTATGTATTCTGAACCCAATGGTACAGTCTGTAAATCCATTGGAGTTGAGAAGCAGCTTGTAAAAGAACATTTGACAAACTAATCCCAAAGAGCCTAGTCCATTGAAGTAGGCTCAAGGAGATGTAGCCCAGGGAGGGGTGAACTCCTTTATCATCTTGGTATTGTTGTGAGTTTGATGAGTTATTTGCTGCAATTTATGTTGCTATGTATTTGTTTATAGCACATATTTAACTTTTTAAAAGAACATTTCCTCACACATGAACATTGAAAAGAAGAAGCATGAACTTAACACATAAACCATCTTACATATTTTAATACATGAAGCAAGGTCCTGTAAAGTTTATTTTATTGAAGTAGAGGGTGCTTGCATAGAAAAACAAGTCAGACTTCTATTTTCAGATCAAATCTAGACCTGGAATTGGTTGAATTTGAAGTTACAAGGAAGCTATGACAGATGGAGCGAGTTTAGCGATTAAAATTCTCAATTCGTAAATTGAGTTTAGGAAAAATTTGTTCCAGAAATGTCTAACCACAATGATTTATTTTTGCAAAGGTTAAATTGGTGTTTTGAGGTTAATTGCCGGATAATCCACAGTTGGTGTCATTTTTGTCAGCGACGTTTCGAATCCAAATCGGGATTCATCATCAAGACTAATTGTCAGTTACAAAGCTTGCTGATCTTCATCAATTAAATTGGTTTTATCGGGGTGAAATTGAGAAAAATTCATAGTTGCAGAACATCTATGGAAGAAATGGGAAAAGTTAAGAAAAATCCCCAATTTCTGCAATGGAATTCATGAGGAATTGTTGCACATCAAATGAATGTGCACAGGTGGGCACACTAAAAATGCAGGATGTGCAGTAAAAGGCTTATGATATGTAAAAATTGGGTGCCATGCGGAAAAATGTTGGCGTGTTGGTGCACATGCTAAATTTAGGCACTGCGTGGAAAAATGTTGGGATGCTAGTGTGTGCGCTAAATTTTGGCATTGCGCGTAAAAATAGTGGTGTACTGGTGCGTGCGCTAAATTTTGGCACTGTGTGGAAAAATTTTGGTGTGTGGGTATGTACACTAAATTTATCATTGTGTAGTGTGCATATGCATAAAAGGTGCACATGATGTGCACACACATAATAATGGTGCATGTGGTGTGCACAGTATTGCAGAGCGCAGAGGAGTTTGGTTGGTGCGTGCACAGTATGAGTATAAGTTGCCATGCGACAGTGTAGTAAATGGTGTGCGCAGACTAATGGTGCATGGTAGGGATGTACTAAACTTTGGCATGGTGAAGTGCATAGAGTGAAATGCACGTGAAATATTAGCGCATGATACAAAAATGACACACAACAGGTAATAGTTCTAGAACCAAAACTGCATGCGGTGGATATTGGTACACGACATAAAAGTAGTGCGCACCAGTTATTGGTGTGAAAGAGAAGTGATGCACGGTATTTAAGGATGCGTGGAGTAGGATTTACCTTGTATTATTTTTTTTCATGGTGAATATGGGTTTACAGGTTGAAATTTGTGTGTGCGAAGTCGTTTGGAGGGAGAACAAGAGCAGAAAACCAACGATTTTCAGCGATGTTTTATATCATTTGAATGTCATCTTTTTTGCAGCACATTTTTGGAGGAGACCATAAGGTGAGCTAAATTCCTATATGATAAAAAAAAATCAAGGTCAACTTTCCAAAAATCTTGGGAAGAAAAAAAGAAATTCAATATGGATAAAAGGAAGAAGGGAACTAAGCCACCATTCTTCATAAATAATCCTCAGGGACAACCAACTTCTAGAGAACCTAGAATGATTGATGCAGGGGGTCAAAGGCCAAGGAAACTACCTATTCAATGATGGGGTTGTAAAGGAGATCATATGTTCATAGATTTTCCCCATAGAGGTGAAAAAGTGAGGATTGTTCACAATGTACAACAAGCGGAAACAGTGTAGGACATGGAAAGAAATGTACCAAGAATCTATGTAGCCCTGGACAACAAGCAAGCAGAGTATCAGTCACATATGATTGAAGTGGAAGGTATGATCAACAACCAAACCATTTCTATTTTAATTGATTCAGGAGCTAGTCATAGTTATATATATCCTAAGACGGTGGAAAGTTTGCATTTGCCAAGAAGAAAGCATGGAAAATCTTGGTTGGTGCAACTGGCTACCAGAGCCAAAAGAAAAGTTAATGAGATGGTTAAGTCATGTCTTATGGACATGAATGGGTTGAACACCAGAGCATATTTGAACATCTTGCCTTTAGGTTCCTATGAATTTCTAATTGGGATGGATTGGTTGGACCAACATCATGCTATCCTAGAATTTCATAACAAGGCATTTACTTGCTTGGATGAGAAAGGGAACCTAAGGAAAGTGCAAGGAATTCCTAGGGTAGTAACCATTAGAGAAATTTCAGCATTGCAGCTAAAGAAATGTTATAGAAAAGGGTGTCAAATATTTGCAGCTCATATGGAAGAGACACCTAAAGATAAGGTGCCAAATTTGGAAGATCATGCAGTCCTAGAAGAATTTGAAGATGTGTTCAAGGAGTTACTAGGACTACCCTCAAACAGAGATATTGATTTCTCTATAAATTTAATGCCTAGAGAAGCTCCAATGTCAAAGACTCCTTATAGAATGAGTACACCAGAGTCGAGGGAGTTGCAAATGAAACTTGAATAACTTATGAAGAAGGGGTATATACGCCCAAGTGTGTCACCTTCGGGTGCCCCAGTATTGTTCGTAAAGAAAAAAGATGGGACATTACGATTGTGCATTGATTTCAAACATTTGAATAAAGTGACTGTAAATAACAAGTATCCTCTGCCAAGGATTGATGATCTCTTTGATCAATTGAAATATGCAAGGATATTTTCAAAGATAGACCTCATGTCAGGATAAGGATTAAGGAGGAATTTATCAGCAAGATCGCCTTTAGGACAAGGTATGGTCATTATGAGTTCACAGTGTTGCCATTTGGGTTGTCAAACACACTAGTTTTTTTCATGTGCTTAATAAATGGTGTTTTCTGAGAATACTTAGACAAGTTTGTCATTGTCTTTTTGGATGACATTCTTGTATATTCCAAGTCAGAAGAAGAACATGAGCATCATTTGAGGATGATGTTGCAACTATTAAGGGAGCATCAGTTGTATGTCAAATTGAGCAAGTGCTCATTTTATCAGAAGCAAATTCATTATTTGGGGCATATCATTTCAAAGCATGGGATAAAAGTGGATCCTAAGAATATAGAAGCCATTAGAGAATGGTCAGTTCCAAAGAATCTGACAGAGTTCAGATCTGCAAGATACCAGATATATAAAATATGTAGAACATAAATGAAATGCTAAAAATGACAGAATAACAGTAAAATATCCAGCATAATCTTCACAATACACAGAAATGATATACGAAATAGCAACAGAAATAGCACTTTGATTTAGATAGCAATGTTCACAGGCCTCTTTGAGGGGGCAACCTCCAGTCGAGCAGTGCTCTGTTACAATAATCTCTAAGCTAGGGTTCTCATACCCTCGCCTCTTATTTATACTAAATATGTCTATTAAGAGAAGCATCTAGAGGAAGATCCTTCTAGAAGCAGAAGCTTCTATTAGGTCTTCTTACATCCACCTTATTCTATTGTATTGAAAGGCCTTATTAATATTTACCTTTACTACATCCGAATACATTGATCTACCTATGTGCGGGTTAGGACCTTAACATGTCCTCCCCCTTAAAAACAACCTTGTCCTCAAGGCTTGAGATATGGAAACTGCTGCAGAATGGTAGCTAGTTCCCAAGTGGCATTTGCTGGAGTCATGTCTTTCCACTGTACTAGCACTTCCTTGATGGTTCTCTGACACAGGCGACACTCACGCTGGTCCAAAAATGCTTATGGTTGTAGCCAAATGGAGCCTTCTTCAGCTAACTCTGGAAGGTTGGTTTGAAATTGGCACCTGGTTCCAATCACCTTCTTCAAGCATGAAACATGAAAAACAGGATGTAGCTTCAACTGACTGGGCAGAGCTAACTGATAGGTGACTTGTCCCACATGCTTGAGAACTGTGTAAGGGCCATAGAATTTGGGTGCTAGCTTTTGACAATGCTCGGCCTTGAGGGAAGTTTGCTTATATGGTTGCAGTCTCAGAAACACCTGATCCCCTTCTGCAAATTGACGTTCAGAGTGACCTTGATCTACTTGTTGCTTCATTCTATTCTGTGCCATGACCAAGTTCTCTATAAGGGTACGAAGGATGTCCTCTCGAATGGTAAGTGTTTGGTCAACTGCCTGGACCTTCGAGGTACCCGGTAAGTATGAGAGAATTGAAGGTGGCTTCTGTCCATATACTGATTCAAAGGGAGTCATGCGAGTGGCTGTATGGTATGTAGTGTTGTACCACCATTCAGCAAGGGGTAACCATTGAACCCACTAGTGTTGTTTTTCAGAGGCAAAGCACCTCATATATGTTTCCAAACACTTGTTGACAACTTCCGTTTGACCATCCGTTTGGGGATGATAAGCTGAGCTGAGATGCAATTGTGTGCCTTGTAGCTTAAACAATTCTTGCCAAAAATTGCTTGTGAAAGTTGGGTCTCGATAAAAAACAATAGAGTGCGGCATGCCATGTAGCTTGAATACCTGGTCCATGAAAATTTGAGCCACCGTGGATGCAATAAATGGGTGGGAAAGAGCGCAGAAATGAGCATACTTGGAAAGGTGATCCACCACCACCATTATGACTGATTTATTCCCCGATTTGGGTAGTCCTGTAATAAAGTCCATAGAGATATCCTTCCAAATAGCAGGGGGAATCGAAAGCAGTTGGAGGGTGCCTGGGGATTTGACTATTTATCCCTTGTTGCATTGACGCACCTCACATTCAGTGACAAACTTACAGATGTCCTGTTTCATACCCTCCCATAAAAAATAGCATTTGACTCAGTCATATGTTTTGGTGAACCCTGAGTGTCCGGCTATGGGTGTAGCATGAAGCTCAGAAAGCACCGTGGATTTGAGCTTGGATTATTTACTTAAATACAAGCGACCTTTATATCGAAGCTCATCTTAGAGCCAGGAGTATCCTAGGGGAGCCGAAGCCTTGTTTTGCAGTTGCTGGATCATATGCGAACTTTTGGGATCTTGAATCCATTCCTGGCGCATAGCTTGGAGCCAATCAGGTACAATGAAGGAAAGAGAAAAAAGAGATCCTTCGTCTTCATATTTTTGGGATAGTGCATCTGCCACAACATTGTCTTTGCCCTTCTTGTAAATGATCTCATAGTCATATCCAAAGAGCTTAGTCACCCATTTTTGTTGTTCCTGGGAAGAAATGCATTGTTCCAGAAAGTACTTGAGCCTCTGATGGTCTGTCTTAATTTGGAAGTGTTGCCCCAAGGGATACAGACGCCACAACTCAATGACATGTAGAATCAACACCATTTATTTTTCATAAATGGGTTTTCCCAGATTCTTTTCAGACAGTTTCTTGCTAGTGAAAGCCAAAGGTCGACCCTCTTGCATAAGGACAACACCAATTCCTTTCCCTGAGGCGTCACATTCCAACACAAAATTCTTTGTGAAGTCGGGAAAGGCCAGAACTGGAGTGGTGCACATGGCCGTCTTCAAGGTTTGAAAAGCTTGAGCAGCTGCTGGAGTCCAAGTGAAAGAGCTCTTTTTGAGGAGAGTCGTGAGAGGTGCTACAATCTTTCCATAGTTCTTAACGAACTTGCGGTAATACCCTGTGAGGCCCAAAAATTTGCGCAAGATTTTGAGAGTCTTTGGGTGCGGCCAGTCTTGCATAGCTTCAATATTTCTCGGGTCCACCCTTACGCCATCCTTTCCCACTATATGACCCAAGTATTCTACTTCGGAGGCACCAAAAGAACATTTGGACTGTTTCAGGAAAATCTAGTGCTGAGAGAGTAGGCGGAGAACTTGATCCACATGATTAAGATGGTCTATCTAGGTTTTGCTATATATGAGGATATCATCAAAGAAAACTAAGACAAAATGACGGAGAAAAGGGTGGAAGACATGGTTCATGAGGCTTTGAAAGGTGGAGGGGGTGTTACACAAGCCAAAGGGCATGACCAAAAACTCATAGTGGCCCTCATGAGTGCGAAAGGTTGTCTTGGGAATGTTGCCCTCTTTCATACATATCTGGTGATAGCCCGAGCGAAGATCAAGTTTGGTAAATAATTGGGCACCACTCAATTCATCCAAAAGGTCATCAATGACAGGAATGGGAAGTTTGTCTTTGATGGTTAGTTTGTTGAGAGCACGGAAGTCAGGACACATTCTTCAAGAACCTTCTTTCTTCAATACCATGACGACTGGAGAGGAGTAAGGGATCGTACTAGGATGGATGACTCCGACAGTAAGGAGTTCCTGGACCATTTTTTCAATTTCATTTTTTTTTGAAAAGGGGTGGCGATATGGATGTATATTGGGGGGGAGGCTTCCTAGGACAAGGGGAATGGAATGATCATGGACACCGTGGGAAGGGGGGAGTCCGTGGGGAGTTGAAAATACTGTTTGATGTTTAGAAAGGAAGGCTTGGAGGTCTTGGGGCACTGGTGGTGTCTTTGTGGCTTGTATGGCATGGAGTTGGGCAATGACACCCAAATGACCTTTTTTGAGCAGTTTTTCCATGCGATGAGAACTGATGATCTCAAGTGAACCAACAATGATGACTTGAAATTTATATTGGTGGCCTCCTTGGTTGAATTGCATGGTTAAGTTATGAAAATCCATGAGAATGGGACCCAAAGTCCTTAGCCAGTCTGCGCCCAACACAATGTCGCAACCGCCCATGTCAATCACAAACATATGGGATTTGAGGTGGTAGTCTCCTATTTGGAGACGCACATTTTCACAGCGCCCACCACATTTCATAGAACCACCATTGGTAATCATGATTTGAAAATTGTTGACAGCATGGATGTAGCAATGGGTTTCTTGGGCAATGCGGCGATGAATAAAATTGTGGGTGCTTCCACTATCAACCAGAATGATGACCTTTCTTTGTTTGATGTAACCGATTAACTTGAGGGTTTGGGGTGCAGAGAGGCCAGTGAGAGCATTGAGGGAAATAATCGGTTCCACTTCGGGAGGGTCGGAGGGAGGGATTATGTCAGAGATTTCTGGTGGCTCGGGCACAGAGGGAGTGTCATCATATTCTTCTTGAATATCCTCAGATATGGCCATAAAGAGATTTTGTTCCTTACATTTGTGGCCTCGGAAATATTTGTCATCACAATTATAACAGAGGCTTTGAGTTGGCGTTCAGCCATTTCAGCCCTGGTCAATTTTTGGATTTTTAATGGGGCGGAGGGAGTAGTGGGGTTTACTGGTTTAGGGCGCAGGATAAAGGAAGGCTTACGGTTTTGAGAGGAAACAATTTGTTGTGCTTCTTTAGCTTTTTTGGTAGCCTCCACCCAGGTTGGTGGTCAAGCCATGAGGACATGCGCCCTAATCTCCTCCTTGAGGACACATATAAAACACTCTCGAAAGAAAGCATCAGTCATGCCCTCTGTTCGAAAAGCTAGACGCTCAAATGAAGCTATGAAGTCTTCGACTATGCCTGATTGCTTCAATTTTTTCAAACGGCCCAAATGGTTGGTGTCAGTGTCAAAGCATTCATAAAGCTCAACAACAAATTGGGTCCAAGCAATATATCCTTGACGGGAAGTTTTTCTCCATTGCCACCATTGCCAACGTTCTTGATCTAGATGGAGAACATCATACTGGAGCTTGGCCAAGTCATCTGTAATGTTGTAGAGAGAGAAATAATGTTCCATTTGTGTGACCCAACCAGTGGATTCTGAGCCATCAAATTTGGTTACATCCACCCGTGGAAGGCGTATGTCCCTTTGAAAGTGATGGGGTTGAAAGGAATGGGAAGAAGTTTCACCTTCAGTCTTTTTATGTGCATCAGGGAAAGAGTCATTGATAGGGAT
>JASDQU010737241.1:184509-214621 GCA_032191745.1 Picea mariana | reverse complement strand
TGTTACAATAATCTCCAAGCTAGGGTTCTCATACCCTCGCCTCTTATTTATACTAAATATGTCTATTAAGAGAAGCATCTAGAGGAAGATCCTTCTAGAAGCGGAAGCTTCTATTAGGTCTTCTTACATCCGCCTTATTCTATTTTATTGAAAGGCCTTATTAATATTGACCTTTTTTACATCCGAATACATTGATCTATCTATGTGCGGGTTAGGACCTTAACAAGATCATTCATGGGACTTGCAAGCTACTATACAAGATTTATTGAAGGATTCTCAAAGATTGCACACTGAATCACTTCCTTGCAAAAGAACGATGTGAAGTTTTAGTGGACTTTGAATTGTGAAAAGAGTTTCCAACTCTTGAAACAATTATTAACAAGTGCTCCAATATTAAGGATTGGAAACCCAAATGAAGACTTCATTGTATGCACAGATGCATGTAAAGAAGGACTTGGTGGAGTCCTCAGTGAAAATGGGTTTGTTATATGTTATGAATCAAGGAAGTTAAAAGAGCATGAAAGACACTATGTTACTCATGATTTGAAGTTGGCAGCCATAGTGCATGCCTTGAGGAAATGGAGACATTATCTCATGGGGAAAAGGTTTGAGCTAAGGATAGAACATAATGGTTTGAAATATTTATTTGATTATCCAACTCTAAATGCTAGGCAAAGAAGATGGCTAGAATTTATAAGTGAATATGACTTTGATATAAAGCATATCAAGGGGAAAGAGAAAAAAGTGGCTGACGCGCTCAACATAAGAGTGCATGAAATGCATGCTACAACAATTAGCATGTACCAATCAGATTTGAAACCCAGAATTTTAGAGGCTGCAAAATTAGATTTGCAATACAAGGAATTAGTGGCAAAATTACAGCAAGGTAATTTGTAGCAGAAAATTGAAGAATACAAGCTAGATAATGATAAAATTCTCTTCTACAGGGTTAGAATTTATATACAAAATTCTCATGAATTGAAAAATATGATATTGGGAGAAATGCATAATGTACCTTATGCTGGGCACCCAAGTTATGAAAAAACAATTGTAGTTGTCAAAAGCCAATATTATTGGCCAGGCATGAAGAAAGAGGTTGCTGATTTTATTGCCAAATGTTTGGAATGTCAAAAGGTAAATATTGAGCATAGACACCTAGTTGGTTTGCTACAACCAATATTACCCATTCCTGAGTGGAAATGGGAAGTTGTAACAATGGATTTCATCACCAAGCTGCCCAGAACAAACAAGCAACATGATTCTATCATGGTAGTGGTGGATAATCTTACTAAGGCTGCCCATTTTATTCCATTTATAATCACTCACAAGGCAACCAAGATTGTTGATGTTTATATGAGATAAATTGCTAGATTACATGGAATATCAAAGACAATTGTGTCTGACAAAGATCCAAAATTTACCTCTAAATTTTGGAAAGGATTATTTCATGGATTTGGAACAAATTTGAATTTTAGTACAACTTATCATCCAGAATCAGATGGGCAAACAAGGAGGGTGAATCAAGTGATTGAGGATATGTTGAGGATGTATGTGATGGATAAACCATCAAAATGGGAAGACTACCTACACTTGGTAGAGTTTGCCTATAACAATGGATACCAAACATCTCTAAAGATGAGCCCATTTGAGGCACTTTATGGTAGAAAGTGCAACACACTAGTAAGTTGGGATAACCCAACAGATAGAGCAGTGGTTGGGCTAGATTTACTCAGGGAAATGGAGGAGAAAATGATAAAGATAAAACAAAATTTAGAGGTTGTCCAAGATATGCATAAAATATATGCTGATAAGGGCATACCTCACAGGGAATTTAAATTTGGGGACCATGTATTCTTGAAAGTGAAAACCAACAGAAGTTCCCTTAAGTTCGAAAATTGTTCAAAGTTGGCAGGTCGCTATTGTGGACCATTTGAGATCCTAGAGAGAATTGGTCTAGTAGCTTATATGATTGCAATGCCTGCATCTATGTCTGTTCATAATGTATTCCATGTATCATTGCTCAAGAGATATATACTTGATGCTAATCATGTTATTGATTGGAATGTGATTCAGGTGGAGAAAGAAGGCGCTTTCCAAGTGCATCCGGTACGCATTCTGGACCAAAAAATCAAACAAATCTGAAATATGGCCATAGGAATTGTAAAGGTCCAATGGACCTAGTACAGTCCTAAGGATGCTACTTGGGATCATGAGGATGCAATGCGGGCAAAATACCCACATATTTTTGAGGATTTTTGAAATTTTGTTGTATATGTGTACATAATGCACTGAGGATAGTGCATAAATAAGGGGAGGGGATTGTACTATCATTAGGCTGAACCCAATTGTAATGTGAATGAAAATGTACTTAAGTTGGTGAGTTGTTTGATATCATTTTGTATGCACATTTCATGGCATAGTGAGTGCATGTACTACGTAGTAAAATGATGAAGTGTGCACATTCCAGGATACCGCACGCAACAACTTAAGTGCACGCGATTTTGAGGCGAGGGAGACTTTGTGTATATGTTGTGTTTTATAGGTAGGTTAGACAACTATTATAAGCTAGGATGCTTATGTTTTGATTAGGCTGGAGATCCTAGATGTTAAAGGCCAATGCACCTATTTTTGTATATGTCTCATAATTAATATAAAATACATTGCTGCGCGTAGACCAACCATGATAAAAGAGTATGGGGGACTAAACTCCACTAGTTAGGGAAAGGGTGGGGGATAAAAGTTAAGGAAAAGGGGCTAAGATAGGGAGATAAAGCCAAAAAAGGAATAATATATTAATATTTCTTAAAGTATAAAGTATGGGTAATTATTTTATCCTAAGTTCCAAAGTTGGGGACAAGTGGGCCAAAGTAGCTCCCAACATAAAAAGTGTCAAGTTGGGGACATGCATACATATTGTTTGGAATTAGTTCATTTTCCGACATTTTTTTGACCATCATTCCTTCCATCATTAAGCCATGGCATGATCATTCACTCACTCAGTCAATTATCCTTCGTACCTTCTTTCCAGTGTACCTAAACCTGTATCCGTAGCCATATCTGTTTGTGTAGTTGGTTAGCTTGGGAGATGGACTAAAGAAGTGGGTTGTTATGCCCATGGAATATTGAAGAGGCATGTTGTCAGGCCTATGAGAAATTTCTCTCTGGGTTAGAGAATTTTTTGGAATTGATTTCCTGAAGGTGCTAAACTATAGCTACGGGGCTCTGAGACTTCCTGTCTGGCCTGTTGCTGAAGCTTGGAAAGGAAGTGGGGCAGCTAAAGGATTGTTGAGCAGAGAAGGGACACACTTCCTAGGGTGGGACATGCATGTGGGTAATGAGGGACTGTAGGCTATTAGTTTGAGTTTGCACCTGTGACGAAGTCTTTTTTGTTTTCTATGAACCATTAGCCTGGTTAGAAATCCCTTTACCCAGGTGGAGTTTAGTCCTAGCTCGAGGGTGACCCACTTTTGAGAGTGATGAGAAGTGTGGTCTAAGGCTGGGAGGGTCATGGAAGGTCTGCACACAATTGGTGATATTCTTACCAAGATAAGTGTCAAATGTGTGATAAAATTACATACTGCATTGTTATTTACATGTGTATTTTTATGGGTTTATCTTATGAGTGGTTATAACTGTCTTTATATTTATGGGTATTGCCTGTATATGTTTCATGTATATGTTTATTGTTATTTCAATATGAATATGTGCATTTACAGAATGTATTTGTCTGTTTACGTTTAATATATAATGTTCTGCAAGAGTTTTGTGTGTATATATTTTAATTGCATGCAGTTCAAAAAATTTATGCGGCATAGCTCAGTTGGATGTTAGGTATGTTACAGTATGTTATGTAGAGAGAATAAAAGTGTTCTCTCATGTATTGTGGCCCAACCTGGGTGGCCAGGGATGTTACTATAGTGGTGCAAGGCCCGTTAGTTTTCAATATGCTTGTTGGGCATGATTATTTATATGTTATGAATGTTGTGGTTTCTACTCTCTTCTGGGTGATTCATTTCCCTCATAATGGAACCATTTTCACTATTGACCAACTGGCATATGATAATCACCATCCTAGTTTAGTGTTAGTTCATGATTACCCTTTATATGTTCCTAGTGCTCATGTAGACTCTACCTTGCCATGGGTTAATTATGTGGCATTTTATCCTAGATGTTCAATTTATTCTGAGAAGGAACATGTGAAATCATGTTTTCCTGGTCGAGACTTGGTCTCAACAATTGATTCATTGGTTTATCCAATGGGGGCATGGGAGCCCTTTCTTCCCCCTCTTGGTTGGAGTGATCTTGAGTTTCCTTTCAAGTATTATCTTGTTGTTTGTAGATCCTCAAGCCCTTATTCTTGTGATTCTTCGTTGATAAACTCTGTCGACCTTGACCAGAACATCCATTGTCATATGGAATATGGTCAGTTTAATTCATCCTTTGGGACTGTTAACCCTCCTCATTCGTGTTATTTCTCGGATATTGAATTTCCTTCAGATGAGGCTATCCTTGAAGCCATGACTACTGTTTCTATACCATAGGAAGGCTTACACCATGGTTTTTGTTTTCTTCCCTTTTGGGAGACTTTCCATGTTGACTATCAAAGAGACTCTTGGTTAGAGTGTAGCATAGGGCTCTACTTGAACTACTACTATGCATGATCCATAAGACTGTGTGGTTCTTTGTACCAGATTATACAGTCTAGGTTTGTTTTTTTTAAGTTTTGTATTTTGTAGCACCTCCTATTTTCCGAATTTTCTATTTATATTGGATTTATTAACTTATGGATGAGTGTTATTGGCCTTATATGAAGGATCTTAGAGACATTTTTCTTTGACATGTGTTCATTGTACCGATCCGTTTTGACAGGTATTGACCTCGAAAATGACATATAGGTTAGATTTTTTCCTACTTGCATTTTTGTATTATTTATTTCCTAGTTCATTTGGCCTTAGGAGCGACCCCACTGAATTACAAAACTAACCTTCCTTTTTGATAAGCATGTGGTATATCCTTCCTACATGTTGTAGAGCCTTCCTACATGTCGTAGAGCCTTCCTTTCATGTGGTAGAGCCTTCCTTCCATGGGCATACTAGTTCGAGCCTTGTTTTCGATTTGGTTCCCATGCCGAAGTACTTATATAGGCTTGGGAGTCCTTGTTAGTCCTTCCATGATTACATATTGAAGCCTCATTCTTCTCTCTAATCAACATTCTTGGCCTTACCCACGGGATTCCCTAATGAGCATGGTTTGTTGTCTTTCAAGATTGCTTAAATTTTTAAAGCAACATCCAACGAGAATGTATTTATTATTTTTTATATCGTATGGATTACTTGAGAAAGGAATCCCCCATCGAGTCTTCTTTAATCCCTTTTCAGAATCTCAAAAATTGAAAACATTTCCCAATGATGTTGTTTCCCTTCACGCTTGCCAAACTCAAATTTGAAGGCACATCTGTCCGGCGATAGTTTACCCCTTTTTC
This sequence comes from Picea mariana, assembly GCA_032191745.1. Taxonomy (NCBI): domain Eukaryota; kingdom Viridiplantae; phylum Streptophyta; class Pinopsida; order Pinales; family Pinaceae; genus Picea; species Picea mariana. Next base: position 209,139 of record JASDQU010737241.1, on the reverse strand, counting down.
AGTCTGGATGGCTAATTTTATGAATAAAGGTATGTTCTAGGAACTTCGATTCTCTATAAGAGTATTCTCAGGCGTAAGTTTAACCCTTTTTCCGGCTCGAGGGACTAAATCTTTGAAAAATGATCATTCTCCTTGGTTTTGGTTTATCTCTTTTTTGGGCCTTGGAGATTACTTGCAAAAAAGGAACCCCCTAAGAGTCTATATTTAAGCTCTTTCCAGACTCCCTAAATATGAAAAGATCACCGAGTGACCTTGTTACTTTCACACTCGTTAAGTTGTTCCAGAGAAAACATTTATTCGACATGAGTTTAACCCTTTTTCCAACCAATAGATTGTTTCGAAAAAAGGTACGCCTCGATAGACTTGTCTCACCGGGAGAGTTATCCTCAATTATATTTTATACTTCTTCAAGATAAGGAGACTAAACCTAGAAAAAGGCTGTGAGTCCATAGTTAAGCTCTTTTCAGAGTCCTTAAAATTGAAAATATCATCGAGTAATATTGTCTCAATAAAACTCATTAAAATGGTTTTGAAGAGACAACTTTTTTGTTATAAGTTTAACCCTTTTTCGAACCGAATAGATTAATTGTGAAAAAGGAACTACCCAGAGTCTTCTTTTAGTGTTTTTTCAGAATCTCTAAATGTGAAAAACCACCGAGCTTACCTTCTGTGGGCTCATAAAAATTCACATGGAAGGAGTCTTTTTGTGTCATACTTAATCGCATTGTGGGTCTCGTATTTGCGTCTTTGTCCTAATGTCATCTTCATGTTTCTCGTAACTGAAAATTTAAAGCATTCCTTATACACAATCCTTATAGCACGTTTTTCCTTTGCAATCTAACACCTTGACCCATGGAGAAATTTTCCCCGAGTGTCCTTATCCTGCACATGTCTCATTTCCTTGAGCATCAGTATGTTCCATGCGCTTGGAAGCAATTTTGCTTGCTTGCAACACTCATTTCCTCCTTTGTAATGTAGCATTCTTTTATTCTTTTTCAAGCTCATTAAAAATTTGAAAAAGACAAAAAAATCAAATATTCCAAAAAGAGGTGACTATATATACTAATAATTTTTTCGGCTGCGAGATAGTCACCTTTATAAAAAGCACATCCTTGCATTTTTTATCCAAGCATTGGGATCTAGTATGACCTTAGGGAGATTTTCTTGCTACATAGAGTTGTTTCCTCCTACGTTTGGTTACTCTTCCAAACATATGGAGATTTTGTGGAGCCTCCTGTATCATAGACTTATGTCAATATTATGCTGCCTCAGTCTGATCATATTTCATTATTTTGTCCAAGGGAAGTTTTGTCCAACTTGAGTCGTCCATTTTGCAGTTTGTCTCTTGACTTTCATGAGTCATCCATCTCGTGAGTCTAGTCAAGTCCATATTCAAAATTGATGAATTTTTGTGCCTAATGATCAAGATCCTCCTGTCTTTCCCCGATGACATGTCGAAGACCTCAGGGTAGTAAGTCTTACACTCATATTGTTCTCTTACTTGAATGGTTGAAGATATTAAAGTTGTTGCTCGAGCTATGAAGTACTCATCTCTATCCACATGCATTGATGTTTCTTGAAGATGCATATTATATTGTACTTAAATATCATCGAATGATTTTGAGATGTAGATCCGCTGTGTATTGTTCCTAGCTACACTTTATATAGACATTTATATGAAATGTATTTGTAGTGTACTTGATTAACAACCATGATTAGTTCACCCCGAGCATGGGTATGCCCACCTCAGAGAGATTATTATTGTTTTGTAGATGGTGACCTCTCGAACTCTGGTCCCGGGCTCACTCAGCTCCGTTCCTTCCCACTGGTAAAGATATTGTAATGTATTTTGACCATCAATTTCTCTTCTAACCTCACACATTAGGGGGCATATTTTATAGCCCCGAAATTCCTTATCTATGCATATATGCCATTGGCCTTTCTACTTAGACAATTTGGAAAATTACTGTTGAGGATATCTCTTTAAAAAATAATTTTTGGAGCATGTACGCATCTTTCTACACTACTTCTCGCATACACACACTAGCTGCATAATAAACAACCCATGTACATACATAGGATGCATGCTAAATAGCTTGCGTTTACCTCCAAAATTTGCAAAAAATAAAAAGTTGCAAGGAATTTGGCAGATTTTATAGGCTATCAAGAGTTTCCTAACCAATTCACCCATTGTAGCCCGTCCCCAAACCGAATAACCATATTTTTTCCATATAAAAGAAGGTCTTGGGGTATCATTCCAAGATAAAGCAAGAGAACATAGAAACTTTGCCAAAATCCCTTCCCCTTGTAGCCCAAGTTTTTCATCCCTTTCTGAAATTTGGCCTCATCATTCCTTCTTCATCATTTTCTCCTTATACAATCCCTTCCCTTTTCCCAAAGAGATCAACTGATTGTGAGAGGTGACATGGGGATGATGCTCTTGGAGGAGCAGTAAGAGGATCTCGGGCCTGGTTCATAGAGCGCTTTGCTAATCTAGAAGGTTGTAATCATTGTAATATTCACATCTGAATAAAAGAGTTATTTTTTTGTCCCAAATATTGTGTTTATTTGATTTCATTTGATTTATCCATCTAGATTTATATTTGAACACTAAAATTGATAAGTATAGATAGTATATATTGTAGCTTTGTATTTCTCAGTTGCTTGCAGGTCAGCTTTGGGAGGAGACTGGAAATCCAAGAAACTACAAAGGTGAAGGAAGTCTACATCAGACGATAGGGCCTAAGGTACATCCACTTTTCCTTATCTTGTCTTTTGAGTTCAGATAGTTTGGGGTAGTTTAAAATTAGGACTGTATTTTAAGGGAAGTTATTGCTTTGCCTATATTCTGACCCATTATAATAATAGGGCGATTTTATATGCTAGCAACTAGGATTTAATCATGGGTATGGTTGTTTCATTAAGAAAATAATTAAAATAAATTGGTTGCAACATGAGGTTGTGAGTAAAGATAAATTATTTAAATAATAAAGCAGTCAAAGTGGTTGCAAAGATAAACTATTTAAATAATAAAGTCGTTGCAACAAGAAGTGGCGAGTTTACTATTTATGGATAAGTCAAAGTGGTTGAAAAAGAAATTAATTAAATAATTAAGTTATTTGTAACTAGATGTGGAGAACTTACTATTTGTGGATAAAGTGTATGTAAGTGGACAAGTGGTTAGAAGTGGGTTAGCCTAAAAAGAAGGAATTTGGGTTAAGTTGGTTAGAAGGTAACCCCTTGAGGAATCTACATGAAAGTATAAATAAGAGAGAAAGGCTCTCCTATTAGGACCTATTGAATATTATCTAATATCTATATTGTTAAAGGCTTATTGCATGTACACATTGATACATCAAGTTACACAATATTGAGGAAGTGAAAGAGGATTGAGGATGAAAGTTTCAAAATTTCAGAAATACTAAAAAACCCTAGTTTCTTAGATGTATGTGGGCTAACAGTGTAATAGGGTGTGTAGATATGTGAGCTAACAATATAATAGGGTGTGTATGTATGCGGACTGACAATATAATAGGGTGTGCACATGAGGGTAAATCCAAAAAAACATGAAAATATGAAGATGCCAAGTCTTTAGATTCTAAAAGAAATCTCCCAGGAAGGTCTACAGTGATCCGATACATTAGATCTATCCACTGGTTAAAAATATGTCTTATTTCTATGAGTAGATGGATTTTTTTGCATACATGAGAAATATTTATGGAGGTTTGAGGATTTTCCCTAGAGATATTATTGGCTTCACGAGACTTAATGTATAAGTGATATATACATAAATACAATGCTAGTATAATCAATATTTATCATTGTTACATCTTTGAGTGTTGAGACATAGCTAGTATTCCTTGGTACATGGTTGAGGGGTTTTGGTTGTGTTGTGTTAGTGATGTTGTGGTTAGTTTGAGGAAGATCTGTTGTAGTACATGGCTGGTACATGTGTGAGTGTTATTGGTGTATCTTATGGTATATTGTGAGATGTTTTTTGTTAGTGGTCTTGATATATGATTGGTACACACTTGAGGCTACATAACAGTGAGGTTTTGGCACATGTTTTGATGTAAGGGTTTATGGTATTTGGATCATGTATTGTGTGATGTATTGATAGAGGAATTTTTGTTGGTTATATCGGTTTATCTCTTTGGTATATGGTTGAGATACATGTTGGGACATATAGTCAATGAGTTGGCACATACATGAGGTGTATGCTATGATGATGTTGGTACATCTTGATGATTCATAGTTTGACTTTTTGATGCATGATTGTCACATGTGTGGTGTATTGTTAAAGGTACTTGTTAATAGTATTGGTGACACATGATTGGTACATGTTTAGAGGCTCTTACTAGTAGTATTGTTTGACACATGGTATATGGATGATGTGGCATGTATATATTGATATATTAGTAAAAGAACATATTGGTCTTGGTGATGGTTATGAGGTATTGTGATGTGCATAGTTGATACACTTGTAATGGTATAGGTTATGTGAGTAATTGATGTACATGGTTGATATTACAGGTTGATTGGTACAGGTTGATAAGTATCGATCGAGACAGGTTGTAGGTTGATGTGTCAGAGGAAAAAAAGGGTTTGAGTTTTAGAAAAGTGAGAATCCTACCTCTCACAAGGTCTAGGCAGGCTGCAATATCGAAAGGTTGCGTACATACATGAGCTGCAGTATAGATAGGGAATGTACATATGCAAGATGCAGTAAATAAAGGACGTGTACCTGGTGGTTTTTTTTGGTACAGGAAGGGTACAAGTACATGTAAATGTGTTGAAACTGCACATAATACATATAGATAAACAATAATACACACATTTGCAGAGAGAATTGGAGAAAGAAGAAGAAGGAGAGAAAGAATGGAAGAATTCTCATTAACCATATTCCACACTCAAAGAGTGAATAATTTACAATAGATATAGGATAAATGAGTAAATAATGAGCCATAGTGGTGGTATAGAGTGATCTGGACACACACCAGTAGTTACATGAGTAAATTTCCACGTAGTCTAGTCTCTCAGGGAGTTACGAGAGTGATCTGCCGCCTAGCTGAGTTGACTAGTCAATTTTTCTTTAGCTAATTGGCTGAACAAAGAGTAGTGAGGAGTTAAATCAGGAAATCAAGGGTAATGTGCCAATGTGGTGATGATCCCAAGGCAAGTGTGCATTAGTTTCTGATGATCCTAATGTTTCATGGTGACAAAACCAATGCAACATCAAAAATCAACTCAACTAGTCAAACTGAAGTGTCAACTAAAAGGGAATATTCTTCAGGTGGAATATTCTCCCCTAAAATATAGGATACTGGATAATGACTAATTATGACTAATAAACAAAGAAAAACCTTAGGAAAAATAAATACTAGGTGTGTGTGAAGTAAATCCAACAGTACAAGTTGGTTATAGGACAGTGGCATAGGTTGGTTATAGGTTATTGGCACATATTGGTATAGGTTTACAGTGGTATATCTCACATTGACAGTGTGACAGTGGTTTCATCATTTTACTTCTAKTTCAGGGTGGCAGGATTGGGAAAGGATACGTGGTTGTATCCACCTTCCAGTTGTATCCAGAGAACATAGGGGGGGTTGTATCCTCCTTCTAGTTGTAGCCATAGAATTGGGGATTTTTAGCTTCCCTATGGTTGTAGCCTAAAAATAGGGGGTCAGAGCCTCCTTCAAGTTRCAGCTAGATAATTGGAAGTTGGTTCTTCCTTGAATGTAATTCTTAAAGACATATAAGAAAATGATTCCATAGTTTTCTCCCGCATTGGGTTTCCACATAAAATACTGGTGTAATGTGCATTTTGTGGATGCGTCTATTATTGTTTATTATGCACTAATGGATGTTAATGTTATATGATGCAATAAAATATTAATGATGAAATGTTGAACATCGTTGAATAAGTTAAAGGAATATACATTGTGGTTAAAAGGATTAATAAGTGGTATAAATTGTTCATTATTGATTCACCCCCCTCTAAGTAATCCAAAAATTGGTATCAGAGCAGGTTCCTTCAGGAAAACATTTAACCACTGGAAGGAGATAATGGATTATTTTGAGAATGGAGTACCATTATTTAATGGTTAGAATGGTTTAAAGTATGAGATATGGAGTGGAAGGAAGAAAGTATTTTTGGAGGAACATGGATATGGTATTTGGAAATCAATTGTTACAGGATATGATAGTTCAAAGAAAGAAAAAACTGCATCCAAGAAGAAATTGAAACAGAATAACAAAATTGCAATGGATTTTATTTTGGAAGGACTATATGATTCAGTTAAGGAAAAAGTGGGTAAATGTTCATCAACTAAAGAAATTTGGGATAAGTTACATAATATCTATTCTTCACCCATAACAAAGTCATAAAATGTAAAATAAGATGCAGGTACAAATCAAGAGGAAATTTTTTCATCATGTTAGATAGATTCAAAAGAAGAAGAGTACACAATCAACAAAAGTATGTTGTTTTGTTTTAATTGTGAAAAACGTGGAAATCTTGAAATTGAATGCCCCGAAGGTAATGAGACAAAAAATCCATTTGAAATAAAATAAAATTATGAAGCAGAACTGATGATTGCTTTAGATGATCTAAATAAAGAAAGAGAAGAAAACAAGTCACTCAAGAAAGAATTGATGAAACAAAAGGAAAGTGTTCGAGGTTCCAAAGAAGCTCAACAGGTCATCAAGAATTTAAGAGCTAAACTAGAAGAGGCCAGAAGAATTGAATAAACTCTAGAATATCAAAAGTAGTGTTTAGTGTTGGAGTTACTTCACACACACACCTAGATTTCTTTTTCCTGAGGTTATTCCTTGTTTATTAGTCATAATTAGTCATTATCCAATCTCCTATATTTTAGGGGAGAATATTCCACCCGGAGAATATTCTCTTTCTGTTGACACTTCAGTTTGACTAGTTGAGTTGAGTTTAGATGTTGCATTGGGATCATCACCATGCAACATTGGGATCATCACCATGATAATTCGACATTGGCTTGGTATCATCATCAGAGTGGTGAATTAGCCTTAATTTCTTGAGTTAACTCCTCACTACTCTCTGTTAAGTCAGTTAGTTAAAGACTAGTTGACTAGTTAACTCAACTAGGTGGAAGTTCACTCCTGTAACTGTCTGAGAGACTAGAATAGGTGGTAGTTCACTCCCATAATTGATGGTGTGTGTCCATATCATTCTATACCACCACTATGACGCATTGGTTCACCTCAATTCGAACTCATTGAGTTATAGAGAGTATATCATGTGTAAATTATTCATTATTCACAACGGTTAATGGGAATTCTTCCATTCTTTATCTCCTTCTTGTTTCTCCAATTCTCTCTGAAAATGTGTGTATTATTGTTTAGCTAGATATATTGTGTGCAGGTTCAACACATTTACATGGTATCAGAGCCAACATACTGCTAATTTTTTACAGGTACAAAAGATTGAAGAAAGCAGAAAGATGGAATTCTAAAAAGAATTCATCCTTACACCTTACAACTATTTTGCATGGAAGGAGAAAATATCCATACATCTCCGATCCATAGGGTTGTACAGGTTAACCATGAATACATATCCAGAGCCAACATAAGCCATAGAAAAATCCAAGTACTTAAATCGCATGGATGAGGCCCTCAGAACAATTTGAAGTCTTATTTCTCCCGATCTCCTTTTTCATATATCTTCCTATAAGACTCCCAATGAAGCTTGGACCATCTTGGAAGGGCTCTTTGGAAAACAGGATGAGATGAGGGGACACATGTTGGAGGTGGAGCTGCTCACATTGGATCCAAAATTTCTTTACAAAATTCAAGGATTCACTGTCGCAACTCAAAGCTTGCGGGGTTGATAAATTGAAGGAGGAGAAACAAATGGTTCTCATTGTTGAAACAAACTTCATTTTTTCCTAAGAATATTACAATAAAAAAAAAATCATTTTATTTTAAATAAAAAGATCACAAAAAATTCTTTTGAATAATCACCATTAAAAAAAGGGGGTCATCTGATCAATCCAACAGTTTAAATGTATTAACAAACTATGGAGCCACCCTTGGTTTTAAGAAAAGGTCAAAACGTTAAATTTTTTTTCTTAAGTTTCGGGTTTCAGGGTTCTACGATCTACACAGTTCGATATGTAACGACAACCCCAAAGTCTCGATACCAAATTCACGAAGAATAATTTTAAAAGGAAATTAAACCAAGTTAATAAGAATAATTAAAAACGTTTAACGCTAATTTAAACTTATCACATTTTCATTTTCGGGAATCTCAACTCAAACAACAGTTCAAAATCCCGATGTGCAAGTCCCAAAATCTCGTTTAATCGTGATTAATTAAAGTTTAAACATACATTAATACCTCATTAATCAGTCGTGTTTTTGGAAATCAGAGAATTGTCACTCATCTCACCCAAAAATTCTCGAAGCATGGAGTCCCGAAATTATTAAGTGCTAAGTGTGATCAACTTAGCATGAAAACAAAGTTTAATGATATAATTTGGTTTTTCGCATTTTCACTTTTCGGGATTTTTCAAATACATTTCATTCGAGCTCTTGGTTTTGAATCATCGATATTTAGCAGCACTTATTATAGATTAATGAAAAATATTTTAGTGTAAGACGCATATCTCCAAACATACTATCCTCATTAAGGCAAATAATTTTATTGACCATAGAAAGCACAGTCTAATTAAGGCAGGTTGAAGGTGAATAAAGGTTTCTAATTCAAATTTCTTTCTCACTTTCAACAAACTAGCAATTAGTATCTCATAAAATCTTACGCTTTCTTTTCTGTAACAACTACTTGCTCCTTATCATAGGTATCATGGCACCCAGGAAAGTGCAGAAAAATAGTGATGACGCCGGTGAAAGCTCAAATATCAACTTGGATGTTCTATCTGATACAACAACAGATGTTGTAGATTCGGTCAAGTGTTGGATGCAAATTTTTGAAATCTTGGAGCATGAGGTTAAGAATTGCCCAGATTATTTTGGAAACAAAAGGACTGCTAAGACTGAAAATAAACTCAGAGATATGGCAGAGACTGAGCTCCATAAAGTAGCTACCTGGACAAGGATCATGCCATACAATGACATGATAAAATGGGCTATACTGAACATTTATTTGTATACTAGGAGCATCATGAACCATCAAAAGGTCATCATCGACTCATTCAGGCTAGACCACATTCAAGTAATGTACAAGCTATCCCCTGTTTCTAAATATATTTATAATGTCGAATTCGTAGAAGAGTTTCAATGAAAGGAGTGCACAAAATTTGACCAAACCTATCCAGATGGTGGGGAATTCCAACAAAATTTAGAGTTGATACCCATGGCATTTATGCCACAACATCRTTAAATGAATATATAGTTTATATAGAAATGATGTTATGTAGACTATTTGGGAGGAAAATCCCTACCCATTTAACCACAGAATGGGTGCCAATTATACACGAGGTAGCCGAGGGTTACACTTTCAACTGGGGTATGATTTTATCAGATAACCTAACCAAGGAGATTKTTGAGTACCAAATGGMAAAGTAAAAAGGCCAAACAACGTCGTTTTACATGGCAGTGTATGTCATGGGCGCTATTTGTTATATGACCCATTTCCCATTGGTGAATTGGAACTGGAATCCAACCTGTGCATAACCCATCCATTTTTATCACTCTCAATTATGGGAAGAAAAAACAAAAGACTTTTTTTATGAAATCTATCACTATGTAGTGATTCCTGTGAACCAAATATTGTATGGATACCCACCCCCTCGAATTTCAGAGCAAATCATGGGAAACCTCAAGATAGTTGCAGATTGGTTTATCCAAGAGAATTTCTCTTATGTCAGAGTCTTTGGATGTTCAATTCCCCCTCATGCTCTCCAAAAATTTCTCCTTGACAGACTAGTGTGCAAAGAAGTAGCTTATCAAATAATAACAGGAGGCATTGGCAAAGAGTTAAAAGCATTTCAGAGGAAATTTTGGACAGCTTTTCTGGTACAGATTGGGAGGTTTTCATTGCTAAATTTTGGCCATTCCAAGGTACAAGTTGGAGCACTTGAAGACATTAAACTGGTAGATGTTGACCTCAGAAGGCATGATCCATATCAAATTGTAGGAAATCATCTAGCTCATTGCAATATGAAAACGTATGAGCATGAAGACACCGCTGTGACGACATATTTAAATTAGTCAGAGCCTATGAGGAGATATTAGACAGAGTCCAAGGGTTACCCCTTGACCTACAGATCATCTTTTTTTCTTTCCAAAAGCACAGACGAAGTGGGTTGCCAAGGATACTATAGGGAGAATCGATAACGCCCCCTTCAGAACAAGAAATTATACCTCGAGGTTTCTAACCAAAGTATATGAATAAAGAAACTACAGAGGAAGACCCAAAGAATCCTGAAATGTCTCCACAAGAACCAAAAGCTTCGTAGACAGAGCATCCAGGGTTTGAAGCAGATTCTAAGTCTGAGACACCTTTAAAACTAAATCAAATGGCTTCTCCTTTATCGTCAACTATTCCTGCAGATACCCCCAAAACAACAGAAGGAACACAATTCATTGAGTTAGGCAGTCCTATTACAGCATTGACTCCTTTATAGTTAACTTTTGGGACTCCCCATCCTGAAGTTATGTACATAAGAGATCTTACCCCAATATATATTGAAGAAATACCTTCCTTAGAATTATTTTTCAATAGGAAGATGAAAGTTGTAGTGAAACAAGAAATGCACCTGAAAAAAGGTACAATGTAAAAAAATCACAGAGTACTTCTGGATGGACAAAATATAGAAGAAGAGGATTTTGCTATAGGAAGATGAAAGCTGTAGTGAAACAAGAAATGCACCTGAAAAAAGGTACAATGTAAAAAAATCACAGAGTACTTCTGGATGGACAAAATCTAGAAGAAGAGGATTTTTCTATAGAGGTAGTAGGCTCTTTGGGAGCTTTCACAATGACCAACTTGTTTTCAGTTGATAACTTGAAATCAAGGATGAAACAAAGAAATCAAATGATAGCCCATTTGCAAAGTCAAATAAAGAACACAAAGAATAATATTAGAGATGAGATAAATAAAGGACCTGAACAGGCTAGAGCGGTTGACAAACAAGAAATCCAAATGCTTAAGTCTAGTATAGATGAAATGTATAAGAAGATGAAAGCAATTCAAGGGAGGGTCATTCAATAAGAGAAATGAGTAAAGCATTTGCAAGATAAATTGAGTTCTACTGAAAGCCAGGTGGTAGACATAACAACATTTCAAGCCCAGGCACTTGAAGTGTAGAAGAAACTAGAAGTAGAACAAAAAACCTTGTTTTCTAAAGTAGAGATCATTCAAAACTATTTTCAGGATGTAAGTCAATCATTGGAGAACATTGCTTTCAAAGAAAAAGAGGCTACAGTAGCTCGGGCCACTTTTCAAAAGGCAGTCGCATTTTCAGCTAAACAAGAGGTACCAGTAACTCTTAAATTAATTGTCGCTGAATAAATCAGGGGTGAAATCATGCTGACGGTATGGGAGGCCAATATATCTGAATGTAGGAAAATTTCCAAAGAAATGAAGGAATAATGTGAAGAGACTTTCGACTTGTTAGATAAAAAATCACTAGGCATTGGGAAGGGCAATTTCCCTAGAATACTAGGACAGATCAATGTTATAAGACATCAACTTAATCTAAAAGAGAGTTTGAATGAAAATCAAATTGAAATTTCGCAATTAAAACATGTTGATGTTAACCAAATAGATAAATGGTTGGTGAAGACGAATTTACAATTACAATCAGTAAAGTTTGAGGATAAAAGGTTTGAAGATAAGTTGCTGAAAATTCAGAGGAAGTTGTATCTGTTCAAGGCTAAGGATATACCAGATCCTTCCAGAAGTTTAGTACATTTTCTTAGCAGGTGTGTTGAGTGTCTTGGACCAAATGAAGGAAATACTTCAAATATATAATGAAGGAACATATGCATGCTCATTTTTTTGGAGTGATAGAGAAGTAAAAGATAACCAAGGGAAACGGTTCAAGCTTGTATTATGAAACCGTTAGCACCTAGAAGTTAGGAAAATATCAATCATCTAGGGTTGATGATACTTTGTATAAATATGTTTTCGAAAGACTTAAAAAAGTCTTTTTCCCGACTGATTGTAACATATATATTTCTATTTTATAAGAATTAATGACAGAGAAAAACAGAGACTCCATATCCTGTCAACCCTAAGTTATGTGTTCCTCTATACTTTCATTTTCATGCATCATTTTTTATATATCTTTGATGAATGTTTAACTACAATTTAGTACAACATCTATTGTGGTTATGTGTCATTTGGTCGTCTGATTGTTTGTATATTTTCCTCTGTGTTTGTTATCAGAAAACACACGACGTGTGGGTTATTCAGAGCACTATATTTTATGCTTCATTAAAGTTTTCTCGTCTATTTTCTTCTTTTGTTACAAAGTGAGATTACTCCATGATTGATGCCTCATGTTGTTTAAACATCTTTATGTTTTCTTTCATCTCATTTATTATTTTCAATTTAACCCAGGAACGGGAAACGACCTCTGAAACTGTTACATTATTAATTCAAATTTGGGAATTTCTCTCATATAATCTAAAATAGAAAAAACAAACCTAGAAAACTTAAATAGCATATATTTAACCTTCTTTTCCTCATGACTATACCTGTTGCAAGACAACCTAATATAGAACCTGGACTCACAGATAAAACAACATTGTGTTATACTTGTTTAACACTATCCTAGAGACAACCACCACCCGGGTTGAACTTGAATGTTCATGGGCAACCATAGAAAAGGACATAGGCATCCAAGAATGATTAGAAGATAGACAAAGACAACACAAAAATCAACCATAGATTCTTTTCCTAAAGAACTATTTTCCTTCCATTTATCAAAAACCTTCTTTACTTTTATGGATCCCTAGACTTTATGCTTTAAAGCCTTAAGTTTAAACTATGGAACAACATCTTTTTGGCGCCATTGTTGAGGAATAAAGAAATGAAATTATTTTTTTCTCTGGGAAGAACGACATTGATAGTTTCTTTCTTTGATAGTGAACAAATATTGAATACTTATAAGAGTTTTTTCCACCTTTCACTTGGTGACTCCATGATTAATAAGATGGCTTTTAACAGAAAGAACACTAGAAAAAACCCAGACAACAAGCAGACTTCGCCTATATCTGACCCAGAAAAAATTATGAAATCAAGAAGACCTCTTAAACAGACCGTTTCATTGACTAGTAAGATTTATCAACCTAAATTCACATAGTCGAATATTAAGGATCTACTTGAAAATTCAAATTCCCCACTACTTTGCGAAGAACCATCCCTCGATAGAGTTGAAATCCTAGAACCTGGGTTGGTCTTACCCGAATTTAAATCTGAGACTTTTTCAACCGTTTCTTTTACCAATAAAGGTAAAAGATCTATCTCACTTCCTACCTCAATTGACATTTCTTCACTTCCAGAAGTTTAGTTTCCAATCTCTCAGAACTCCAAAGAATATATCGTATATCTTGACTTGACTCCTGTTAATTTTCCTATATACACACCTTGTGACTCTGAGGAAACCAATTCTCATTTTTTGAGTCCCTCTTTTTCAAGTTTCCTGTCCCTTGACAATCATTTTCCAAAAACCATCTCACCCTATCCAAACATAACCCAAGGTTTATCGCACCCCTGTAAACATTTTCTTCATAGTCTCCAATCTTCATCTCCTAGATTTTCAATGGCTGCGGCCAGAGAAGGTGGTGCTGGAGGAGCAGGAGGAGGAGGAGCCGGTCAAGGACCACCTCCCTCTCCTAGGAATTTTGAAAAAGTAGCTGCTAGGTATGCCCCTCTAGTTCTCCCAGTTCCTCTCCATGACCTACCTGAAAATTACATGAAAAATCTACCGAAATTTACTAGGGAGGGAGACTTGACTGTTGTCAAACACATCAATTTATTTGACCAGTTTGTTGATATCATTGGTCTTGAACATGAGGATGTTTATTTGAGACTCCTAGTTCAAACCTTTAAAGAACTGGTGAGAACCTGGTTCTGAGGTCTAGCAGTAGGATCAATAGAACTATATGGTGAGTTGGAAAATTCTTTTATCATAAAATGGGGAGAAAGGAAAGATCATCTCTACTATCTAACTGAGTTTGGAGCTTTGAGAAAGAAAAATTCAGAATCAGTTGTTGATTTCACCCAAAGGTTTAATAAATTGTATAATAAAATTCCAGACGAGGTTAAACCTTTGCAACCCACAGAGAATGTAACGTTTGTTAGGGTTTTTGACCCTGATTTTTCTCTGTTATTAAGAGAAAGGAGATCAATAGACCTCACTAAAATGAAAGATGATGCTTTAGAAATTGAGTCGAATATGATGTCATCAGGAAAGTTAAAAACAAAATTTTAAATAGGAAATAAAGAAACCAGAAGGTACAGAGAACAAGGAGGACCCTCAGGATCTGGGAGGTCTTCGGAAGACAAGATGGACAACATGGAGAGAATAATTAAATAATTTTCAAATAAAATCTCAAGAACGGAATTAGACCAATCAAAGAATGATCATTTCCCTAGAAAGGATTTCAGAAGGAATCCTAACCCTCAAACACAAAAAAGGAAAATTAAGAATGAGGACCAAAAGATTCAAACCCCCTTCAAAAATGAAAATTTTATAGGAGGAGAGGACATGCAAGATTTTGAGGAGTTAGGAGAAGACATAGGTAATCTTGGCGATGATTGCCAACAACCTTATTTGACAAGACAAGATTATGAAAAATCCTTAAATACAGAATACAGATCTGAAAATAAAAAGAACAACAATATCATAGAATATTCATCTTATCAAGGAATCAATGATGATATAATAGCCGAACTCCACCAGAAGTACAATCTAAGGCCTAGAAACAAGAATGTCACAACTACCCCAGTAAATAAAATTTTGCCAAGGGGGGAAATAGATGAGGCAGTTTTAAAAGTTGTTGAAAAATAGACTGTTAAAACCAAAACTGCTGACACACAGTCTATCAAGACAAAGCCGGCAGAAACAACAACCAACAACATGGGGAAAGCAGAGGTTCCCGTGGCTAAAACAAAAAACTCACAAAAAAAAAAATTGAAAAGAAAGGAATAGAAGCCCAAACCACATAATTTGATAAGACTACAGGAAGTTTCAGTCTAGAAAACAAAATTAATAAAATCAAAATCCCTATTCCTTTGGTTGAACTAGCAAAAAACCTTGCCTACAGGAAACAAATTGCTAAATTGCTAAATTTTTCAGATACTGAAAGTTGGGTTGATGTTATAAACTTGGAATACAATAGGCCGAATATAATATTTGGTCCACACTTTGAAGGTGCCAGAGATACCGTCGCTCCTTTTTATATTACCTTAATTGTGCATGATAGTCTTCTTCACAATTGCATGTTAGATTCAGGATCCTCTCACAAAGTGATGCCCAAAGGCATTATGGATAGATTGGGTCTCGAAATCACTCAAACATATGGATACTTATATTTGTTTGATTCGAGAAAAGTAAAATGTGTGGGTATGATAAAAGATCTAGTCATTAATCTTGCTCAAGTTCATGTGAAAAGCATTTTGATGGATGTAATTGTCGCTAAAATACCCCCAAAGTATGGCATGTTGTTATCTAGGTCTTGGGGCACTAATCTAGGAGGATCCCTTCAATTGGATATGACATACGCCACAATCCCAATCTTTGGAGGATAGTTCACATGTTTATACAGAGAGACGAGGTTGGCGTTCACAGTAAGTGCTCCGTTGAAACCAGAGAACTACCCTATTTATAATGTTGATAAGGATTTAGGGAATTTTATTCTATATATTGATGATGATGTTGATGTATGTATAGAAGAAATTTGTACAGAAAAGAAAAAATAAAAAGAAGAAAAAATAAATAAACATGTATATAGTTCAAGAGTTTGGAAAATGTTTTTTGATGGTGCTTCATCTTGTGAAGGAAAGGGAGCCAAAGTGTTGTTCGTGGCACTCGATGACGAGTTCATTATACCTTTTTCTTATAGAATACAATGGGGCATTGATTATACTAACAATTTATGTGAATATGAGGCTCTAGTTCTAGGATTAGAAGCTGCCAGAAAGTTAAAAATTAAGAACTTAGAAGTCTACGTGGATGTTGAACTGATCATAAAAAAAAAAATCATCAATACCAGGCTAAGAACCCAAGGTGAATATCTTATAGGAATTTCTCTTGGGACTTGATTGAAAACTTTTTCTCGTCACTTAATGTTCATTATATCCCTAGGACTGAAAATCAACAAGTAGATTCGTTGGCTAAAGCAACCTCAACCTTCGCACCTCTGACGGTTTTCAAACTTAAATACCATATAGAGATGAGACATAGGCCTTCCATACCGAATAACATACAACATTGGAAGGTTTTTGAGGATGATGAAAAGATCATGAAATTTTTAGAAATGGTAGACGATATTTCCGAAACACATGTCGACCAAGAAAACTAGAATGATCCAACTTGGATCATGTAGAAAGGGGAAGACTCCCAAGAGTTTCAAGATAAGATTGCTAATCACCATATTCTTATTTTTAAATATAATAATATCCCCAAAGGCCTAATCCCCTTAGAGATGTTATTTAATCATGACGACATCCCTTTGAAGTCCACATTATAGCCTTAGCCAGAAGAGGTTGAAGATTGAGATATTGGTACCAAAGAAAATCCAAGGTTGGTAAAATTATCCAAGTACCTTCCTTATGAAATAAAAAGTAAGTATGTCGAGTTACTTAGACAATATAAAGACATTTTTGCTTGGTCTTATGATGAATTGAGAACCTATGACACTACTATAATGGAACATTAAATTCCTATGAAACAAGGTGTCAAACCTTTTAGGAAGAAACCCAGATAGATTAACCCTATGTTACTGCTGGTGATAGAGAAAGAAGTCAAGAAACTTCTAGATGCCAATATTATTGTCCAACTGAGATACTCTGAGTGGGTAGCTAGTCTAGTCCCAATAAGAAAGAAAAATGGTGAAATTAGACTGTGTGTAGATTTTAGAAATTTAAACTGATCATTACTTAAAGAAAATTATCCATTGCCTAAGATGGATCATGTTTTAGAGAAAGTAGTTGGAGCTAACAGAATGTCTATGATTGATGGATTTTCAGGCTACAATAAAATTGCGTTACATCAAGATCATAAAGAAAAAAATGCATTCACTACCCCTTGGGGTACCTTTATGTATGACAAGATGCTTTTCAGTTTGATGAATGTAGGAGCAACTTTTCAACGAGCTATGGACATTGATGTAGTTGGTGAAAGAGATAACTTTTTTGTTATTTACCTTGATGATCTAACTTTTTTTTCTAAATCTGATGCAGAACATCTAGTACAACTCAAGCAAACTTTCGAAAAATGTCGCAAATTTGGTTTGTCACTCAATCCCAAGAAATCTCATTTTGAAATGCAAGAAGGTAAACTCTTGGGCCATATAGTGTCTAGGGATGGAATCAAGATCGACCCGAAAAGGATCTAGGCAATAGATACTATAAATATTCCTAGAAATATAAAAGAAATTCAATCATTTTTAGGAAAAATAAATTTCTTGAGAATATTTATCCCAAACTTTTTTGAAATCATAAAACTGATTACAGATATGCTTAAGAAGGACAATGAGGTTAAGTGGAATACCAAAGCCAAAGAGTCATTTCAACGTATCAAAAATGTTATAAGTGAAGCACCATTACTGTCAAGCCCAGACTATACGAAGGAGTTTTTGATTTTTTCTTTTGCCTCTAAACACACTATTGCGGTAGTGCTGTTACAAAAAAATGATGAAGGTTTTGAGAAACGGATTTCATTTTTTAGTAAAAGTCTCAGAGATGTTGAGATGAAATACGATATATTGGAAAAACAAGCTTATGAAATGGTGAAAGCTCTCAAAGCCTTCAGAACTTACGTACTACATTCAAAGACAATTGCTTATGTACCTACCAGTTCAGTTAAGGATATTCTGGTTCAACTCGATAGTGATGGAAGGAGAGGCAGATGGTTAGCCAAAATTCAGGAGTTTGACCTGGAAGTTAAACTAACAAAACTCATTAAAGGTCAGGGTTTGGATAAATTGATAGATAAATCAAATTTGAAAGCACTCAAAATAAACAAGCTACAAGAGAACGAAGGATTTTTAGAGATAGATGAACTCGATGTCACTGTGCCCACAACTGAAATTCTACAAAAATTCTCTTCTTCAGTTTGGTACCGCTATTGTTTCTTATTTATTGACCATTCAGTGTCCCAATGAACTAACCCCATATATATCTACTACAATGAAGTTACATGCTGTAAAATATTGTATTATAGATGGTAAATTGTATTGGAAGGACCCCCTGGGTTTCCTACTGATATGCTTAGTTGAATCCGAAACAGAAAAGGTTATAGATGAATTCCATGAAGGAGTGTGTGGAGGACACCATGCTTGGCGAACAATGACTTATAAAATCCTAAGAGCCGAGTATTACTGGCTGAAGTTATTCATTGATATAAACACTAAAGTCCGAACTTGTAACCCTTGTCAGTTGTTTACAGGAAAGCAGAAAGTCCCAGCATTACCTTTAGTGCCAGTTAGAGTTGAAGTTACATTCCAACAATGGGGTATCGACTTTATTGGATAAATCCACCGACACTCGAGTGCTCAACATAAATGGATTATAACTGCTACAAACTATTTCACCAAATGGGTGGAAACTATTCCTACGTAAAATGCAACTTAATCAGTAGTGATCCATTTTTTGGAGTAAAATATCCTATCAAGATTTGGCTGTCCTCGAAAAATAGTGACTGATAATGCTCAGGCCTTCAATTCCATGACCATGATAAGATTTTTCCAATAATATTGTGCTAGGACACTCCATGACTTACTACCCATAGGGTAATGGACTAGTTGAGTCATCTAACAAAAGTCTGATCACTATAATTAAGAAAGTACTGACCGAAAATAAGAAAGCATGACATGTCAATTTAAAATATGCTTTATGGGCTAACAAGATAAGCACAAAACGGTCAATCAGAATGTCTCCATTTCATATGGTATATGGTACTAACGTCATTTTACCGATAAATCTAGCACTACCAGTAATGAAACTCTAGCAAGACTCAAAAGAAGAACCAAATGAAATTACCAGGAGGATAAATTAGTTGATTGAAGTTCAACAAAATAAGGCCGAAGTAGATGAAAAATTACAAAGATATCAAGATAATATGAAAGTCTTATTTGACCAAAAAGCTAAAGACAAAGAGTTCCTTCCTAGTGATTTGGTCCAAAAATGGGAAGCCAGGAAGGAGGACGTTGGTAAACATGATAAGTTTGATCTGATCTAGTGCGAACCATAGAAAATTACAGCTTATGAGGGAAAGAATGTGTTTTTATTAGAAAATTTCAACGGAAAGATTCTTAATGCCCCTATCAATGGGCGGTACCCAAAGCACTTCATGCAATAATTGTTTCTGAATTCTCATTGTACATACTGTTTTTTTTTCATTTTTTGTTTATAGTTACCTTTCTCTTGGTAAGTTTTTATTTTTACTGTAAATACAAAAGGTCGATTTAAAATGAAAATCAAAATATATACAAAGTAGGTTAAAAATTGCAATAATTTTTTTTTCTAATCTACTAAGCATTCCTGAAAGCTATCATGTTTATCTTATTGCAGTAGACTTGTTGATAAGATGAGAGACTATAAATATAAAAAAGGTGACATGCATGGATATTCACGTTAAATACCTCTCGAAAAAGTTAATAAATTAACAGCCTGTTTGGCTGGAAATATAAAGACCTACCAAGGTATGAATTTATGTCCTGAAAACTCTAGTTAAAATGTCCTAGGAGATATAAATGAGCAACATAGTAATTTCATGATTACTAATATTATCACTAAAATTTTCAATAAGAGAAATGAAAAATAACTTTAAATCTTAAAAAAATAAAGGATTTTCTCTAGATATATATATAAAAAAAGCAAATAGATATATATATGAAAAATAAGGAATAAAAAGAATTTAAGGAAAAGTCTCAAAAGTTGAGTAAGAAATTCGTTAAGAGTAATCGTATCTACAACATAATATCTGAAGCCCATTGTCTTTCCCATGAAAGTGATCAAGCTTGCTCTTCACCTGATCCTTCATACTTTCCCATAAGCTTCTTAGGAGAGGAAAGGTCTCACCTTAGCTTTGGAAACTCACAAACTAACCTTCAAAACGAGAATAGGTAAAATTCTATAGTTCCTCTAACTTTAGATAAACCAGAAGTATGTCTAGGTTAATCCTAGCTTTATTAGTCACTCTAATCGGAATAAACTGATTGTTTTCGCTCAAGGAAAGTCCCTAAAAAATATAATAAGAATCTCCCTTGAAAATTTCTCTGAAGCCAAAGATGTTTGAAGGTCAGGAGAGGATTAGTCCAGAGCAATTGAAGTGAGTTGACCGACCTCTGTTGTTAAATTATAAACATATATTTTCTCGGGCATATTGCATACCAATTGATTTCCCCCACTTCAAATTCTAAAACAAGAAAGATGGTGAAAGGAAATTCATTTAAATCATTGCCTCCATCTAGTCCTAAGAGATGAAGAAATGAAATCCATTATATGATTTCCCTCATCTCAGCATTTAAATGCTAAAATACCAATGAAAGTGGTGAAAGGAAATTCAAGGTGGGAAATCTGATAACTTCACCGGGGTATTGAACAGGCTTGCTAGAAGTGAAGAAATGTATTCATATCTAATAGGATGTTATACATGAATTACAAGATGCTCTGGTAGCTATTCCTCTTTCCGGCTGGATCTACTTTCTAAGCTTATGGGATTCCCTAACTTGAAACATTGGAATTACTTTACCTTGATGCGAACAAAATCAAATAAAACCTGGTAGAACGATTAAGGTTGTTTTGATTACCTTATACAAATATGAGGTCAATTTTAGGAAGGGAAGCCTATTACAAGCCTAACTCGAGATCAACAAATGTTTTTAGTTCTGAAGAGTTTTCAAAGTTAAGGATGAAATCTTAAAGTCCATTTTTTTTTTCTCCAGAGTGTGTTTCATAGAATTGAAAAAAAGTCTCAATTCACCCAATGAAGGCACTCAGTCTACATGTTCTTCTCATCCAGCAAGGAGACGAGATCCCTAGATGGATCCTATGTTGAAACAAACTTCATTTTTTCCTAAGAATCTTACACTAAAACAAAATTTCATTTTATTTTAAATAAAAAGAGCACAAAAAATGCATTTGAATAATCACTGTTAAAAAAAGGGGGTCATCCGATCAATCCAACGATTTAAATGTCTTAACAAACTATGGATACACCCTTGGTTTTAGGAAAAGGTCAAGATGTTAAATTTTTTTTCTTAAGTTTCGGGTTTTAGGGTTCTGCGATCTATGCAATTCGATATGTAATGACAACCCCAAAGTCCTGATATCGAAGGCACGAAGAATAATTTTAAAAGGAAATTAAACCAAGTTAATAAGAATAATTAAAATAATTTAACGCTAATTTAAAATTATCGCATTTTCATTTTTGGGAATCTCAACTCAAACAACAGTTCAAAATCCTGATGTGCAAGTCCCAAAATCCCGTTTAATTGTGATTAGTTAAAGTTTAAATATACATTAATACCTTATTAAGGAGTCATGTTTTTGGAAATCGGAGAATTGTCACTCATCTCACACAAAAAACCCTGAAGCATGGATTCCCAAAAGTATTAAGTTCTAAGTGTGATTAACTTAACATCAAAACAAATTTTAAAGATATAATTTGGTTTTTCGCATTTTCGCTTTTCAGGATTTTTCCAAGACATTTCATTCAAACTCCCAGTTTCGAATCGTCGATATGTAGCAACACTTATTATAGATTAATGAAAAATCTTGTAGAGTAAGATGTGTATCTCCAAACGTACTCTCCTCGTTAAGGAAAATGAATTTATCAACCGTAGAAAGCACAGTCTAATTAAGGCATGCTGAAGGAAAATAAAGGTTTCTAATTCAAATTTCTTTCTCACTTTCAACAAACTAGCAAGTATTATCTGAGAAAAAATTACACCTTCTTTTCTGTAACAACTACTTTCTCCTTATCATAGGTATCATGGCACTCAAGAAAGCATAGAAAAAGAGTGATGACGCCAGTGAAAGCTCAAATCTGAACTCAGATGTTCTATCTAATACAACACCAGATGTTGTAGATTTGGTCAGGTCCTGGATTCATATTTTTGAAATCTTGGAGCATGCGGTTAAGAATTGCCCAGATGATTTTGGAAACGAAAGGACTGTTAAGACTGAAAATAAACTCAGAGATATAACAGAGGTCGAGCTCCATAAAGTAGATGCACAAATGAAGCTCATGCCATACAATGACATGATAAACTAGACTCTGATGAATATGGATGTGTAGACCAAGAGCATCAAGAACCATCAAAAGGCCGTTGTCGGCTCCTTTAGGCCATAACACATTTAAGTAATGTACAAGCTATCCCCTGTTTCTAAATATATTTATAATGTCAAATTAATAGAAGAGTTTCAACAAAAGGAGTGTACAGAATTTGACCAAACCTATCCCAATATAATCAAAGGATGGTGGGGAATTCCAGCAAAATTTAGAGCTAATACCCATGTCATTTATGACACAACATCATTAAATGAATATATAGTTTATATAGCAATGATGTTATGTAGACTATTTGGGAGGAAAATCCCTACCCATTTCCCCGTGGAATGGGTGCCAATTATACACAATGTAGGTGAGGGTTACACTTTCAACAGGGGTAATATTCTATCAGATAACCTAACCAAGGAGATTTTTGAGTACCAAATGGAAAATTCAAAAGGCCAACCAACATCTTTTTACATGGAAGCATATGTCATGGATGTTATATATTATATGACCCCTTTCCCATTGATGAATTGAAGCTGGAATCCAACCTGTTCATAGCCCATCCATTTTTATCACTCTCAACTATGGGAAGAAAAAGCAAAAAAATTCTTTTATGAAATCTGTCACTATGTAGTGATTCTTGTGCACCAAATATTGTTTTGATACCCACCCCCTTGGATTTTAGAGAAAATCATGGGAAACCTCAAGACAGTTGCATATTGTTTATCGAAGATAAATTCTCTTATGTCAGAGTCTTCAGATGTTCAATTCCCCCTCATGCTCTCCCAAAATTTCTCCCTGACAGACTGGTGTGTAGAGAAGTAGCTTATCAAATAATAATAGGAGGCATTGGCAAAGAGTTAAAAGAAGTTTAGAAGAAATTCTGGTCATCTTTTTCGGTATAGATTGGGAAGTTTTCATTGCTAAATTTTGGCCATTCCAAGGTAGAAGCTGCAACACTTGAAGACATTAAACTAGTAGATGTTGAACTCAGAAGGCATGATCCATATAAAATTTTAGGAAATCATCTATCTCATTGCAATATGAAAATGTAGGAGCATGAAGACTCCCCCTGTGATGACATATTTAAAGGAGCCAGAGCCTATGAGGAGATATTAGACAGAGTCCAGGGGTTACCCCTTGAACTATAGGCCATCTTGCTTTCCAGAAGCACAGATGAAGTGGGTTGCCAATGATACTATGTAATGATCCCAAGCCAAATTATTTCTTGGAATCACTAACTACTACTAATTTATTGAGTTATTAAGTGCATACAAGATTCATCAACACATGGAGATCACAATATATTCAAGATGTAGAAGCACAAGCAAAGATCTGACCTTTTTATTACGAGTAATGTAAGATCAATACAATAGATGGCCGATCTGGCATAAACCTTAGATGGCCATACAAGCAATAGATATGAGCTGCTACAAAATGCTCCCAATAATACAAAATAAGCCTCCAAAGGATGGATATACAATGAATACTGAATCAAGCAGATCTGAGCCGTACTAATGCTCAACCTCCAAGNGAAAGTGCCAGGTCCTGCTAGAATGCTGAATCCCTCAATAATTCTGCCCTGCTACCAAAAGTGTCCAATCATCCCGAGAAATATGCCAAATGATAGATCGGGCAAATGTAAGGACAACCCAGATGTCCAAATTCCCAAATCCACTCTCAAACCCCATAGAACTGAATTTCCCACTGAATGGGGTGCCCCATTGGATGACTGAAACCCTAGCTGGTTCGGCCCTGATGAAGGAGGCCTCCACATGCTCTGAAACTCTCTAAGAATATAGATCGGGCTATGAGAATCCCGTGGGAGAAGTTTCGGATTCAGATCTCAAGAAGATCTCCCTAGATCTGAGTTTTACTAATTTATAGGATGTCCCCTATGGCTCCAAGATGTCCCAATCTGCAGACAAATGTAGAATGATGATAACCCTCCAGAAAATCCCTCAAACTGATGGTCCTGCCCCTACAAACAAAACCCAACTGTCGGAATGGCCCCAGGCCCTCAGGATAAGCTGGATCGAACCTCCCTCCAGATGATGGTGTGCCCTTGCTGGAAACACAAGAACAATACGACTTGGTACCTTCTGAAGTGCTAGATGGAGATAGGTTGAGACTAGAATGGTGTGGAGGAGTCTTTCATCCCTGAGACCAAGCTGCGGAA
>JASDQU010737241.1:164598-184352 GCA_032191745.1 Picea mariana | reverse complement strand
AGTCGTGGGCCTTGCCATCCAAGTACATAGTGGCAAACTTGATGGCCTCCATCTCTCTCATGGGGTTAAGCTGCAGGTAAGTATCCAGCTTCTGCACCCATGCTTGTGCTGTCATCTTAGCCGTACCATCAAAGTATGGAATCTCTATCTTCCCTACCCTTCGCTCAAACTCAAAGCTGCCCCTGTAGTTCATCCTAGGATGGTTTCTAAACCTGAGTTGACAATACTAGTCTAGGGACATCTATCTTTGAACTTTCATATCCAAGATGTAGTATTCCTTGGTACTCCTGGCTAATTGTGCCACAAAATATTCAACATGTTCATGTTTCTCTTGCTCATCTGTAAATGTGGGCATGTATGGTCTGGGGTTAGCTCTACTACCTGAGTGTTGGCCTAGCGGTTCATCTGTGAACATTGGCACGTATGGCCTATGATTGGTCCTGCTACCCATCTTCCCATGGAACATTCCACCTCCAAGACTTCCTTCGGATCCTGGTGCTTTCTCCGGGTTATATCTGACTTCCTCATGGGTTCTACCGGACCCTCCATCCTCCTTATTCCCATAGGTATCAGGATCTTTGCCTCGATGGGTTACTTGCATCAGAAGGCCAGTTATCCTAGTTTGGTTCTCGTTCATTTTCTGTAGATTCTCATCAACTTTCTTCAAGGTTTCAGATATTTCGGCCTGTCCCCTTCTGTTGGTTTCCTGATACTCATCCAACTATCGGACCAATGTGCTTTCTGTGCGGTTCATGTTTTGTTGGAACTTACCAAATTCAGTTACTAAGAGAGCCAATCCCTGAGGCTCATGGTTGTCTCCCGACCCTTCTATTTCTGCCTCTGTTTCACTGTTGTTTATCTTCCTCCAACCCATAAAAATTCCCCTGTACTTCTGCATGCACCGATCTCTCCACAGGTTTGGAGGATCGACGCTCTGATACCACTGTAATGATCCCAAGCCAAATTCTTTCTTGGAATCACTAACTACTACTAATTTATTGAGTTATTAAGTGCATGCAAGATTCATCAACACATGGAGATCACAATATATTCAAGATGTAGAAGCACAAGCAAAGATCTGACCTTTTTATTACGAGCAATGTAAGATCAATACAATAGATGGACAATCTGGCATAAACCTCAGATGGTCGTACTAGCAATAGATATGAGCTGCTACAAAATGCTTCTAACAATGCAAAATAAGCCTCCAAAGGCTGGATATACAATGAAGACTGAATCAAGCAGATCTGATTCATACTAATGCTCAACCTCCAAGCTGGAAAGTGCCACGTCCTGCTAGAATGTTGAAGCCCTCAATAATTATGCCTTGCTACCAAAAGTGTCCAATCATCCTGAGAAATATGCCAAATGATAGATCGAGCAACTGTAAGGACAACCCAGATGTCCAAATTCCCAAATCCACTCTCAAACCCCGTAGATCTGAATTTCCCATTGAATGGGGTGCCCCACTAGATGACTGAAACCCTAGCTGGTTTGGCCCTGATGAAGGAGGCCTCCAAATGCTCTGAAACTCTCCAAGGATATAGATCGGGCTATGAGAATCCCATGGGAGAATTTTCGGACTTAGATCTCAAGCAAATCTTCCTAGATCTGAGTTTTACTGATTTACAGGACGTCCCCTATGGCTCCAAGACGTCCCAATCTGCAGACAAGTGTAGAATGATGATAACCCTCTAGAAAATCCCTCAAACTGATGGTCCTGCCCCTGTAAAAAAAACCCAATTGTCGAAATGGCCCCAGGCCCTCAGGATAAGCTGGATCTAACCTCCCTCCAGATGATGGTGCGCCCTTGCTGGAAACACAAGAACAATACGACTTGCTACCTTCTAAAGTGCTAGATGGATATAGGCTAAGACTATAATGGTGCGGAGGAGTCTTTCATCCGCAAGACCAAGCTGTGGAACAAGGTGAGTGGATATTTCACCACTGAGTTTCTCACAAGGGTTTGTACAGCAAAACCCCCAAACTGAATGCTCAAGAGCAATAGAAAATGCTAATCCAAAACTAGAATGAGTAATAGGTGCACCCCAACCTCTTACTTATACTTTTCCTTCTAATTCTCTGTTGAGTTAGGTTAACTCCCAGGGTTAATATTCTATTCTTCTGTTGAGTTATCTTTTACTCCTTTATCCTTTTCATTTCTTAAGTCAACTTAAAAATATAACTTTTAACTTCTTGACTTTCCCCCCTTCAGTGTGAGACTATCACCTAGTGGGGGTGCCTAGGCCACTGAGTCTCCTCATCACCTCTCTAAGAGGTGGGGGACATTACATACTACAAGGAGAATCAATAACCCCCCCTTCAGAACAAGAAAGTATACCTCCAGGTTTCGAACCAAAGTCTCTGAATAAAGAGACTATAGAGGAAGACCCAAAGAATCCTGAAGTGTCTTCACAAAAAGAAGAAGCTTTGCAGACAAAGCATCCAGGGTCTGAAATAGATTCTAATTTCGAGATACCTTTAAAATTGAATCAAATGGATTCTCCTTTATTGTCAACTATTCCTACCAATACCCCCAAAACAACAGAAGGAACACAATTCACTGAGTTAGGCAGTCCTATTACAACATTGACTCCTTTACAATCAACTTTTGGGACTCCCCATCTTGAACTTATGTACATAAGAGATATTACCCCAATCTCTATTGAATAAATACCTTCCTCAGACTTGTTTTTCTATAGGAAGAGGAAAGATGTAGTGAAACAACAAATGCACCTGAAAGAAGGTACAATGGTAAAAAAGCACAGAGTACTTCTGGATGGAAAAAATCTAGAAGAAGAGGATTTTTCTACAGAGGTAGAAGGCTCTTTGGGAGCTTTCACAATGGCCAACTTGTTTTCATTTGATAACTTGAAAGTAAGGATGAAACAAAGAAATCAAATGATAGCCCAGTTGCAAAGTCAAATAAGGAACACAGAGAATAATATTAGAGATTAGATAAATAAAGGACTTGAACAGGCTAGAGTGGTTGAAAAACAGGAAATCCAAATGCTCAAGTCTAGTCTAGATGAAATGTATAAGAAGATGCAAGAAATTCAAGGGAAGGTCATTGAACAAGAGGAATTAGTAAAGCATTTGCAAGATAAATTAAGTTCTACTGAAATCCAGGTGGTAGACATAACAACATTTCAAGCCCATGCACTTGAAGTGCAGCAGAAGCTAGAAGAAGAACAACAAAGCCTGTTTTCTAAAGTAGAGACCATTCAAAACTATTTTTGGGATGTAAGTCAATCATTGGAGAACATTTCTTTCAAAGAAAAAGAGGCTACAACAGCTCGTGCCACTTTTCAAAAGGAATTTGTATTTTCGGATAAAGAAGAGGTACCTGTAACTCCTAAATTAACTGTTGCTGAACATATTAGGGGTGATATCATGCTGAAGGTATGGGAGGCCAATATATCTGAAAGTAGGAAAATTGCCAAAGAAATGAAGGAAGAATGTGAATAGACTTTCGACTTGTTAGATAAAAAATTGATAGGCATTGGGAAGGGCGATTGCCCTAGATTACTAGGACAGATCAATGTTATAAGACATCAACTTAATCTAAAAGAGAGTTTGAATGAAACTCAAATTGAAATTTCTCAATTAAAACAGGTTGTTGTTACCCAAATGGATAAATGTCTGGTGAGCCGAATTTACAATTACAACCAATAAATTTTGAGGATAAAAGGTTTGAAGATAAGTTGCTGAAAATTCAGAGGAAGCTGTATTTGTTCAAGGCTAAGGATATACCGGAGCCTTCTAGAATTTTAGTACATTTTCTTAGCAGGTGGGTTGAGTGTCGCAGACCAAGTGAAGGAAATACTTCAAAAAAATAATGAAGTAACATATGCATTCTCATTTTGTCGGAGTGATAGAGAAGTAAAGGGTAACCAAGCGAAATGGTTCAAGTTTGTATTATGAAACCGTTAGCACCTAGAAGTTAGGAAAATATCAACCATCTAGGGTTGATGATACTTTGTATAAATATGTTTTCGAAAGACTTGAAAAAGTCTTTTTCTTGGCCTATTGTAATAGAGAGATTTATCTTTTATAAGAATTAATGACAAAGCAAAACGAAGACTCCATATCCTATCAACCCTGAGTTATGTGTTCCTCTATATTTTCATTTTCATGCATCATTTATTATATATATTTGATGAATTTTTAGCTACAATTTAGTACAACATCTACTGTGGTTATGTGTCATTTGTTCATTGTTATAACCCTAATTTTCACTAGACATGCTTACTTGGCATCATGCCATCTCAGATTCCTTCTTTGCAAAAACAATACTAAACACCTCTTCTTAAAAACTCCTTTATAAATGCCCATGCGCCCTGCTCCATTACTAGTGCAGACGAGTCCTCTCGTCCGCCCACAGGATCGTTCAATCAGCTTCTTGAGCCAAAGTGGCTCTTCCAATTCCCTGCTAGAATCTATGATGAAAAACTGATCCACAGGTCCTTATCCTTCCTCACGGCCTTTTGTACTCCGGCCGCTGCCCTTTCCTTAACAAGGAAAATATACTATCGCGCTTCGGGGTTTTGTGTCTCCTAATGTCAAGAATTCCTTGTTTCTCAAACTCTCGAGCTCCGATTTGTCGATGCACTCCTTTCAGCCTTAGCCCATCCTGGCTAAACTACCATTCCACATGACTGGCTCTCATAAGACCACAGCCTTATGTCTTTTGGGATTTTCCAAATCAAAAAGTCCAACCTCTTGACCTCTTGACTCCCGAAATGGCCTTTCTTGCCTTATCCCCTCCTGGCTATACTCTGGTCCACATGACCACTATCTCACAAGACCGCAGCCTTGTCTCCTATTGGGGTTTCAGACATCGCAATGCCGAAATGCATAAACAATTTGCCTACGAGATTCTCGATATCCTGATTCGTGATTTCCCGATGTAGCTCTCCTATCGGGACCTTTTCAGAAGGCCTCGCTCACTGCCACGTGTCCCTTCAAGATGGATGGTCCACATCCATTTCGTGATTTTGTGATTTCTGATGTCCTGAGCGCCTTGTCTTCAGGACTCGCGAAATGCCGAACTTCGATGCTCCGGTTTGACTTTTCTATCGAGACTTCTCCTGATAATCTGGATCTCCGCCACGTGTCTCCACAAATGGATGGCTCTGATCCACTCTTGCTAGTTTGAGACTTGAAGCGTCCGGACTTACTCGACCTCAAGAACTCCGATATCCCAAGTGTCGATATCTTGATGTGACGTCATCTAGGCCCACAACACAGATCTCTCGCCTTTTTTCCACTCGTGAAGTCGAAAGACTTCCTCTTCTAACCTTCGATGCTCGAGTCCCAGATGTGGGTAATCTCGTGACATGTGTCCTCTCCCAAATGAATGGTCCAGATCAAATCTCGCTGATTCGGGGTTCCTGGTGTCGAGTGACTCTCCTCATGTCCTCGATATCCCTAATATCAAGAACACCGATATCCCAATGCCTTAATTCCTTTCGGGACTTTTCTCCTCTCCTTTTGAGGGCTTAAACCTCGTGCAGTTTCTGGCCGATCCAGTGGCTGATGGGTAACTATGAGAACATCCGACGGTCCACAATTTCCCCTCTTGTGCGCTTCTCCTATTCTCTCCTGGACGTGAAATCTTCAACAGTCCAAATTTCTTCGGCTGATCCAATGGCCGATGCTACTTCTCCCGAGCGTTGGCGCTTCCTTCCTGCACTTGGAAGAATTCCAAGTTTCCCAAAGGCCTCAACCTTTATCTTCCTTCTCTTCGTGTAGCTCTTCAACCCTGAGCTTCACCGTGCATATGAAAATACTATTCCTCCTGATCTTCTGCGCCTGAATCCTCAAAGGATTCTTTGACTCTTGTGCCTATGCAGGGTCTTCACGCACCCAAAGTGCTATCTCTTCTGAGATCCTTGACACTCAGACCCCTAAGGGATTTTGTCTTTCTTCCTTCTCTCCCACAAATGGAGAAATATGGATGCCCTCCTGGCTATCCTCTCTTCTCAGGAAACCTCTTGCCGAGTTTGTAGGGTGTTCAACAACCCTATGAAGATCCCTCAGTGGACTCTTCCTCTAATTTCCAGAACTCGAAGAGTTCTCTTCTCTTCTGTGCCTGTCTACACACTTACTCGACGCCCTCCTAGTTGAGTGTCTTCTCACAGAATGTTCAACAGTTCTGTCCTCTTGTGCACTCCTTGCACCTGCTCAATGCCCACTTGGCAGAGCTTCACAGAATCCTCGGTGATTTTGGCTTCTTCTTCCTGAACCCACAGTAGATTTCCTCTTCACCACCTTGTGCCTAGGCTCAATGCCCACTTGGCAGAGCTTTATAGAATCCTCAGTGATTCTGTCTGCAATTGTATTCTCCTCTTATACAGCCTTGCCTCCAAGGTATTTAGCAACCTTGAGGTCTTCTCCTGAGTTGTTGATTCCAGTTCTTGTGCCGCAGCACGTCTTCGTCTGAACCTGCAGTGCTCAGAAGTGCATCCTCTGTGCACGGCTATCAGAACCTGCAGTGTTATGTCACACCCTCCTGGTGTGAAGCCTCAAAGACCTTCAACCCTGAAATCAAGAAATCCTACAAATACCTAACATACATCTACAACATACATTCATATCATAAAATAGAACACTCACAGACATCCAGTTAACACACAATAATGCAGGAAAAACTACTATTTGTATTAAATTATGGCAAATGCATGTATTTACATGGTGTTCCTGAGCACGGCCTGTAACAAGGTCTTGGCTCCTCTATTCTTCTCTCTACTTGTAGACTCTCTACTCTTCTATCTCTCCCTCGACTAACCACCAAAGAGATACTCCCCAATCTCTTTTACCTGAGGGGGCTCTTCGATCTCTTCCCTCCAACCTACCTACCCTATTCAATTGCATTGAATAGTTGTCTAGTCCAGAATCAGATCTAGATCTCAGCCTTACAAACATTAAAGGCCTTCTTATCTACAGCCTGCACAAAGGCACGGCTTCACAACTCAATAGCTTAAACATTTAATTACATTCAATTCAAATCAAAATGAGGACTGCGCCTCTCTTCAGCTTTGAATGCGTGTGCTTGACGTGGCTGGTTGTCTGGCTGGCTGATGTGGAAAGATGCTCCTGCATCATACTCCTCAGCTGAAAAATTCGTGAGCTCCTGCTCATGAGCTTCCCATCTCTGATGTTGAAATCCTCCTGGATCCCAAATCATCCTCTGGAGTTGTTCATCCGCTCCATCCTACTGCTGCTACTGCTGCTTCCACGCTGTTGCTGCTTCTTTTCTACCCAGCCTATCCTTACTGGCAGTCTCTGCTGACCTCAACATTAGCCTTCTGATCTCCTCGATCNGCTCCTGCTCATGAGCTTCCCATCTCTGATGTTGAAATCCTCCTGGATCCCAAATCATCCTCTGGAGTTGTTCATCCGCTCCATCCTACTGCTGCTACTGCTACTTCCACGCTGTTGCTGCTTCTTTTCTACCCAGCCTATCCTTACTGGCAGTCTTTGCTGACCTCAACATTAGCCTTCTGATCTCCTCGATCACTTTGTCCAGCTTCTCCCATGGCTGGCTCTACTCATGCAGTCTCCTCAGCTGCAAATTTTTTTGGCACATGAGCAGATCATCATGATCTCCCATGCCTCCTTCATCAGTTTCCAACTTCACCTGTTGGTTGTGCACGCTCTGTGCCTTCACCCTCTCTTCCAGGGCTTCTATCTGTTCCCACAGATCAGCCAAACTAATGTTGTCTGCCTCTTCTTCTTCTGCTACTGCAAACTCCCAGGTTGCATTCCCTTCAGCTTCCTTGCTGAAAATATTGAGCCATTCCTCGGAATGCTCATCATCCCCTTCTGCTTCTTTTGCTGTCAGCTTCAGTGCTACAGCTTCCTCAGCTTCCTGGATGAAAACGTTGAGACACTCCTCCAAATGCTCATCTTCTTCATCTACTTGGGCAGCTTCCAAAGTCTGCTCCAATCCCTCTTCTTTCCTGACAGTCACAGCTGACTGTTCTGTCGCTGTTGCTACACCATCTGAAACACAGACTTCTGCCTCCTCCTGGGCAAGTGGTAGGAATATCTGAATTCCCCCAATCATTAGAAGGTTCTTCAGATCCTCCTCTTTTTTCAGCTGCACATGCTGATCTAAACTCACCTCTGAGCTCATCTGCTCTGTCAACTCCTCAGGCTGATTCCAACTCATCTGCTCATCCCTGCCCACCTGGAAATATGGGATGCTTCTACTGCCCTCCTAGCAATCTTTGAGATCCCACAACAATCTCCTGTCATTTCCCATCTGGCAATGTGAAATTCCTCGGCTGTCCTCCAGACAGTCTGTGAGATCCCACAGTGATCTCAACTCGTTGCCCACCTGGAAAAATGGAATTTCTTTTCTGCCCTCATGGTAGTTCTTGAGATCTTCAGCTGATCCCATTTCATCTTCTTCATCATTGAGACCTCTCCCAGTCTCTAGTTCACATATCTGAACCATTTCCTCTTCTGGTCCATTGAGGTTTTCAACATACCTCAACCATCCCTTTAACAGCCTACGCTATCTTCTGACCATCAACTCCTTGACTGGCCATTTTTCTTTTGGCTTCTCCATGGGCCATTCGTATACCCATCTTGTCTTGACTTTCTACCGCATCCGCAGTTCAAGCTCTTTTATGTCTGTCCTTATTTCAGCAAGCTCTTTATCCATTTCTGCAA
Organism: Picea mariana; assembly: GCA_032191745.1. NCBI lineage: Eukaryota > Viridiplantae > Streptophyta > Pinopsida > Pinales > Pinaceae > Picea > Picea mariana. The sequence continues at coordinate 175,670 of JASDQU010737241.1, read as the reverse complement.
GCTTTTCTGCCTTGCTCTTCCTCCCAGCATGCCTATGGCCTTCAGTAACCATGGTGATATCCCTGTCTGCTCTCTTAGCAAACCTGCTGCTGTCACTTTGCACTAAGAGTGTTACCAGCTTCATCCTACAATCCTCCTGACTGCTTTCTTGATTGCTGCCTACCCATGAACAATCACCACAGAGTCTCCACCACTTTGTCTTCTTTTACCTTCTCGCTTCACCTAAAATCTACAAGTGAAGTCCCTGCTCTGATACCACTTGGTGCAGATGAGTCCTCTCATCCACCCACAGGATCGTTCAATCAGCTTCTTGAGCCAAAGCAACTCTTCCGATTCCCTGTTGGAATCTCTGATGAAAACCCGATCCACAGGTCCTTATCCTTCCTCAGGGCCTTCTGTACTCTGGCCGCTGCCCTTTCCTTAACAGGGAAAATATACTATCAGGCTTCGGGGTTTCGTTTCTCCCAATGTTAATATTTCCCTGTTTCTTGAACTCTCGAGCTCCAATTTGTCGATGCGCTCCTTTTAGCCTTAGCCCCTCCTAGCTAAACTCCCAGTCCACATGACCGGCTCTCATAAGACCACAGCCTTATGTCTTTCAGGATTTTCCAAATCAAAAATTCCGACCTCTTGACCTCTTGACTCCCGAAATGGCCTTTCTCGCCTTATCCCCTCTTGGCTATACTCTGGTCCACATGATCACTATCTCACAAGACCGCAGCCTTGTCTCCTATCGGGGTTTCGGACATCGCAATGCCGAAATGCATAAACACTTTGCCTATGGGATTATCGATATCCCGATCCATGATTTCCTGATGTAGCTCTCCTATTGGGACCTTTTTCGAAGGCCTCGCTCGCTGCCACACGTCCCTTCAAGATGGATGGTCCACATCCATTTTGCGATTTCGCGATTTCTGATGTCCCGAGCACCTCATATTAAAGACTCGTGAAATGCCGAACTCCGATGCTCTGAATTGACTTTTCTATCAGGACTTCTCTCGATAATTTGGATCTCCACCACGCGTCTCCACAAATGGACAGCTCTGATCCACTCTCGCTAGTTTGAGACTTGAAGCGTCCCGACTTACTCGACCTCGAGAACTCCGATATCCCGAGTGTCGATATCTCGATGTGACGTCAGTTAGGCCCACAACACAGAGCTCTCACCTTTTTTCCACTCATGAAGTCGAAAGACTTCCTCTTCCAACCTCCGATGCCTGAGTCCCAGATGTGGGTAATCTCGTGACATGCGTCTGCTCCCAAACGAATGGTCCATATCAAATCTCGCTGATTCAGGGTTCCTGGTGTCGAGTGACTCTCCTCACGTCCTCGATATCCCCGATATCATGAATGCCGATATCCCGATGCCTCAACGCCTTTTGGGACATTTCTCCTCTCCTTTTGAGGGCTTAAACCTCGTGCAGTTTCTGGCCGATCCAGTGGCTGACGGGTAACTATGAGAACATCCGACGGTCCACAATTTCCCCTCCTTTGCACTTCTCCTATTCTCTCCTGGATGTGAAATATTCAATGGTTCATATTTCTTCGGCTGATCCAACGGCTGATGCTACTCCTCCCGAGCGTTGGAGCTTCCTTCCTGCACTTGGAAGAATTCCAAGTTTCCGAAATGCCTCAACCTTTGTCTTCCTTCTCTTTGCATGACTCTTCAACCCTGAGCTTCGCCGCGCGTATGAAAATGTTGTTCCTCCTGATCTTCTGCGCCCAAATCCTCAAAGGATTCTTTGACTCCTGTGCCTATGCAGGGTCTTCACGCACCCAAAGTGCTATCTCTTCTGAGCTCCTTAACACTCAGACCCCTAAGGGATTTTTTCTTTCTTCCTTCTCTCCCACAAATGGAGAAATATGGATGCCCTCCTGGCTATCCTCTCTACTCAGGAAACCTCTTGCTGATTCTATAGGGTGTTCAACAACCCTGTGAAGATCCCTCAGTGCACTCTTCATCTAATTTCCAGAACTCGAAGAGTTCTCTTCTCTTCTGTGCCTGTCTACACACTTACTCGATGCCCTCCTAGCTGAGTATCTTCTCATGGAATGTTCAGCAGTTCTGTCCTCTTGTTCACTCCTTGCACCTGCTCAATGCCCACTCGACAGAGCTTCACAGAATCCTCGGTGATTCTGGCTTCTTCTTCTTGAACCCATAGCAGAGTTCCTCTTCAGCACCTTGTGCCTAGGCTCAATGCCCACTTGGCAGAGCTTTACAAAATCCTCAGTGATTCTATCTGCAACTGTATTCTCCTCCTATATAGCCTTGCCTCCAAGGTATTCAACAACCTTGAGGTCTTCTCCTGAGTTGTTGATTCCAGTTCTTGTGCCGCAACACGTCTTCGTATGAACCCACAGTGTTCAGAAGTGCATCCTCTATGCACGACTATCAGAACCCGCAGTGTTCTGTCACACCCTCCTGGTGTGAAGCCTCAAAGACCTTCAACCCTGAAATCAAGAACTCCTTCAAATGCCTAACATACATCTACAGCATACATTCATATCATAAAATAGAACACTCACAGACATCCAGTTAACACACAAAAATGCAGGAAAAACTGCTATTTGTATTAAATTATGGCAAATGCCTGTATTTACATGGTGTTCCTCAGCACGGTCTGTAACAAGGTCTCAGCTCCTCTCTTATTCTCTCTACTTGCAGACTCTCTACTCTTCTATCTCTCCCTTGACTAAATACCAAAGAGATACTCCCTAATCTCTTTTACTTGAGGGGGCTCTTCGAGCTCTTCCCTCCAACCTACCTACCCTATTCAATTTCATTGAATAGCTATCTTGTCCAGAATCAGATCTAGATCTCAGCCTTACAAACATTAAAGGCCTTCTTATCTACAACCTATGCAAAGGAACGGCTTCACATCTCAATGGATTAAACATTTAATTACATTCAATTCAAATCAAAATGAGGAATACGCCTCTCTTTAGCTTTGAATGCGTGCGCTTGACATGGCTGGCTGTCTGGCTGGCTGACATGGAGAGATTCTCCTGCATCAATTACTGCACGCGTGTACACTGTAGCTGACCCAAGACAACCCATGTGTACCTACAAAAGCATGAAAAAAGGAAAGTTATTGAGGGAACACACAGCTTTGGGTAACTTAACTAAACCTTTCAGCCATGCATGGCCAGTCATTCGACCAAATACCTAGCTCCTTCTAACCATAAAAGAAGGGGTAGGGGTCCCATTTGAAAGTAGGAGAATCATAGTAAAGAAACTATACCTAATTAAGAATTCCCTTTGTCCCAACCTTTAGCCATCCTTGTGCAAAGAGAAGTATAGAGAAAAGCAGTTGGAAGATAGTGGAAGAAGAGCCCAGAACTAGGATTGAGGAGCAGTAGCCAAATTTTTCATTGTAAGGTATCATTGTGAAGTTAATAAAATAATTTCTTTTCCCATCTCACCATATGAGATTGTCATTATTGGAATATTGATTGTATGATTGATTAAATCTCTAACCCGTTAGTTCATAGATCAAATGCATGTGGAGTTATTTTTTTGTCTTTAGTGAATGTAGGTCAGCATTGGGAGGAGAGTTGCAGTCAAAGAACAGCCAAGCACAAAAATGGATCGACATCAAACACAAAAAAATAAGGTACGTCAACTTAATCTCTCGAGCCTTGTATTTACATATGAGTAATGGGGGTTTAGGCATGGGATGATGGTAAAAAAAATAAATATTTAGGTCACTTATGAATGCATGATAAAACCCTTATTGATAGTCCGTAGGAGGGATTTCCCACCCACAACAGAATTGGTGACCATACTGAGGATCTCTAGGGTTTCTGGGAATATTTTTTCTTGGGTATTTTTAAAAACTGGTTTCACTCCTTATTTTTAAAGTTTCTGCAAAAGTTTGAGCTTACAGAGTTTCTGGTCTTCCATACCAGTTATCTCTATTTCTTTGCTTGACTACATTTTTTGAGACCCATAGAGGTACACATGGCCTGTATAAGGTCTGAACACATGTACCCATGCCCTACCTTCCCACAGCCCGCGTGTACACACTAGCTAAGGAAGTGTCAATCTCGTGTATGATTCCAGAAAATTTCTTTTAGAGAGGTAGTCATCCTCTCCTCTGTTAGAAATAATCCTTCTCATGGTTTTTCTAGAACTCTTTCTAGTCTTTGTTGTTTTCAGTCTATATCTTAAGTTTCACCTCATATTGGTTTGTTCTATGAAGTTTTCCTTGAATTATTTTCTTTTTGTTTCTTCTATTAAAGTAAGTGTCTGAGTCTTCAAGAGATCCTGGTTCTCAGTATCAGTAGTCTCTTCCTGGGCTTGATTTCTTGGCTTTTCATTTATCCTAGAGTTTCAGAGATACACACGACCTATATAAGGCCTACACGCATGTACACGTGCCCTGACTTTACAGAGCTTGCGTGCATATGCTTGTTGTTGAAATGTCATCAGCGTGCCTGTGTAGAAAATTCTTGATTAAGGTAAGGCATACATCCTTTCCTTTAAAAAGATTTATACCTCTCAAGTTTTTGGGTCTCTGTCATAGTGGTCAGTAACTTAGGTTTGATCACAGCAATAACTTTTTTTTTTTTTTCCATTAATAAGTTTTCCTCAAAATTTTCTTTTCATAGGGTTTTTAGACAAGTGTGAGAGTCCAGTTTTAATTTTCTTGTGTGTTATTTTTAAAGTGAATCTTTGTGACCTGCGCTTAGGCCAGAAGTTTTCTTGGTCTTTATTTGTTGATATTTTTCCTTTTTGCTTTGTGAGCATTCAAATAAAAAAAAATCTTTTATTTCTTTGTTTGGTTAAAAGTGTTGGTTTGCATTAGTAACCAGGAAAATTATTTTCTTTCATAAGTTCTTAATGGTTTACTTAGATCATAAGTAGCTCGTAGTCGAGTGAAATCATGTTTTGAGTTTGTTGTTTACAGATCTTAGAAAAAAAAATTTAGTTTGAAAAGTTGTTTTCAAGAAGAAGTTATTTTGTCTCCAGCTTTCTGTTTATTTGTTTTTCTTCTTTCAAACATCACTAGTTTCACTTTCATAACCTTTGACTTAAGACAAGCCATAAAAATTAATTCTAAATCTAAAATTCATTATACTTTTTATGTTTGTAGGGTCAACCAACTAGTTTAGGGTTAGGGCCTTGAATTAGGTTGGAGAGGAAACTCTTCAAGGCCATTAAATCAAACATTGGAGTCTGAGTTAGGGAGTGTCCAAGTCCAGTATCGTGAAAGTTATCTGGGACCCCCTTCTAACACAGGGGATAAACACGAGGTAGCGTACGGAAAGGTAGCGGAGATAACCCCTTCAAATTTGGACCAATCATGGTGGAGAACACATATAGAGGGTTTGTCTTGGAATTTCGTTGATTGCATTTTCCACGGAGCTTCGTGGGTCTCGAATCCATTCAAGGTCCTCAGTTGTCTTCCAAACCACTTGCCTTCAATACCCTTGACAGGTTTCGGGCTCGATACCCTGCTCATTGTGGTCTACTTGATTGTCGATTGTACCCCCCTGGTGATTGTTCGCACGCTGACAACCTAGTTGCCTATTGTTTTTAGAGACATACACAGGTGACTGTGGGGGCATACCATAGTACGTAGGATAGGAATCAAGCCACACTTTGTAGAGTATACCTAGAGGATGCTTCCGTGTTCGAGTTTCACTTGCACTGGTAAGTTTATCTAGTGTTCGTTGTTGTAACTATTCTTCCAACTAGTTTAATGTTTGCTTGTTTTATCTTATAGGTACTTTCCTAGTGTGTGTTGTTTTTGAACAAATAGAAATCCCTAGTGTGTCTTTGATATTCTCACATAGTGGAGGATCACAAGCTTCACCAGTCATGAAGGCTTCTTGGCCTACCGCCGGTTGCACTAGAGCCACCCCCGCCACCGCTAAGGCGAAAGCTAGACCAACAAGGGTCTTTTGAAGCGACTTGGTCACCAGAAATCACACCTGACCAACCTTTGTTAAAGGACCTTTCGACACCTCTAAAGTGGATGGTCATGGAGGCAAATCCTATCTCTTCTTCTAGGAATCTTGATATTCCTACCACGGTTGTCGTCACAGGGGGTGTTCCACCTCCTACCCCATCGTTGCCAGTCTGAGCCACCATGGTCTCGACTACCTCTACCTCAAGTAGTGGTTTGATCCTGTCTTTGGTGTCAACCACTGATCCTTTCACATAGAGTGCGACAGGCCCTCCTTTCTCATATGGGATGCCTAGCTCAGGTACAAGTCCTGTACTATCCTACTCCACTTTGCAGAATTTAGGTCTGGGGGAAGGGAGCTCTAACGCTCCTCTGCAAGGACCCATGGGGGGCACTTCAAATCCTTTTAACACTTTCCCTTATGGGGGAGGTCATATACCTCCTTCATCCCCTTCACTCGACAGTACGCACCAGCAATCCGTCGGGCCAAACACACACCATAGTTTAATTGGAGTAGGGAGTCAAGGACCACCTTCTCATAATATTTCAGTAGGGTCGATACCATTTTCTTTGTTCAGTGTGTTTGGTAACAACACTTTCTCGTCTGCTTCTTTACTAACCAGGGGAAACCTCAGTTATGGCCAACCTAATCCTATGCAGCGTACTATTCCTGCACAGGGGGCAAACCCAAGAACTTCTTCCGCATCAGGACCTTGGAATTCTTGGCAAGGATCAGTTCCCTCGTCAGGAATGTCGATATAAGGAAATTATTTTCACAACCAATGGAACCCTAGACAAGGTGTTATGCCTATGCCCATGGGATCAGCATGGGGCAACCCTTCCCAAGTCCTCCGAATGTAATGCATGCCCAACCATATACATCCTATTTTGGGAATCAGCCGATGATGTCTCCTCACCCACAGAATCCATACGCTGGTCATGGCCATGGTTTTTACCAGAACCCCAGCCAACAAGCCAACTTTTCCTGGAAACCTGGTTCCAGTCAAACTCCATGTCCCTTTTTCCATGGTTATCATCAACAACAACCAAAACTACCTTTCTTGGAAACTTTACATTTTCCAGACTTGACAAGATTGTTGAATGACCCCATTTGTCATGATCCACATTGACCTCCTATGCCAACGAAGTTTCATTCGGACATACCAAAGTTTGAGGCCAAGCCTAAAAGAGATCCAAGAGATCATGTGACCACCTTCCATATTTGGTGCTCGTCTAATTCGTTAAAATATGACTCTGTACAGTTGCGATTGTTTCAACGCACTCTCATCGGTAGTGCCACGAAATGGTACATCGAGCTTGACCGCTCGATATATTCTTCCTTCGGCGAATTGGCAATGGAATTCCTAAACCATTTCCAATTACCTATGAGATATGATGCCGACACAGAATTGCTAGCCAATTTTGAACAGACAAAAGTGGACCATATCTCTAACCACATTCGAGAGTGGAGATGCTGGAAGAGTTTAATTAAGGTACGAGTCCCACTAGCATTCCTTCTTGAGTGGTTCCTTAATTCTTTGGTCCCACATCTATCCAAAGACGTCGCAACATCTTGAGCTAATTTATTATCAATCTGGTTTACTATACAAGGTTTTTCCCGATGCACCACAATCCATACTTGATAAAACTAGATAGAGAGCTAGACCACGTGTCGATGGTATTGTTGGTTCAACACAAACAAATCTCGATGAACAACTAATGAAGAAATTGCAACAATTGTCTATACAACATACATCGGCTAGCCAAATTACTGTTTTAGCTGCTCCCCCTACCCAAACGTTGGATGTACACACAGTGAAATCGACAAATCTAAAGGCCACCCAATAGCCTGATGGAAAGAAAAACCAATGAAAGAAGGGCAAGGGGGATAAGAAACCCACTAATAATGATGGTGAGGGAAACAATGAGAAATGAAAGGTGAGGTATCCATGCAACCTATGCATGGAAGACCACCCGACCCACCAGTGTCTTCGACTTGTAGAGGCCCAAAAGTTTGTGACATAGGAATAGCCTGTTGTGTTAACGAATCCATTTCAATATGGGAAAAACCTAACCCAAGCCTCTACAAGCACGGAAGGGGGAATTCAAGGCCCCTCTCCGTCTTTGAACAATCCTGCATTCGTGAATGTGTATATGATGAAGGGTGATTCTTTTATATTGACTAGAGCACATGACTATAGTAAACCAAGAACTTTTGAGAACCGAAAAGAAGATAAAATCCCATCTCTTCCTCTCCAGATCGAGAAGAATTTGGGTGAAACAATGACACACATCCCAAAAGGTGCGTTCAATAAATCTTCTCACAACCCAAACGCAAGGGCCACCCAGAACTATTATGTGGTGGAGGATTTGTCCCAAACCCCTTGTGCGATGTCTGCTTTGGAGGTCCTCCAAATATGCCCTTCGCTGAGGAGTTCTTTTTTAGCCACATTATGATCTACTAAGACTTGTAATCTGGGTACAATCATGCTAGATACAACTGACATAAAACCCCATCTTCCTTACCATGTAGAATTTCAGATAGTAGCGGCTTAACCCACGAAAACTTTTACTCGGAACATTTTCCACACAGTGGTTGATGAGGGTGCCTCGACATGCATTATGTCGTTGCCATGTTGGAAGGCCATTGGCCAGCCCATTTTGTCTCTGTCACCTACTCTTTTCACTGCTTTCGATGGTCGTTTGTTTCGACCACATGGTATCATTCCCTCTTTCTCCGTGCAGTTAGGAGGGAAGACCGTGTGCGTCGAGGTAGAAGTAGTCAACGCATCCCTCAACTACAATATCTTGTTAGGAAGGAGTTGTACTTATGCCATGCAAGAAGTGGTAGCTACAATTTTTTGGGTCTTTTTGTTTCCACACGAGGACCGGATTGTGACCATTGATCAATTGTCTTTCTCTAGACTTGACCCTTCACTGGGGGCATCTGCGGTCCCAATGATTGATAATCCTCAACCGGGCATAGTCAACATAGGGGTTAGTTTGTGCCCATCTTTGATGGGTACCTTCGATTACCCGCCCCCTCAAGGTGATGTCAAGTTCATATCAGACCACCATAAGGTTGATATTTTCCAAGTTTCGTCGTTTTGCATGACTTAATTCAATGATCCATGAATACTTCCTTCCCCATCGGACATTATTGAAGGGATAGGGCACCCTGGCATGTCCATATCGTTGTCCGTAGCCGAAGTAGCGTACTCTTTATTCCAGCAAGCTTCGGCCAACACTGATCTAAATCTTGTGCAAGACTTAGATCCGATTCCAGAGCCTATTTGGGCTCAAGGTTCTCTCGTTGATACCGATGCATTAGACTTAGTCTTTCCCTTTGATGAAGAAATAATTGAAGCAATGACTAGTCTGTCCAAACCTTGGGATGATCTCCATCACAGATCATACTTCCTCCCAGAGTTAAGAAGAATTGAAGTAGGAGAATTCACCTTAACTATGACTGGAGATAGGTCTTGTCCTATTAATCCCTTAGCTACACATGAGGTTTATGTTGAGGGTAATATGGCAACTAATGTTGAAACTATACCAATTAATATCTCCAGAACCCCTGGCGTCGTGGAGAATGTTTTTGTCGGAGTTGATTGTTCCCCCGAAGAGATTCAAGTCTACACAGATCTTTTTAAAGAATTTTGCGACGTTTTTTCCTTGTCTTATAAGGAAATGCCAGGCATTAATCCAAAAATAGTCGAACATGAAATCACAACTTATCCTGATGCCAAGCCAGTTCAAAAGAAGCTTCATCCAGTTAATCCCAGGAAATCAATAACCATTAAGGTTGAAGTCGAGAAACTACTCAAAGCTGGTTTTATCTATCCTATCCATCTGACCCAATGGGTTTCAAATCCGGTGCCAGTCAATATGAAACAGGGCACGATTCACATATGTACGGACTTCCATGATTTAAACAAGGCATGTCCAAAAGATAATTTTCCCACACCATTCATTGACCAGATAATTGATGAATGTGCGGGTTGCGAGGACTTTTCTTTCATGGATGGTTTTTTGGGATATCATCAGATACAAATCAAGCGCGAAGACCAACACAAAACTACATTCATTTGTCCATGGGGTACATTTGCCTATCGTAAGATGCCTTTTTGTATCAAAAATGCAAGAGCAACCTTCCAGTGGGCCATGTCTTTTGCTTTCCATGATTCAAGCATATAGTCGAGGCCTATTTAGATGATTTATCATCTCGATCTCATAAGAGAATGGATCATCCCAAACACCTCTGAATTATCTTTGAGCGATGTCGCTACTTCTGGATTCGCTTGAATCCAAACAAATGCAGCTTTTTCATAACATCAGGATGTTTGTTAGGTTTCATAGTGTCAACAATAGGGATCATGGTCGATCCCCTAAAGGTTGAGGCAATAGTTCAGTTGCCTCCCCCATGCACAATCCTTTAACTTCAGAGTCTACAGGGCAAGGAAAATTTTTTGAGGCATTTCATCGCCAACTATGTCAAGATCCCAAAGGGATTTATGCGCTTACTAAAGAAAGACGTTCCTTTTCATTGGGACGATGCCACTCAATGCTCCTTCGAAGCATTGAAACATGCCCTCACAACTGCCCCTCTGCTTCGACCACCCAACTATAACAAATATTTCTTATTATACTTAGCTGCAACAGAGTCAACCATCGACATGGTCTTAGTTCAGGAAGATGATTTTCTCTCAGAATATGTTATCTATTACCTGAGTCGAGGCCTCGTCGGACCGGAACTCAATTATTCTCATATCAAAAAACTTGCGTTGGCAGCAGTCCATGCTCCTTAATATTTCTATCATTATATTATGTTTCACAAGACCACCGTCATTGCCATTGTGAATCTGTTTCAATATGTATTGACACAATGGGTAGTTGGTGGAAAGATCAGTAGATGGATGGTCGTCCTCTAGGAATTTGACTTAGATTTCATTTCGGCGAAATCCAAAAAGTCACTGGTCTTCGCATAACTTATTTCGGAACTTCCGGTCGAGTTAGGTGATGTTGTGCCTGAAGCATCACCTATTCAAGGAGATATGTTTTTGATAGCATCTTCAGACTCCTAGTATGGATATATTCTAGTCTATCTCTAGACTTTGAAGTGCCCCACCTCTACTTCTTGTGATGAGCATCGCTGTATAC
>JASDQU010737241.1:107557-119535 GCA_032191745.1 Picea mariana | reverse complement strand
AAAATAATTCTTTCACTTGAACTCCAACAACTGATAAATCCTTCCAAGCATTGAAGTAGGCTATGTGTACCACTCATGTCTTGGTCCTTCCCAACTTCACAAAGACCTTTTTCCTAGAATGTGATGCTTCAAGGAGAGGAATTGGTGCAGTCCTTATGCAAGTTGGTCAACCTTTGGCCTTCACCAACAAACAACTTTCAGAGCACCATTTGGGCCAATCCATTTAAATGTTATCTATATTGTATGTAGTGGATATATGGTTCCTTTATCTATTGGGGAAACACTTCCAAATTAAGACAGATCATCAGAGCCTTAAGTATTTTTTGGAGCAACGTCTTTCACCCCCAGAGAAACAGAAATGGGTGACTAATCTCTTTTGATATGATTATGAGATCACTTACAAGAAATAAAAAGACAATGTGTGGGGTAAGTCACCTACCAGTTAGATTTTCCAAGTCATTCTAAGATCCATCATTTTTTTCATGTCTCATGCTTAAATAAGGTGATTGGAACTAAGTGTCAAACTCAAACCAGTCTTCATGAGTTGGATGAAGAAGGCTCCATTTAGTTGTAGCCCCAATTCATTTTGGATCAGCATGAGTGTCTTCAAATACAACTCCAAGGATGCATCATCAAGGAAGTGTTAGTATAGTGGAAATATACAACAGATGCCACCTGGGAGCCAGCTAACATTCTGCAACAATTTCCTCATATCAAGCCTTGAGGAGAAGACATTTTTTAAGGGAGAGGGAATGTTAGGGACTTGACCTCCCTAAATGCTCATGTAGGTAAAATAATTTATTTTCCATGTAATAAAGGCCAATATTAATAAGTCCTAGAAATAATGAAGAATAAGTCAAATGTAAGAATACCTAATAGAACCTTTCACTTCTAGAATATCTTCCTCAAGATTGTTCGTATGGTATATTTATTTAATTTAAATAAGAGTTGAGGGTATGGGAAGTTTTTTCTGAGAGATTATTGTAATAGAGCTCTTCTTTGCTGGAGGTTCCCCCCTCAAAGAGGAAATTGAAAATTTATATCATAATAAAGTTTATCTTCGTAGTGATTATTTTGGTGTTATTCTGATGTTCTTCTGTTACTTTTCTAGATAAATCATTATTATTATGTCATTTCTTGATACATATTTTCTATTCTACATAATATATTGTATCAAAAATATTGGAGTGGCTTCCAACCCAATACAGATTGATAGAAGAGGATATGGGCCACATTATGGTTTATTGGGACGATGAGTGGAAGATTCAATAGCAGAGATAGGGGCATCAAAGAAGTAAAAACAAAAAATACGTAAGGTCAATGACGATGTATAACAAAGAGATGACCAGAACAAAGGTCCCAGAAAAAACAACTCAATAGAAAACATCACACAATGATAGGAAGAGAAAGGAGCCATAGACAAGGATACCTAGACAACAATGGTTGAAGAACAAAGATGCTAAGGAAATGGCTATCCAAGCTTTGACCGAGGACAATTTGGAGAATATAGGAGACTAGGTAAAAGAAGTCAATAACGACGCATTTCAACATGCAACACAACAACAAGAAGATGTGAACAGGAGCATGCAGGAATAGATGGTAGCATTCTGACAACTATTAGAAGCAACAAGCATCGCGTTATGGAAACAAACAAAGGAGGAACAAATAACAAGCACTACCAAGATTGGAGAGGCAGGGACAACAATATCATAGTCCTTGGCATTCGTAGTAGAATGTGTTGGATTACTGAGAGGGGGAGTGAATCGGTAATAGAGAAATTTAATCTTTTTTGACCACAATATATAAATGTTTTTTATCTTTATGATCAATTTACCAATATCATTCAACAAGTGTAGAATAAATAAACCATGAACAATGACAAATCATACACATACACATTACACCATTATTTTTATGTTTAAACCCAATGCGAGAGAAAACTACGAAATGATTTTTCTTATATGTCTTTAAGAATTACATTCATTGGAAGCACCAACTTCCTTTGTTCTCCATCTACAAATGGAAGTAGGCTCCAACCCCCTATATTTCCAGGGTATGACCTGAGGGAATATCCAACTCACCAATTCTCTAGCTCCAACTAGAAGGAGGCGACAACCCCCTATGTTCTTCGGATACAACTGAAAGGTGGTTACCGACACCTATCCTTTCCCTGTCTAACCGCCTTGAAATATAAGTGTAAAAAAAATGATGAAACCACTATCACATTGTCACTATGAAATATGTCATTGTAAACCTATACCAATCTGTTCCAACAACTTGTAACCAACCTATGCCAATAACCTGTAGTTGACCTGTATCAAAAACCTATAAACAACTTGTACCATAACATGTACCAACATATACCAACAACCTGTACCAAGAAATTGTACCAACATATACTAACAACTTGGTCCAAGAATCTCCTCAATAGACCAGATCTGATAACATAGATCTCATACCCAATATCACAAGAATATCACTGTGTGCATCTATGTATCTCTAGTCATGTGCCATACATGTGCATACAATCATAATCATGTGTAATAAACCATCACATGGACTAGACATCAAACCCCCACTATTATGCAACCTCAAACTGTACTAACAACTTAAACAACACATCTCAACATAATCCCTCAACCATGTACCAATAAATACAAGATATGACTCAACACTCTACCCAAAAAGATGTATCAACGATAAATACTAGACATACCAGAACTATATTTCTATAGATCTAGCTCATACAGTATGTTCCATACAACCAACAACCTATCTAGGGAAAATCATCAATCTCCCATAACCATATCTCATGTAGGAAACAATATCCAACTACACATAAGAATATGACATACCTTTTTGAACCTGTAGGAAGATCTGATGTACCTGATCACTGTTGAAATTCCTGGAGACTCTTCTTAGCCTTTCCAACCTAAATCACACCTCAACCTTCACTTCTGGTAGTGCCTTGCATGACATAGGTGAGATGTCCAGTGGGGCCTCGCGTGATAGGATTTTCTCAACTTGCGGGGGTTCCTCATGGGACTTCTACTAGGTGACACGTGGGGATTACCCTAACTAGGGTTTTTCATGATTTCTTCATACTCCACTACGGCCACGAAACGTTTTTGTTGCTCTGTCTTCAGTTAGTAAGAATTTTTCAACTATAGATGTATCAATGAGTATCTGCAATCAAACTTTCACAATAACAAATGTTCAATGTGATCAATAGGTGCTAATAGGATACCATTGCTCTCTTATTTATACTCTCCAAGTATATTCCTCTCGGGGTTACCTTCTAACTAATTTACCCAACTTCCTTATTTTAGGGATAACCCACTTTTAACCACTTTGTCCAATTACAACCACTTTATCCATAAATAGTAAACTCACCACTTCTAGTTGCAACTAATTTACTTTTAATTATTTACTTTTTGAAACAACTTAACTCATGATTAACTCTTGGTTACAACCACTTTGACTAGTAAACTTATTTTGGGATCATCTATAATAAATTGACTTCTTTGACCTTCTAGGGGCTTCTAAATAACTCATGAGTATTCTCCAAATTCACAAAGCCATAACTCCCAAACTGTGAGGAGTTATTTGACGTACCATATATCATCAAAAATGGAACGACATGCATTATCCATATAGAATAGTATTACCTGCATAGACACTAATATTCATTGCATTATTCCTCAAACTAACTCAGTTTCCTTAACCACATTGATGGGGCTACCAGAATTCGCTATTGGAATTGCTTCAAGGGTTGAAATCAATGAAAACCAACCCAATTAGTCAATAGAATTAAGATTGATTAAGCTAGTGGCAAGGATAGTTGAGTTCCCCATGATAGAAATGCAATAACATGTTAGGGAACTAGGTCACATAGAATTAGTATGATCACAATTGCCAATGGATGTATTACAGGAATTACATATGAGTGCAATGCAAGAGTTGAACATGCACATAGAGAAGACATCCAGTGAAGTAGTGAAGTTTATGATAGAAAATGTCACATTAGAAGCAGAGTACAAAAAATTTAAACAAGATCTTGATGAGGCCACACAGAAGGTGGAAAGAATGCAACAAGAATTCAAGAAAGTATATCAATAACTCCCAGAGGTGCAAATTGAGAAGGAGGCCCCAGTGGAAGATCAAGTCATGAATATAATTGAAGCCATTCAAGGCCTCCATGCATGAATAGTTGATATAGAAGCATGCCTTGTGGGATGTCTAGAAGCATGCCTCGTAGGATTTTTACTGGGTGATCTGATTTCTTCATACTCCGCTGCATCCATGAAACTTTTCCATCGCTCTGTCTTCTCTTTGTTAGACGTGCACAACTATAGATGTATCAATGAGTACATGCAATAAACCTTTCAAAATAATAGATGTTAAATGTGCTCAATAGGTTCTAATAGGAGACCCTTTACCTATTATTTATACTCTCCAAGTAGGTTCCTCTAGGGGTTACCTTCTAACTAATTTACCCAACTTACTTCTTTTATAGCTAACCCACTTTTAACCACTTTATCCGCAAATAGTAAACTCACCACTTCTATTTGCAACTAATTTATTTTTAATTATTTTCTTCTTGCAAGAACTTAACTCATGATTAACTCATGGTTACAACCACTTTAACTAGTAAATTTATTCTAGGAGCATATAGAATAAATTGACTTCTTTGACCTTCTAGGGGCTTCTAGATAACTCATGAGTGTTCTCCAACTTCACAAATCCATAACTCCCAAATTGTGTGGATTTATGTGACGTGCCACATATCATCGGAAATGACACGACATGTACTATCCATCTAGAATAGTATTACATGCATATTCATTGATCTTCATTACATTATTCCTCAAACTAACTCAGGTTCCTTAACCAAATTGTTGGGGCTACTAGAATTTTCTAGCAAAATTGCTTCAAGGGTTGACATCAATGACAACCAACCCAAGTAATCAACAATATCCCCTTTTGGAATTGATGGAAACACTCTGATGCAACATTGAATTCATGTCACTCATGCTCCCCATGTGACCATTACTCCCCCTGGAAACATGCCTCTGTGGTCTATCTTCAAGCATCTAACTTTATCCTCGTGCATATGATAAATCTCTCCCCCTTTGACATCATTGGGAAAGGTGACTTCTCGTCGAGGCTTATCCTCCTGACTAAATTGTCCTTGGGGTTGCTCTCACTGACTGAACTCTCCCTGATATTGCTCCCCCTAATTGAACTATCCTCTTTTTGGTGCTTCCTCATGTAAATCTAAGACATATCAGAATAGCATTGAAAATTCATTGTGGGGTAGTAACTATGCCAAGTTTCTGGAAAAGGTATTCAAAATATTCCCTTGGAATAGGCTTTTTGAAGATGTCTGCAATATGTTCTTTACTACCAACATACTCAACTCGAATGTTCTTCTTTGCAACCTATTCACATAGAAAATGAAACTTGATTGGAATGTGCTTCGTCTTGGAGTTATGATTTCCCCCATGAGTTATGATTACCATGACTAATGTCATGTTCCTTGTTTTCAGTGCCAGGAATTGGTTAAAGATACCTACAATATCTCACATTTATGAGCCTTGATAATGGTTTTTGATTTGAAAATTCATGAATTTTGCGCAGCTCAAACTCATAGTTCTGACCAGGCGACAACGATGCGACCAAATTTGATGATGAGGTAGATTTGAGGGACAAAATATTCGTAACTCCATACTGAGATTTCCCTGAAGATTCCAATAGGTGTCTACTCCATAGGTATCCCATGTTGCCTCCTCTGCATATTAGTTTTCACAAAAAAAATAGCGCTCAGTTTTTGGTTTATCGAGCTTGCACAGTTGTAATGGAATCATCTTTGCATGATATCCTTTTCTCCTTTATTTTCAAACCTGTGAAATCCATTGCCTATACCTAGGTCTTATTACTTATGTCTTCCATAGTCATTGAGGTTGCAAGAACCTAAATAGCCTATCCTCTGCATACGCATCATGCTACCCAGAGGCACTGCTTAAACTCTCTGTGTCTCCCCTTCTTCCTTTCATTTTGAAGTTAAGAATGTTTACTCAGTTACAAAGGGACAATTACAGATTACCCCCTCACTATATACACTCTCAAATACCTGTACAAATCCAAGGGTGTAATTCCCATAGTCAAGCTTGGCTTACTAGCACCAGTCTGTTTTAAAAGGTTAGCCTTGTACATTTGAAGCCCGATTTTAAGTCTTCCTAGTTATTACTATCCCATAAGCCTTTAAAGTCTCTCATTCTAAGCCATGGAGACACCTTAATCGACGAAGACACACAAAGGTGGCAAGGTGGTTAGGAAAGAACCTATGGACATGCATCTTTCTTATACAGAGCCCATCGCAAAAGAGATTTTTCAAAGAGTGGAATGCCTCTCTTTCTGCCAAAATATGCAAAGAGGCCATCCAGAGGTGAAAAGATAGTTTTCATTAAATTTTGATGGCAGGAGAGCCAATGTTTGGGATTTGGAATTTGAGGTGACTGAAGCCTCTAACTTAGCTGCAACAGGAATCCCCATTACAGGTGAAAATTGGTTCAAAGTCATGGCTTTGAATTCAGCCTATGCCAAAGATCTTTTTAAACCTGAACATCAAGCCAGTGATTTTTCTAAAGGTGTGCCAAGGAGTCAATTGATTGAATAGTTTGATAGAATATTGAAGATCATCCAGAGATAATTTACATGTGAAGGGAGATTTAATACATTGTACCAGTACCATATAATTCTTTTGCTTCATTTTACTGGTAAAGTTGAAATAAATATCCCTTATTATTTATTAAGGAGCATAGGTAAGATATCAGACAAGATTCAATCCAAATCTAAGGATGTGGATTCTAGCCTTTTCCACTCTGGATTGATTAGAATTCTAGTCTCTGAGGAATTAGGTAAGAAAGAGATTTCATGGGAGAATTTTATTGTTACTTCTCATTTCAAGTTAGATCTACCATCTACTCCTCAATCACAGAATGCAAGTCCATTATCACCCACCAGTGTTGTTAAAGAAGGGACCAGTAGGAAGAGAAAGGGCAGAGCCCCTTTTCAAGTTTTAGAGGTTAGCAAGCATGTCACAGGAGATGAGGAAGAAGATTGTCCTTCCCCACAAAGAGATTTTTCACCACCTCCTCCACTAGGGTTAGAAGAGGTTCCTTCTTCTACCAAAACTACATCCAAGAAATGGAAGAAGCTACACTTCCCCTCTTCTCCTCCAGCAGTCAATACCAAGGGCCAAAGACCTTTAATAAGATCATCAATTCCTCGGGAAGTTGTTGAAGAACAGTCTCTACCTGAGATCCCTATACAAAATAAGAAGGGTAAAGGCATTGGAAAGCCTGTGGAAAGAAAAGAGGAAAGCCCTGTGCAAAAGAGGAAGGATAAAATCAAATCCACCAAGAAGCTTGATGAAGTAGACAATGCAATCCCTATGCAGATGGAAGAGAATACTAAGAAAAATCCTATTGAGACTATGCATGTCACTTCTCCACCTGATAGTCAGACTTTCAAAATACACATCAGGCAACTTAGGGATGCAAGAAAAGAGGTGGCTCAATTAAAAACAGAGGCCATGTTTGACAAGGTGAAAATGAAAGAGCTCATGGATGGCTACAGCCATACCCTTGACTTGGCGAGGTTTGCAGCAAGAAAGGCCCATCCCCTTCACAGGCAGCTCCAGAACCTTTATAGGTAGAATAGAGTTTTTCAATCTCAGAACAGGAAACTCAAGGCAGAGTTGCAACATTTTCAAGATGAAGTAGGTCAAAGAAGCTTGCAGGCATTGTTTGAAGCTACCATTGAGAAAGAGACATCGGTAGTCCAAGAGAGCACAACCCCTCTGAAAAAGACAGTCATTGCTAAGAATAAGAATCCTACTGTGTGAAATGAATATCCTCCTTCTACCAGAAAGAGAGTGAGGTTAAGTGTCAAGGTAACAAAATAGTTGGTTAAAGGTGAGCCCCATTTTTTAGGATGTTTCCTTTATGAGAGGATAAATTGTTTTTCAAATGTTACATATGCCATCTATACAAGATTCCAAGTGTTTAATTATCAAAGTTTTGGGATTTTGTGAAGTGCTAACTCCCTCAGTGGTAATATGCACTACCTACAGTATTGCCAAGTCACCTGAGTATAATGGGTTTGACATTATGCAAGGCCACTACTTGCTCTGCACATGTACAAGATTGGAGGCATTGCGTTCTTTGACAGTGCTACCTAAAACTGCACACAGATGCAACATAAGTGGTGCTACCTACAGGCGCTACCTAATATCTGGCAGAGAATAAACCTACGCACGGATGCAACATAAGTGGTGCTACCTATAGGTGCTACCTAATATCTGGCAGAGAACAGAGTCTGCACACAGACGTAGAATAGTGGCGCTACATAATTTCTCTACCTAATATTTCACCGAGAACAAAGGTTTGCACACATACGCAGCACAGTGGCGCTACCTAAATGCGCTACCTTTTCTACTTGCCCAGCTGTGAAGTAAGCTACTCAGACTGCTACCTAAAGAAGCTACCAACAGACACCAGGAATTCAGGAGGGCTAAGATAACAACTTTTGGATAGCTAATGATGGAGAAGATTGCGAAAACAACAACTGGCGTCATGAGGACAACCACATGCTTTTGAAAGACACATGGCAAACAAGGAGTTGCGCAGCAAGAAGGAATCAAGTCATCTTGAATATTGGTTGGATTGGTCACCAACATTTTCCTATTTTATAGCATAGGTTGTTAACTAAGTTGTTAGATCAAATAAATGTTTAGAGATTTTCAAGGGAAGGAGACTAGCTCGTACCTCCAACGGTTTCCTCCCTTTTGTTATAAATAGATATATCAAATGTTTTAGTTGGATTAGATGGTTGAGAAAGGCTCCCTGAGATTGTAATATTTTGATGAAGTGACTGTGATCTAGCTATGTACTGGACTTAAGACATTTTGGCTAATAGAAATCATCTTCTCTTTTAGCTTGTTTTCTTCTGATGCTAAATGTTCATGCTTTGAATGATTGTGATGATGTTATAGTGGATGTTTGATCATTATATTATCATGATGTTTATTTAGCTTCCTTATTTTCTGAGTTCTAGAAGATCTTGTGTTAAGAAACTTTCTTCCTTAAGATTTTGTATACCTGATGTTTACAGTAGCACATACATTTCTCTTATTCAAGTCTTCCCTCTATTCATACTTACTCCCAAATTACTGATTGAAGTTAGCCAAGACCTTTATTGTTGGTGCATGCTAGCCCTATTTTCTGATTTCAAATATTATCATTTTGAGTCTTTTTCCATTTGACCCTTTAAAACACTCTTACATTCACATATAACCTAATGGGTACTGGGCTTGCCTTCCATGCAATATGAAGGTGATTCCTAGTTCTAACATTCTTGGAGTCATTGCTRGGGAATGATTTGAAGACTTTTCCATGGGATTAGACGACACAGTATACTAGTCCTAAAGGTGMATTAGAACTCAGTATCTTGAAGATTGCAGCTTGCACCTGGYGACTCTATTGTTTYAGCTCTTGCACCTAAAGGCAGACATACGAGATCAAATCCACAACTACCTTTGGTTCCATCTGAGGCTGACCCAGAGAAAATAATCAAGAAGGGGAAATATTCTCTAAAATGTTTTTCTACTGCTGCTACAAGTGCTTTTGGTCAGTTKCCTGATTCCACTCTTGACACTCCAGTTGTTTTATCAAGTAAGATTTCTTTACCTTCTACTGAAGTATCTAAGAAACTTTATTTTAAAGAGTTTCCTGTTGAATACTCTTCCTTTGAAACTGAATTGAGAGAAGAAAACATTGACATATTCTCTTCCCCTGACATTGAAAAGTGTTTCAGTGTTGATAGTTTTGAATATTTCCCCACTTTAGGTTTTTCTACTCCTCTTTATGTTAAAACTTTGTTGCCAAAGAAGTGTAAATTGAATCCCCTTTATAGACCTTGTCATCTTCTTCCAAGAATCGGCCTTCTACTATGAAAACTGAAAACCCCCCTGCATATTTTTCTACTTCTCCAAATCTACACACAACCAAGTCTCCTTCTCTTTCTTGCTCACCAAGAGTTCGAAATCAGCTGGCAATCGTTAACCCCCATGCAAATACGATGGATTCCATAGTGGCTTCAAGATACGCTCCTCTAGTCTTACCTCAGCCATTGAATGCTCTGCCTCCTAGAGATTATTTGAATTACATGCCTAAGTTTACAGAAGAAGAAGATATAATAGTTGAGGAACATCTTACTTCTTTCTACAACTATGCAGATAACCAAAATATTGAAAATGAAGATGTTTGGATGAGTGTTTTCATCCAAAGCCTTTTTGGTGAGTCTAGGAAGTGGTTTAGGGTTTTGGCCCCTAGATCCATTACTGGTATTGAAGCATTGGATGAATCCTTCTTGAGGCATTGGGGGGACAAAAAGGACTTTTTGTACTACATCACCGAATTCGGATCCCTAAAAAAGAAAGAAGGAGAATCTGTCTCTGACTTTTCTATAAGATTTAACAAAATGTACAACAAGATCCTTGATGAGATAAAACCCACTGAAACCTCTGCAAAAATCACTTATGCCAGTGCATTTGACCCCGAATTTTGTCTCCTATTGAGATAAATAAGATCACCTTCCTTAGTTCATATGCAAGATGTTACCTTGGAGGTAGAATCCAATATAGTGGCATCAAATAAGCTCAGGGGGGAATCTGATAGGGATAAGAGGAAAAATAGAGTTGAATCTTCAACTTCTGATTCCTTTGTTGTCCATTCTCAACCAGATGAGCTGACCAAATTAGTAAAATATCTTTCTACTGAGATTGAGAAGTTAAAATCAGAAGGGAAACAGACATATAGAAATGCTCAAAACGTTGACAATAGAGGTAACTGTAGGAGACCAAATAATTCTCCCCAAATATTTCCCATAGATCCCAAAAATAGTGAGAGAGATGATCAGAGGGTACAAGCTCCTTTGCAAAATAATTTGGTTGATGATGAAGAAGAAGAGGAGGTAGAAGTTGATCCTGAGATTCACTGCTTAGGTGACACATCCCCATCCCCACACTTGACTCAATCCTCTTATGAGCAATCTTTAATGGATATTCAAATAAATAAACTAAGTAACGGAGAGAAAGAAAAAGAAAATTCTAGTAGATATAATATGAGATCTAAGAAGAATGAAGAAAAAAAAGATCCCCCTAATCAACCTGCTCAAAGTGAAGATTTTGTCAAGGCTGTGTTAGTGAGCAGTAAGGAAAAAGACTCTCAAAGCCCACAAGTTCTGATCATAAATCCTTTTCCTGAAACCAAAGAGATCTTGAAACCTTATTCTTCTTTCAGTTTTGAGAATGAGATCCTGTAATGTCCCCCACCTCTTAGAGAGGTAATGAGGAGACTCAGTGGCCTGGGCACCCCCACTAGGTCATAGTCTCACACTGAAGGGGGGAAAAGTCAAGAAGTTAAAAGTTACATTTTTAAGTTGACTTAAGAAAGGAAAAGGAAAGGAGTAAAAGATAACTCAACAGAAGAATAGAAGATTAACCCTGGGAGTTAACCTAATTGAACAAAGACTTAGAAGGAAAAGTATAAGTAAGAGACTGTGGTGCACCTATTACTCATTCTGGTTTTGGATTAGCATTTTCTATTGCTCTTGAGCATTCAGTTTGGGGGTTTTGATGTACAAACCCTTGTGAGAAACTCAGTGGTGAAATATCCGCTCACCTTGTTCCACAGCTTGGTCTTGGGGATGAAAGACTCCTCCACACCATTCTAGTCTCAGGGCCAGTTTATCGAGGGAGGTTCGATCCAGCTTATCCTGAGGGCCTAGGGCCGTTCCGACAGTTGGGTTTTGTTTGTAGGGGCAGGACCATCAGTTTGAGGGATTTTCTGGAGGGTTATCATCATTCTATATTTGTCTGCAGATTGGGATGTCATGGAGCCATAGGGGATGTC
>JASDQU010737241.1:65994-106264 GCA_032191745.1 Picea mariana | reverse complement strand
TGGGAAAAATCCACCTTTCGCTTTGCCAATCTTCATCCTACTTCTCTGGATCAGATCAAAGGTATATTCCCCAATAACTTCTCTCCACTCTCCTCTGGTCTCAAATACCTAGGATAGCATCTAAGATCATACTCATACAAGTCATCAGACTGGAATTGGATACTCGCCAAAGTAGAAAAAAGAAAAATACATTGGTGCACAAGGTGGCTCTCTCTTGGTGGCAGGTTCACTCTAATCAAAGTTGTCCTCGAAGGATAGGTTGTATATTGGATGGCCCTAGCAGCTATCCTAGCTTCGGTCCTCACAAAACTCCAAAAGTTTATCCTTAACTTCCTCTGGTCTGGCTACTCCGAACACTCCTGAAAACATCTTTGCAACTGGCTTACCCTGGCTAAGCCAAAACAGAATGGAGGGTGGGGGATCAAAAACACTTTACATTTCATCCAATCTCTTGTGAATGCATCACTCTAGCGAGTGTTGACCCGTCTGGGCATCTAGAATTCAATTATCATTAAAAAATACCTCTGTCATCATACAGTAAAAAGATGGCTTCTAACATCGATGATCACTCCTATAATGACTTCTTCTTTCTAGAGGAACATCACAAAAACTAAGAATTTGATCACTCGTTGGATTTGCTGGCTACCTGGATCGGGCACCAATATTATGCTTGGCCTCGATTGCATTTTTGGTATGGATGCATCTTCCCACCTTTCTCCCCAACTTATTTCACATCTGCATTCACTCAACATTTGGTACATATACCAAATAAAGGAATCGTCCATATCTAAGCATCAACCCAATAGTTGGATATCCGCATCTCTTGGGCTCAATCCCGTTTTAACTGGTGAATGGAACAATTTCCGGCTAGCACTCATGCATTTGGGTATATGTCTCACAGGAATAGAGAATCAACTTCATTGGTTGGGGAGTGACCTCTCAAGTAAATTAACTGCACAAAATGTTTATTATGTTATTTCCAATACACTTTGGCATATTAATATCACAGGATGGAAAAAATGATTATGGACCTGGCACATCCCACTCAAGGTTAAATTGTTCACCTGGTTGTTGTCTGAATACAAGTTAAACAACTGGGACACTCTGCAAAAAAAAGGTTGAGTTGGCCCAAGATTCTACCACCTCTGTCATATAAACTTGGAAACAACAGACCACCTCTTTATAGATTGCTCTTTTACAAGACGGGTTTGGAAAAAAAACTACTTTGATGTTAAATATCTCATCATCCTGGGATGGAATTTCACTTCCGGACTGCTTCAAAACCTAAGCGCAAAAAGAGCACAAGCATATGCATATTTCTTCTATTATTTGTTGGACAATCTGGCTTGAAAGGAACAATAACATATTTGAGAATGGGATCCCGTCTACAACAGCAGCAGCCTATAAAGCACTTGGAATATACAATGCCTGGAATGATATACTTGCTACAAAGAATATATTTCAACGCTTATTAATGGCATCAGATCTTGATGACATCCCAACAGCTTGGTTTGATGGAGCTGCATTCACCAATGGATCTCTGAGTGGAGCTGGAGGATTAATAAAAATCACACACAACACCTACTACAAATGGACTTTCAACTGTGGCCTAGGCACCAACACCAGGGAAGAACTTTTAGGTGTTTGGTCCACACTATACTTAGCTTCTAGACTCTGCATA
Organism: Picea mariana; assembly: GCA_032191745.1. Lineage (NCBI taxonomy): Eukaryota > Viridiplantae > Streptophyta > Pinopsida > Pinales > Pinaceae > Picea > Picea mariana. Next base: position 104,583 of record JASDQU010737241.1, on the reverse strand, counting down.
GAAAACCTTCAGGTTCTTGGAGACTCCAACATTGTCATTGAGTGGTTATGCAGGAGGGGAAAAATCAAAGCAATCTCTCTCTTGGCTTGGAAGGACAGAATAAGGCATCTGCAACCATACTTCAAAAAAATCAGCTACATCCACATATTTAGAGAACACAACAAATCTGTTGATTTACTCTCTAAGATTGTGCTCCAGGAAAAAATGGGGATCATCACTTATCATCACTGGAAAGATGGCCATGAGGACCCACCTCTCTTTCTTTCTCTATGATAATATCAACTATGCAAGCATTCTAGTTATAAAAGCAGGAATCCATTTTGATCATAGCTCACATCGTCCATCTGATTCTTACTCTTGGCAGCCCACACTACATCTACTTCAGTCTTTTTCCTTTGCTGAAAAACACATATCTAATTCATGCATTTATAAATTTCTCATTTTTATTGATTTATTTCCACAAAAGGAGAGTTATTATCTAAATATCTAACTTCATGTTTTAGAATACAAATTATATATAATGAGAAATTTTCAAGTTGAAAAAAATTTGTTCCTGTGTATATGGATGTGTGTGTATATGGAGAAGAAAATGTTAATGGAGAAATGGATGTGTGTGTATATGGAGAAGAAAATGTTAATGGAGAAAATGTTGATGACTTGTTAACTTTATTAGTAATTACCTTATAAGGTGTAATAAGTTGTTCATTTTCTAGTGATTAAAATATAAGTGGTAACAAGGTGTAATAAGTTGTTCATTTTCTTATTGATTAAAATAGAAGTGGTAACAAGTTGCTATGATTTGTTACAGTATTAAAATATGAGATTTTTAGGGTGTTACAATATTAAAATATGAGATTTTTAGGGTGTTACAATATTAAAATATGAGATTTTTAGGTGTTTAAAGGTTTTACTTGGCCAATTTTGCACATGTCATTGTCATAAAGATGAATTTTCTATTTCTTTGGTCTAATATAGGGAAAGGTTTTGGTTAAAAAAAATTGTAGTTTATTAGTGTTAAAAGTATGGTTTGGGTTTAAAAAAATACATGTAATTTATTATTTTTGAAAGTATAGGATAGTTTTTGGAGTATAAGGATTTGTAATTAATTGTATGTAAAGTATAGAAATGTTAATAATATAATTAAAATTTTATATTTTATATTATAAGTATGTGAGATAGTTACATAATTACATGTATTAAGAATTTTTGGGGTTATAAGGAATTTATTAATAGGATGTAAAGTACAGAAATGCTAACAATCTAATTAAAATTTGATATTTTAAATTATATTGTATATTTTAAATTAAAGTGTTGGATATGGTATAGATGGTTACATGTATTTTGAGTTTATATATAGAGAGAGAATTATTACAATTTTATTGTTATATTAGCGTTGTTCTTATTGGTTGGTTATGTTATGTTTTTTTAATGGTTGGTTACATCACTTAATTGTAGTTGTATCATTTGTTTTTCTATATATATCAATAAAACTTAGTATAAGAGATGATTTCATCTTGTGCGTGCATTTGTTATATTATAAAAGATAGTTGTCTCCTAGAAAAGGCTTCTCATTCATTTGTGTCTCTCATTCTCAATATTTGGAGTTAATTTTATTTTTATCTTTGTGCTATTTTAGTGTTTGGTCTGTAACATTTAGAATTAGAGTATATGATCCTTGGTTTGGCTCCTTCAAATGAGTCATTCTACCATTTCCATTATAGAGAGGAGATATTGAAGTACATTGGGTCAAAATTTCAAGATCTGGTTTGCTATAATTTTGGAAATACAAGTTGTGAAAAATAAAGTTTTTGACTAGTCTTGAAACTAATCTCATAGGTGTTCTTATTAAAACAATCATACTTGAAGCTAGAAAAGTCCAAATTGAGTGCCACTAGTTCCATTGGAAAGAAGACAGGTCAAATTATAATTTGATCCAAATTTCATAGTCATACCTAGAAAATTCAAGATGTAGTAGACCATACATGTTTTCTCTCCTAAAAAGACCAAAATCAACAAGTTTTGGGAAAGTTATCATAACGTTTTCTTGGCACATCAAAATTTAGTCAAACCTATGGAATTGCAAAGAATGAATATCAAAATACCATGTAACAAAATTTTAGACAATGTGCAAAAATGTCATAGCTATCTCAGATGCAAGGCCAACCTGCAAAATAGTCTCCAAATCAAGGTTTTAGAAAAGGTATTTTAAATCGAAACTTGCATAATTTTTTATTGGAAGATCTATTTGAGGAACTAATTTAATGACATGGGTGATAATGTGTTAAAAAAGGTTGATTTAGAACGTTTGCAAGAAACCCTTAATATGGAAATTGAAGATAAAATGGAAAAGTTTATGGATCAAAAGATGGAAGTTCAAGATAAAATGGAAAATTGATGGATCAAAAGATAGAACAATTACAAAATTCCATGGAAGCCATGTTCTTACATACCCTAGATGAGAGGTTCCCTAAAAGTGATATTGTGACCCAAGGAAATCATGAAAATAAGGAGAAAAAAATTGTTGAACCCCAGTCACATATGGGGAAGATATTAACACATTTGGAGAACATGAATATTGAGACCCAAAATCATTATCATTGATCACTCCAAGATCTGTATTATCGAGGGTTCAACTTGGGATCAAAGAACTACTTAATTCCCAAGATCAATACATGAGAAAGTTTGATGGTAAAGATCATATAACGTGGATATTCCAAATGGATCAATTCTTTCATCTACACCAAGTGCGAACTTTACAAAAGTTAATTCTTACATCCTTGTATTTAGAGCCTGACAATTTCTCTAGTACCAATGGCTTTGTGAATGGGAAAGGATCCTACTTTCACTTGCTCCATTTTTACATAGGAATTAATAGTATATTATGGGGATATTAAGAAAAACATGTTCTTTAATCAATTGATAAATATTTGACAAAGATGTCTAATTATAGACAACATTTAGCAATTTCAAAAGTTGAGTCTCAAAGTAAAAAACATTCCAAAGAATAATTTGTTAGATCTCCTTATGGGCACTTTGAAGGAGAGCATTCAACATGATGTGTGTATCTTGGAACCTAAATCCTTGGAGAATTCTTTTAGTGTGGCAAAGAAAATTGAAAGTAAAAATATGGCTACTAGAAGGGTGGTCACTAACAACTATAGAGAGCACCATGTTCCCTCTCCTAACCTCACTCAACCCACAATGTTGACACCTCAACAAATGGATGAAAGAAGATAAAAGGGACTATGTTTCATTTGTGATAAAAGTATAGTAAGGGCCATAAGTGTAGTGAGAAAATATTATTCTACACAGATTGTGAAGAGGAAGAAGATCATAATCTAGTTAAACTATTCTAGACCCTACAACACTAAAAGATATATCATCACCAACAAATAATTGGTTGGTATCACATTCATTAAGAGAAAAAATATGGTTTTATCCGTAGCCATATGATAAGATTATCTAGAATCAATAAGGAACTCATTAGAAGAAGTAGTAGATGTTGCATTGAAATAAAAACTAGAGGGAAAACGTGTGTGTCCATGAGAAGAAGAGTTAAAATAAGAAAGATATAGAGTGATGTTGTTCCTCTTCATTGCTACTTCCAAGGCTTCCATATTCTTAAAACATTTAGACTCTATATGACCATCTCACTCACAAAAATTGCAATGTCTCTTACTCTTATTTTCTTTTAACTTAGTTTCATTATCATCGTTTGGAGTAAGAGTTGGTTGAGAGGGTTCAAGGTCTGTTGAACCTTGTAACTTCTTCCTCCTTTTTATTATTCTACACTTTTATTTTCCCTATTTTCCCTAAGTATGTCTCCCTTTCATTAATTTTCATTTCCATATCTTACCCCATGAATTACACCCTTTCCATACTTATCTTATTTTTCATTTGTGGGTTGGCAGACTCACAAACTCACAACATGTCACGTTTCTCTCTTGACCTCTTCCCAACACTTATTCTATTTTTCATTTCACAAACTCCCAGACTCATATTTTTCATTTCTTTATATATCGCATTCTCACAAGTTCATCTGAAAAGAATCCATACTTATCCATTCTTTCTATCACAGTGGCCTTGCAGACTCACATTCTAATTTGAAATTTTCCACTCCGCCACCCCATCGTGATGTGTCCTGCCTCTTCACATTTATCGAGTCAAATTAAATGTTAATTCTACGAACTCAACTACTAAATTAAATTATGAAAAGGTCATTATTAATGATGTTTCTATCGAGCTAAATCTCATTTATTTCAAGTTATTGTTATCAATCAAATATCTAATGTAAAATATTATTTTAATGTTTTGATTGGCGTTACAGAGAAGTTTGTCAACTTGTTGAAGGTGGCCAAAAGAAGACATCATTTCTGCGGGGATACCTTAAATATAATCGCTAGAGAGGATCCCACTTATCATTGGTCGAGGGAATATTGGTATTATTCAATGCTTCCAAACAGAAATAATAACAAAGTATGGACATCAGGAATAGCTCTCGTTGGTTGTCTCCCTACGGTTTTCGAATGCAAAGATATTGTCACCTAGTGCATTGACAAATTCGTCAAGAATAGAAGAATCATTCCTCTACAAAGCGGATCTCTTATTTCAATGACACCTTCTCATCCAGATTTACATTGTTGGCCAACCACCTATTCCAACTGGATCATCTTGGCAGTTTCTCAGTTTGGCAGTTTTTTCCTAGTTTTTGGGTCCTGAACTTTTGGGGTCGTTTTGAGGCCCTAAACAAAGTTTTTATAGCTTGCTACGATCAAACTGCAGACAAATTATGATTTTGATATCATAATGTGTAGTCCTCAGGTAGACCTTTCCAACGGATTATCGTGTGCCTAAAATGAAGATCGTATGCAAAAGTTACAACCCCAGGAAGTTGATGTACCAACTTACCCCAATGGGGCCCACATGACTTTTGGCGTTTCATCTCCTAGCGTTAGGTTTTTGGATGTCTAGGGTTTTGGAATTCATTTTTATTGTAAAAATGATTTCAAAGCCTCATTGTACTCATCTTATTGTGAATGAGCGTAGCCGCGACATCTCTTCTCAGAGATAAGTTTCCATAATTCTAGCAAGCTTGTTTCAGTCTGCATTTTACAGTTTCAACATATTTCTTATTTAATAGAAGTCAAGTTTTACTGTATCTCTTTTATTATTCATTGTGTATCTATGTTAATATTATAAATATGTGTTTCATTTCATTCCACTCATAAAATCGGATCAGTGGTATCATATCAGTCTTCTCCTTATCGGTTTTAGTGCATGTCCTCGATCAGGTAAGGGTATAGAGAGTTGGGTCTCGATCTTGTTTCTCTTGAGGAAAACTCCTCTCGCATTCCAAAGAAAGATTACATGGAGGGAAAAACCAAAGGTGATATGACAGGAGATCCTTTCAAAATATTACTCGAGGAATCCCTCGAGCGATAGAGGAACGCGATGATGGACAACTTTTCACAAATCCTTCGACAGTTGTCGATAGGAGACGCATCTACCTCAAGTGGAGGAACCACCCCTTCAAGGTACAAATCAATTTTTATATTCCTATATTTGAAGGTAAAATAGATGTGAATTTTGTAGATAAATGGTTAAACCTTATAGAAGGGTATTTTTCCGTCCATACCTTTTCCAATAGAGAAAAGATTACATTTGTGCTCCTCAAGGCCATCCTCGATGTCAAAGATTGGTGGGATAATTTTTGTGAGCAAAAGGAAATAGAGAGATCCACATTATTTGCAGTTGCACCTAATTGGGGTTCCTTCAAGGATGCTATTAAGGAACAATGCTACCCTATTGGAACTTATGAGGACTTGTATACAATATGGACCACACTGTGGTAGGAAAGAGACCAAACAGTGTCAGAGTTCACCAATGTCTTCCATACCTTGCGCATAAATATGGGTATCAAATATTCTGAGTGACATCTGGTGTTGAAGTACCGCGATAGTCTACGTAGATACATCCAGATAGAAATGGATTTTTTGGACATCTTCTCCTTGGGTGCGACCTATCGATATGTTGTCAAAATCAAGAAAAAGCTTAAACAAAAGACGCAGAAGTTTGGGCCTGGTAACTCCTCATAGAAGAAATAGGGAAAGGACGGCCCCAACCCACAGAACAAAAACAAAAGAAAATATGGACAACCTCAGGAAAACCAGTCTAATCCACAAACAAAGAAGGACAATGGAAAGACAAATAAAGACACCAGGAAGTGGTGTGACTTCCATAAGAGCCTTTGGCATAACACCGTTGATTATCGCTCAAAGTAGTCATTGGTGGCAGAGATGAAAGCCTCTAAATCAAATGTGGGTTTCAAATCAAATTCGAAACAAGAAAAGGGGAGAAGGATTATTTACTCGGAACCCAGTGCCACCATTTCTACCACCAAGATCCACCCCAGTTAACCTAATGAGCTAGAGGAAAGTGAGCGTCTCTTCCATTCACATATGTGGGTGAAGGGTAATCCACTGCACTTCATCATTGATAGTGGTAGCCAAAAGAACCTCATCTCAGAAGATGTTGTCAAGTGGTTGTCCCTTCCGACAATGCTGCACCCACATCCATACACCATCGGTTGGCTCTACCAAGGAAGAGATCTCCACATCAGCCAAAAATGTCGTCTGTCCTACGACATCAAGCCCTTCAAATATGATGTATTGTGTGATGTCTCTCCCCTTGAAGTTTGTGAAGTTATTTTGGGCCAACCTTATTTATGGAAATTCCATGTTATATATGAGTCTAGGCCTTGTAGTTTTATTATTACTTTGAAAAGGAAATTGCACAGGATACCCAAGGTAGTCCCACCTACTACCATTTCCTTGATCTCTTCCAAGAAATACAGGAAGGTCATCTCTTAGACCAGGAATTTTGTCTTCTTCGTGATTCACTCTCAAAATGAGTGAAAGGTTGCAACCACATCCATGGTATCTGCGGCTGATCTCTCCACGCAACAAAATAAAGTGGATAAGGTCATGGAAGAATACAAAGACATATTTTCCTCACCCACTGGGGTACCTATATACTGTCAGGTCAAGCATTCAATCGATCTAACCCCCGACATGCCACTATACAATGGGCTATTCTATCGTCGCTCGTTGTTATAAAATGAGGAGATCAAGCATCATCTCCAAGAAATTATCCAAAAGGGGCACATCTAACCCATCTCATCACCATGTGGAAGCCTAATCATTCTTATGCAGAAGAAAGACAAGACCTGGTGACTCTGCATCGATTATCGGGCCCTAAATAAAATCACAGTCAGGAACCTGTACCTGATTTCCCAAATCAAAAATATCCTTGACCAGATTAAAGGGGGAAAATATTTCAGTAATATTGATCTGAAGTCTAGATACCATCAGGGCCCAATAAAGTAGACATATGTATGGAAAACTGCCTTCAAATCCAAAGAATTTCTTTTCTAATGGTTGGTCATGCCCTTTGGTTTGCCAAATTCCCCAGCTACTTTCATGAGGATGATGGATTATATATTGTGGAATTTCACCAATTCTTTTGTGGTGTTGTATCTGGATGACATCCTCATCTACAGCAAGACTTGGGTGGAACACTTGTAGCATATTCAACAGGTTTTGCACACTCTACAATAGCACAAGCTATACACAAATTTGGAAAAATGCTCCTTCAGCATGGACAGGGTCCAATACCTAGGATACATTGTTCAAGAGCATGGGGTGCATGTTGATCCCTCCAAGATCCAGGTCATTTGTGACTAGCCAACCCCAACCACACTCACTAAGATTCAAATCATTTTAGTCCTTGCTAATTTCTATCGCAGGTTCGTGTTGGGATTCTCCCATATTGCATGGGCCCTCAGTAAAGTAACCAAGGATGGTGGTAATGCAAAGTTCATGTGGGACCTGTCACAACAACAGGTGTTCAATGATTTGAAGCAGTGCTTGTGTTCATCCCTAGTTCTCTCATTACCCAACCTGCAACAACCCTTTGAGATCAACAGAGATGCTTCAGACTATGTTGTGGGCATAGTTCTCACTCAGCACAAACACCTTGTGGCCTATCATAATGAGACACTATCAGATGTTGTCTGTAAGTACCCTACTTACGACAAAGAAATGTACTCCATTGTGAAATCCTTCTTCCAATGGAGGCATTACATTCTCTGGAAGGACACAGTCATCCACACTGATCATAAGCCATTTTAGTTCATGCAGACAGAGGGAAATTACAGAATGACCACTATCAAAAGTGGTCCACCTACTTACAACAGTTCCATATCAACATCAAGTATAAGACGGTAAGCACCAATTGTGTCATTGATTGCCTCATCCACCCTCCAGTTGAAATACTCACCATGGTGCTAAACTCTTGTGGCCACAAGACCTCAGGGTGGCCCCAACTCTATGAGAGAGAACATGACTTCTCTGACACCTACCAGATGTTGGGCACAAACACAATTGTCACTGATTTCCATCTTTAGGATGGGATACTGTGCCATTTGGGCCATATCTACGTCCCATCAAGCGAGCAAATGAAGATGATTTGGGAATCCCACTACAATTGGGTGGCAGGATACTTCAGCGTCGAAACGACAGTGGTAGTGTTGCAACAAAATTTATATTGGCTGAAACTTTGATAGGATGTGAGAAAGTATATCAGGCCTTACACTCCCTGTGTCATTTCCAAACAAACCATTAATAAACAAGGCATGTACACCCCTCTGTCTACTCATGAAAGGCCCTGGGAATACATCTTGATGGACTACATTTTGGACCTTCTGTCAACCAAGCAGGGAAATGAATGTGTTTTCATGGTGGTTGATTGTATTTCTAAAATGGGGATTGTGGTTGCCTGCAAGAAGAGAATCTCAGCAAAGGCCACTTTCAAGATCTTATTCGAATGAGTATGGGTACATTTTGGGATACCAAAATCCATCATCTCAGATCGGGACAGTTGGTTCCTCATCACATTCTGGTCGAGTCTCTAGTCATTTTTTAACACCATACTCACCAAATCCACTACCTTCCACCCCCAGACAAATAGTCAAACTGAGGTCATCAACCAAATGATTGTGCATATCCTACGCATGTACAATTCTAAGAATCCCCGCACATGGGATGAGAGTCTTCCCTATGTTCATCACAGCTACAACAGAGCACTACATAGCTCAACTGGCCACAGGCCCTTTCAGGGGGGGTTGGGATTTCAACCATTGGGTCCCATGGATGTTGCACTACCCCTTGCGGACACCCAAAAAGACTCATCCCATGCTCAAAATGAAGACGAAAAACCTACCAAGTTCATTAACATATCATCACATCTGCCAATAGGTTTAAGATATTTTATAGAATTCCAATTCCAAGTACAAGCAACGCCATGATCAACATTAGGTGCCACACAAGTTTCAAGTGGGAGATAAAGTTTGGTTGCACTTGTAGAAGGAACGCCTTATGGGGCCCCATCAAAATATTTGTCCACTCTGTTATGGACCTTACACCATCACCAAGGTTATGGGTGATAATTATTTTGAGCTCAACATTCCCCCCTTCCTTGGATTGCATCCAATATTTAATGTGGACCTCCTTTGGCCCTATTTTCCACCATTATTGTACACCTCAAAGATAGTAGAACAGTTGACACCAACATAACTCAACCCTGACTGCATGGAACAATCATCCACTGATCATATCATGGACATGGTTCAAGGGAACTCGCCAGTAGAGGATCCATCTTTATTGAGTTGTCAAAGTAGGGAAACTCCTGCACCAAGGAAAGTGGCTCACCAGGGGCCAAATTCAGTAGAAATTTCCTCATCTTATGGGGAAACTCAATGCAATGGATACCATTTCTTCCTAATGGGGGAGGATTGATTCATATGGACATCGGTGGCCACCCACCTATTCCAACTAGATCATCTTGGCAGTTTCTTAGTTTGGCAGTTTTTTCCTAGTTTTCCAGTCGTGAACTTCTAGGGTCGTTTTGAGGCCCTAAACAATGTTTTTAGGGCTCGCCACAATTAAATTATGAACAAATTCAAATTTTGATGGAATAATGTGTATTCCTCGGATAGACCTTTCCAACGGGCTATCGTGCGCCTAAAATGGAGATCATATGCAAAAGTTAAGACCTCGGGAAGTTGATGTACCAACTTACCCCAACGAGGCCCACGTGAATTTTGGTGCTTCATCTTCTAGGGTTAGGTTTTTGGATGTCTATGGTTTTGGAATTCATTTTTATTGTAAAACATATTTCAGAGCCTCATTGTAATCATCTTCTTGTGAATGAGCGTAGCCGTCACATCTCTTCTCATAGATAAGTTGTCACCATTCTAGCAAACTTGTTTCAGTCTACATTTTACAGTTTCAACATATTTATTATTTAATAAAAGTCAATTTTTATTGTATCTCTGTTATTATTCATCATGTCTCTATGTTAATATTATAAATTAGTGTTTCATTTTGTTCCGCTCATAAATCTAGATCACCTTCAGTCTTCAAGAAAATGTTAAATCTACCAGACCCGAACCTAACATACAAATGAGATGCCAAAAACTTTCTTAGAGGGAAAAATAATGGAATCAAGCTCTTGAAAGAATATCTACAAGACCATGTTGCAATGTCAGAAGACCTATCCAAAATTTAGGTTAGTTCTTTAAAGGACACCTATCGAGAAATTTCTTAGTTGTTTACTAGAATTATGGGTCAGGGTTCTACAACAACTATTCCCCGGCTGGCTCTATATATTTTATATTTTAAAGTTCATGAGGATGTTGTTTTTTATTGGGAAAAGATCATATCGAATGAAATTTATGCACAGTTGTTGACTTTCATAAGCGAGAAATTGTTTTATATGGAATCGTATTTGGTATTTTCTATCGCGCATTGTCATGTTTTTAAAGATCTGAATGTTGGAAAAAGGGTAAATCCAAAGTGACTATGTGACTATGTTCTATCAATCTCTTTGGAGGCAGAAATTTCTCCATTGTTTTTATGAAGTTTACAATGATTTTTTCTCTGATTTTAAGAAATCACTTTTTAGGAAAGATACTTCCAGGATTTCATTGGAAGCATCAACTTTTTTGGATAAAAAGGGAATTCTAGAAAAAATGGATAACTACAATATCATTAGGATTTTATGTTCTCATGAAAATCCTATATACCTCCCCTATTATCTTCCTGACAAATTATTTATCATAGAAGTGGAGAGGAAGTATAATTTTTGGTTTCCTTCTTTCTATGAGAAAAGGAAAAAATAGTTCAATCACCTGCCTTGGAAAATGGGTGAAATTATCTTAAGAGAAATTCCCAAAATTGATGAGTATGACTCTTACTTTAACCAATTTAATTTTAAGTTTGTAGAAGAGATCAAATGGTAGTAGTTGGGCTCAGCCCCACAATGATCAATACGCTCATATTTGGAGAAGAAGAGGGTGAAATTCATGACCCCCTGTTCAGGGTGTTAATAAATATTTTGGCGACATAGAAACCATCATGAGTACTGCAAAAGTTCACAAGCAAAGAGGTAAACCCTTAAATGAAAGAAATGCTCAGTCACTTGTTGTTTCTCACAGAAGTCTTTTTCCTAAGGTGAATCCTCAAACTGCAATGGCCCAACCAAGAAAACCCCAAACAAAAATTCTGGTGATGATGAAGAAAGGAATCATCCTCAAGGAAGTCTAGAAAACCCTCATAAATTACAAGTCAAAAGGAAAAGGGTGAATTCTCAACAAGCGGAAGAAAAACAAAACATACCTAAAGATGACATTTTACTTCATAATATGGACTTGGATGTGGATATTGAAAATTTCTGATTTCCAGATGATGAATAACATGCCCAAGAAAATGTACAACCCACTGCATTAGTTGTTCAAGATGGAATCTTCTCTGATGAAGAAACATTTTCTTTGCACAATGTTTCATTTGACAAAGATTCAAAGAAAATGGTTTTTGAAAAGACCTCAAATAGTAATAGGGGGGAATCACAATCTACCATTGACACCCAAAACATGTTACCATCAAAATTATCTTCAATTCAAAAGGTCATAGGAGACGCATTTGAATTATCAATAGCTAATATGGAAGAATAAAATTTTTGGCTAAAGGAAAGAATCAAGGAATTGGAAGCAAACCTCATGCCTCCACCTATTTTGGCTACCTCGGTTGCCATGATTCGACCTGACAAAAGTATTCAAGGAATTACATAGATAAATTCAAGAGTTAAAGAAATTTCAAGTTTGATTGTGGCCACTCGACATTTCGTCGAGGAAAATATAAACAAAATAATGTCATTAATTTTAGAATTATGGGACTTGGCAAAAAGTTGTGCCTCTCTTCGCCTCAAAATACATAATATTAAGGAATATTTGAATGCAAACTTAAAAAATTATGAATGATTTTTCACAAATGGGGTTGCAATGTTCGTAGAAAAGGTATCGTCAATGATGGACCAAAGAAGAAAACAAAAATATTTTCCCTCCCATAGCCGTGTGAAGAAATTAAAGGCATGTTGGATCGAAAGAGTTAATACATTAAGGGGATTATTGAGTCAATTAAATGATGTTTCACTAAAAAGGATGAAAGAGTATTCAAATATTGTTGGCCTGGATATTGACGATAGCACCATCGAAGTTTCGGACCCAAAGCTAATATCAATTTCAATGTTCATTACCCGACAACAGTTTGAAGAATAAATCAAAGGCCTAAAGAAAGCTTCGGTTTAGAAATTTCATAGCATAGTTGAGTTTACATATGATGAAATTGACAGCTGTTGCAAAATTTATCTATCGACTATAGAGAAATCGAGGACGAATTGTTTAATATCAAGGTGAAACAAGAAGTAATTGTTGCTACTTTAAGGGATTACATTAAAGAGTGGTTAAAAAAGTCTATTGCCATTATTTCTGAAATACCAATGAAAGAAGTTACAATCATCAACATAACCGCAACGAACAAAAGTACAAAAGGCAAGATTACAAGCAAGTAGAGAGGGAGAGAGAAAGTCAATCATAGTAAGTCTATACTACATCACATTTTCCCTCTTTGGCATATTTTCATCCAATTATACTTATTCTTTCATTAGAAAAGCATAACTAAGTTATGATAACTTCTTCTTGTCTTCTTTCTAGATCTTGTTTCTCATGTTCCACTCTGCCACTTCATTCTTCAAAAGTTTTCTTGTAAATATTTATTTATGTTCTACGGCAACCCCAATCACAGTCCCTTATGGAAAAACGCATTTAATTTCAAGCACTATAATGGACATTACCATTTTGAGAAATCCTAGAGAACTAATTCAGGACTGATTTTGACTATATTTTATAATTTTGAGTTTTGAATATAAAATATTTGAAGTCAATCTATCAAAATATTTTTTTTAATCTTTATAAGTAATACTCTTTCAAAGTTATCTCATGCGATATACCATTTATTTTTATGTTTAATGTGATCATATCTTTATTAAACTATGATGGATGTGAGGATATCTGCATTTGTATTTTCTTTCATGTGTGATGTTTCAAGTTCCTTGTAATGTCCCCCACCTCTTAGAGAGGTAATGAGGAGACTCAATGGCCTGGGCAGCCCCACTAGGTCATAGTCTCACACTGAAGGGGGGAAAAGTCAAGAAGTTAAAAGTTATATTTTTAAGTTGACTTAAGAAAGGAAAAGGAAAGGAGTAAAAGATAACTCAACATAAGAATAGAAGATTAACCCTGGGAGTTAACCTAACTCAACAGAGAATTAGAAGGAAAAGTATAAGTAAGAGGCTNCTGTACAAACCCTTGTGAGCAACTCAGTGGTGAAATATCCACTCACCTTGTTCCACAGCTTGGTCTCGAGGATGAAAGACTCCTCCACACCATTCTAGTCTCAGGGCCAGTTTATCGAGGGAGGTTCGATCCAGCTTATCCTGAGGGCCTAGGGCCATTCCGACAGTTGGGTTTTGTTTGCAGGGGAAGGACCATCAATTTGAGGGATTTTCTGGAGGGTTATCATCATTCTATATTTGTCTATAGATTGGGACGTCGTGGAGCCATAGGGGACGTCCTGTGATTCAGTAAAACTCATATCTAGGGAGATCTTCTTGAGATCTAAGCCCGAAACTTCTCCCACGGGGTTCTCATAGCCCGATCTATATTCTTGGAGAGTTTCAGAGAATTTGGAGGCCTCCTTCATCAGGGCCGAACCAGCTAGGGTTTCAGTCATCCAGTGGGGCACACCATTCAGTGAAGAATTCAGATCTATGAGGTTTGAGAGTGGATTTGGGAATTTGGATATCTGGGTTTTCCTTACAGTTGCCCGATCTATCATTTGGCATATTTCTCGGGATGATTGGACACTTTTGGTAGCAGGTCAGGGCTTCAGCATTCTAGCAGGACGGGGCACTTTCCATCTTGGAGGTTGAGCATTAGTGCAGCTCAGATCTGCTTGATTTAGTCTTCATTGTATATCCAGCCTTTGGAGGCTTATTTTGTATTGTCGGGAGCATTTTGTAGCAAATCATATATGTTTCTTGTACGTCCATCTGAGGTTTATGCCAGATCGACCATCTATTGTATTGATCTTACATTGCTCATAATAAAAAGGTCAGATTTTTGCTTGTGCTTCTACATCTTGAATCTTCATGTGTTGATGAATTTTGTATGCACTTAATAACTCAATAAATTAGTAGTAGTTAGTGATTCCAAGAAATAATTTGTCTTGGGATAATTACAGTGGTATCAAAGCCTTGATCCTCCAAACCTGTGGAGAGATCGGTGCATGCATAAGTACAGGGGAATTGTTATGGGTCGGAGGAAGAAAAACAGCAGTGAAATAGAGGCAGAAATGGAAGGGTCAGGAGACGACCATGAGCCTCAAGGCTTGGCTCTCTTAGTAATTGAATTTGATAAGTTCCAACAAAACATGAACCGCATAGAAAGCACATTGGTCCGACAGTTGGATGAGTATCAGGAAACCAACAGAAGGGGACAGGCCGAAATCTCTGAAACCTTGAAGAAAGTTGATGAGAATCTACAGGGTTTGAGAGTGGATTTGGGAATTTGGACATCTGGGTTTTCCTTACAGTTGCCCGATCTATCATTTGGCATATTTATCGGGATGATTGGAAACTTTTGGTAGCAGGGCAGAATTATTCAGGGCTTCATCATTCTAGCAGGATGGGGCACTTTCTAGCTTGGAGGTTGAGCATTAGTGCAGCTCAGATCTGCTTGATTTAGTCTTCATTGTATATCCAGCCTTTGGAGGCTTATTTTGTATTGTCAGGAGCATTTTGTAGCAGCTCATATCTATTGCTTGTATGGCCATCTGAGGTTTATGCCAGATCGGCCATGTATTGTATTGATCTTACATTGCTCATAATAAAAAGGTCAGATCTTTGCTTGTGCTTCTACATCTTGAATATATTGTGATCTTAATGTGTTGATGAATATTGTATGCACTTAATAACTCAATAAATTAGTAGTAGTTAGTGATTCCAAGAAAGAATTTGGCTTGGGATCATTAAAGATCCAAAAAATAAAGATCCCTGTACCTTTTTTGGAATTGATAAAAAAATGAAGAATTTAAAAAATATCTATCCAAAATGCTACAGCCTGAATCATCTCCAAATGCCATTGATTCAATAAATCTACAAGATGAAAAACTAGTCATGATTTTAGGTCCTTTGATAGAAGACATAGATGATTCATCCCCACCTTTCTATACCTCACTGAATATACATGATAAGGTGTTGCACAATTGTCTCATCAATTCAAGGGCATCCCACAATCTTATGCCAAAATCTGTTATGGATGAACTTGGGTTAGAAATCACAAAGACTTATCATGACTTATATTCTTTTGACTCCAGAAAAGTGAAGTGTCTTGGATTCATTAAGGATATGGTGGTAACCTTATTTCAGTTACCCATGAAGAGTATACTTATGGATATCATAGTTGATGATGTTCCCCCCAAGTTTCGTATGCTCTTGTGAAGATCCTAGATAAAAATACTTGGGAGAACCTTGCAGATGGATCTCTCTTATGCCACTATTCTTGTTTTTGGGGGAGAGCATAGAAGAATTTACAAGGAAGCTCAATTGGCTTACATCATTAGTGATGAAGAAAACCCCACAAATCACCTTGTTTTTTCTTTTGATACAGATCTGGGATCTAGCATTTTGCAGCTCATTGATGCTCCTAAAGCCCCTCTAGAAATCAGAAAACAATCTGTTACCTTTTCTGAGGATCCTCTTCTAACCACTTTGGTCTGGAAGATGTTATTTGATGGAGCCTCTTCTAAGGAAGGTGTTGGTGTTGGGGTGGTCTTTGTTTCACCAACTCAAGAAACTATATCTTTGTCATATAAACTAGAATTTGAAACTACTAATAATGTGGGAAAATATGAAGCTCTTGTCTTGGGACTGAGGGTTGTTAAAGACATGGGAATAGAAGAGCTATCGGTATTTGGGGATGATGAATTAATAGTCCATCAAATTAAAAATCTTTATCAAACAAAGCACCCTAGGCTTAGATCTTACAGAAATGAAGTATGGGACTTCATGGACAGTTTTTTCTCTTCTTTTAACATATCATTTGTTCATAGAGAAGAGAATACCATGGTTGATTCTTTAGATTTCAGCAAGGTTGAAGCTATAAAAACATTGTCACTTCCTAGATACAAAAAAGAGGTTCAATCTTTTTTGGGAAAAAATAATTTTTTGAGAAGATTTGTGTCAAATTTTGCTGAGATGGTTAAGTATATCACAACCATGTTGAGGAAGGATAGTGAAATCAAATGGACTGCTGAGTCCCACGATTGTTTTGATCAAATACAGAAATCCTTGACTAAAGCCCTGGTTCTTGTCAACCCAGACTACTCGAAGGACTTTCTTATTTTTTCTTTTTCCCCTTTTGATACAGTAGCAATAATCCTATTGCAGAAGAACGTTGAAGGCTTAGAGTAGGTCATTGCCTTTTTCAGTGGGACATTGAGAGATGATGAATTAAAATATGACATCATGGACAAGAAAGCCTATGCATTGATTAAATATCTTAAGCCATTCAGAGTTTATGTCCTACATTCAAGAGTTATTGCTTATGTCCCATCATCTATTGTAAAATAAATTTTTATTTAGCCTAATATAGACGGAAAAAGGAGCAAGCGGATTGCTAAATTACTTGAATTTGATTTGGAAATTAGGCCTACTAAATTGATTAAAGGTCAGGGTTTAGACAAGCTCTTGGCTTAATCAAATTGCTCATCATTGGGGGTGAATTTCATCCACTCATGTTCATAAAATCTGCATGCTAAATTAACTGATAAAGGTTCTCAAATCATCTCTGCATTGACAAATTGCAGCTGGTACAAGGACATTATATTTTTCCTGCAGAATTTACAGCCTCCAAATGCTATGGAAAGAAACAAGGTAAGAGCCTTAAAAATCAAATCAATAAAATGTTGCCTTGTTGATCAAGTTTTGTATTGGAAGGATCCACTAGGAGTGATTTTGAGATGCCTAGACCCCCAAGAAGCCCAAAAGATTATGTCTGATTTTCATGACAATTTATGTGGGGGGCATCATTATTGGAGAACCACAACATATAAGATACTCAAGGATGGGTATTTCTGGCCTATTTTGTTCACTGGTCTTTTTGCTAAGATCAGAGCCTGTGCTAAGTGTCAGAATTTATCTAGAAAGAAATAGCTTAAGTATTTTCCATTAAATCCTGTGGAAGTTTCAGGACCTTTCTAGCAGTGGGGCCTAGATTTTATTGGAGAAATTCATCCCACTTCCAGTGGTCAACATAGATGGATATTGACTTCTATAGATTGCTTTACTAAATGGATTGAAGCTATCCCTACAAGGAATGCTTCCCACAAAGTGATCATTGGTTTCCTTGAAGACATCATGGCAAGGTTTGGGTGTCCTGATAGAATCGTCACTAATAATGTTGCACCTTTCAAGTTTGAACCGTTGATTCAGTTCTATGAATAGTTTGGAATCACTTTGATTCATTCTACCCCTTACTACCCTCATGGAAACGGGATTGCAGAATCCTCAAACAAAAGCATTATAAATATTATTAAAAAGTTGTTAGAGGATAACAAAAAGGCATGGGACTCAAAACTCAAATTTTCTCTATGGGCTAACAGAGTGACGGTAAAAAGGTCCCTGGGACTTTCCCCTTTCCATCTGGTGTATGGAGTTGAAGCAATTTTTCCTTCTCATCTTGCCTTACTTGTGGAAAAATTCTTCCAAGATTACCAATGGGAGCCTGATCATATGATCAGAAGGATTCAAGAGCTGGTTGAAGTGTAGAAGACTCAAGAGAATCTTGTAGACAAAGCATATGACCATCAACTGAAGATCAAGTAGGCTTTCGACAAAAAAATGAACAAGGAGGATTTTCAATTTGGCGATATGGTGCTAAAGTGGGATGCACGTAAGCAAGATAAGGGCAAGCACAGTAAATTTGAATCTTTATGGATCGATTCTTTCAAAATATATGATCTATTCTCTAATAAAACTTTCAAGTTGCAGAATATGGAGAATGAAGAGGTTTTTGGTGTCCTTGTCAATGAGCATTTAATGAAAAAGTACTTTACTTGAGCCTCGAGTGGCTCTTCATGTCATTGTAAATATCATTTTATTTTTATTTTTGTTTCAATAACTGACCCCATAGCCCTAGGATAAGGCACTAAGTCTACTCATTCTTGCCATCCCACAGGGGGCATGCCATCCCCTGTGGAGCAAATGTTATCACACTAAATTGCCTTGGGTCTTTTAGTTTTTTTTTATCCTTTTTCAAGCCTTATATTTTAAATTTTTTAAGTTTCATCCCTTTAAAGTTTATGTTTGGTAGGACCCCTTAGATGATTAAAGTTTTGATTCATATCTCTAGTTTGATTCTCAAATTGATTTTTGGACTTAAACCCTTTTTAGTTAATGAATTAAGTTTTGGACCCCTTCATGATTTGTCATTAGGATAGTTCCCTCCCCTCCCATGACCAAACTATTGTAACACACCATTCTCCTCACTCATGACCTCGTGGGCATGACTTGTTGTCCTTTCTTACCTGTCCAATCATTTTTAAAACTGGAGCACTGCTCACTCATCAGGCAGTTCCATAATGCCTTACCCTTTCATCATGATTTCCACCAAGAGTTATGATTACCACGATTGATGGCATGTTCCTTGTTTTCAGTGCCAGGATTTGGTTAAAGATACCTCCAAGATCTCGCATTTACGATACCTGATAACGGTTTTTGATTTGAAAATTCATGAATGTTGTGCTGCTCAAACTCATAGTTCTGACCAGATGACAATGGTGCTACCAAATTTGATGCTGAGGTATATTCAAGGGCCAAAATGTTCGCAAATTCATCCTGAGATTTCATTGAATATTCCAACAGGTGTCTAATTCATAGGTATCCGATGTTGTCTCCTCTTCATATTAGTTTTCACAAAAAATTAGCGCTCAGGTTTTGGTTTTTCGAGCTTGCACAATTGTAAGGGACTCATCTTCGCATGATAGCCTTGTCTCCTTTCTTTTCAAACCTATGAACTCCATTTCATGTACCTAGGTATAATTACTTTTTTCCATCATATTCATTGAGGTTGCAAGCATCTAAATAGTCTATCTTCTACATATGCATCGCTCTACCCAGACACACTGCTTAAACTCTTTGTGTCTCCCTTGCTTCCTTTCATTTTGGAGTTAAGCGAATTTACTCAGTTACAAAGGGCCAATTACAGATTAACCCCTCACTGTGTACACTATCAAATACCTGTACAAATACAAGGGTGTAATACCCACAGTCAATCTTGGCTTACTGGCACCAGTCTGTTTTAAAAGGTCAGCCTTGTACATTTGAATCCCGATTTTAAGTCTGCCTTCAAGAGCTCTCCTTCTAAGCCATGGAGACTCCTCAATTGAGGAAGACACATAAAGGTGGCAAGGTGGTTAGGGAAAAACCTATGGACATGCATCTTTTTGATACAGATCCCATGGAAAGAGAGGTTTTTTAAAGAGTAGGATGCCTCTCTTTCTGACAGAATATGCAGAGAGGCCATCCAGAGGTGACAAGACAGTTTGCATTACATTTTGATGGAAGAAGAACCAAGGTTGGGGATTTGGAATTTTAGGTGACTGAAGCCTCTATCTTAGTTGCAACAGGAATCCCTATTGCAGGTGAAAAGTGGTTCAAATCCATGGCTTTGAGTTCATCCTATGCCAAAGATCTTTTTAAACCTGAACATCAAGCTAGTGATTTGTCTAAAGGTGTGCCAAGGAGTCAATTGATTGAACAGTTTGATAGAATATTGAAGATCATCCAGAGATATTTTACATGTGAAGGGAGATTCAACACATTGTATCAGTACCATATAAGAATTTTGCTTCATTTTACTGGTAAAGTTGAAATGAATATCCCCTATTATTTGTTAAGGATAATAGGTAATATGTCATACAGGATTCAATCCAAATCTAAGGATGTGGATTCTAGCCTTTTCCACTCTAGATTGATCAGAATGCTAGTCTCTGAGGAATTGGGTAAGAAAGAGATTTCATGGGAGAATTTTGTTGTTACTTATCATTTCAAGTTGTATCTAGCATCTACTCCTCAATCATGGAATGAAAATCCATTATCACCCACCAGTGATATTAAATAAGGGACCAATAGGAAGAGAAAGGTAAGATCCCCCATTCAAGTTTCAAAGGTTAGCAAGCAGGTCACAAGATCTGAGGAGGAAGCTTGTCCTTCCCCACAAAGAGATTTTTCACCACCTCCTCCACCAGGGTTCGAAGAGTTTCCTTCTTCTACCAAAACTACATCCAAGAAATGGAAGAAGCTACACTTCCCCTTTTCTCCTCCAACATTCAATACCAAGGGTCAAAGACCTTTCTCAAGAACATCAATTCCTAGGGAATGTTTTGAAGAATAATATCTACCTGAGATCCCTGTACAAAAGAAGAAGGATAAAGGAATTGGAAAGCCTATGAAAAGAAAAGAGGAAACCCCTGTGCAAAAGAAGAAGGATAAAAGCAAAGCCACCAAGAAGCCTGATGAAGTAGACAAGGCAATCCCTATGCAGATGGAAGAGGAGACTGAGAAAAAACCTATTGAGACTGTGTATGTCACTTCTCCACCTAACAATCAGACCTTCAAAAGACTTATCAGGCAACTTAGGGATGCAATCAAAGAGGTGGCTCAGTTGAAAACAGAGGCCATGTCTGACAGGGTGAAAATGAAAGAGCTCATGGATGTTTACAACCATACCCTTGACTTGGCAAGGTTTGCAGCAAGAAAAGCCCAATCCCTTCATGGGCAGCTCTAGAACCTTTATAGGCAAAATAGAGGTTTTCAATATCAGAACAAGAAACTCAAGGAAGAGTTGTAACATTTTCAAGATGAAGTAGCTCAAAGAAACTTGTAGGTATTGGTTGAAGCTGCCATTGAGAAAGAGACATCGGCAGTCAAAGAGAGAAAAACCCCACTGAAAAAGCCAGTCATTGCTAAGAAGAAGAAGCTTGTTGTGCCAAATGAAGATCCTCCTTCTACCATAAAGAGTGTGAGGTTAAGTGTCAAGGTAACAAAATATTTTTTGAAAGGTGAGCCCCATTTTTGAGGATGTTTCCTTTTTGAGAAGGTAAACTATTTTTCAAATGTTACCTCTGCCATCTATACAAGCTTCTAAGCGTTTAATTATCATATTTCTTGGTTTTTGTGAAGTGCTAACTCCCTCAGTGGTAAAATGAACTACCTACAGTAATGCCAAGTCACCTAAGTATAATGGGCTTTACACTATGTAAGGACACTACTTCCTCTGCACACGTTCAAGATTGGAGGCATTGCATTTTTTTATAGTGATACCTAAACCTGTACACAAACACAACATAAGTGGTGCTACCTATAGGTGCTACCTAATATTTGGTAGAGAATAAACCTACACATAGATGCAGCATAAGTGGCACTACCTACAGGCACCACCTAATATCTGGCAGAGAACAGAGTCTGCACACAGACGCAACACAATGACGCTACATAATTTCTCTACCTAATATTTCATAGATAACAAAGGTTTGCACACATATGAAACGTAGTGCTGCTACCTAAATGTGCTACCTTTTCTACTTGCCCAGTTGTGAATTACGCTACTCAGAATGCTACCCAAAGAAGCTACCAACAGACACTAGGGATTCAGGAGGGATAAGCTAACAAATTTTGGATAGCTGGTGATGGAGAAGATTGTAGAAACAACAAATGACATCATGAGGAAAACCACATGCTTCTAAAAGACACATGTCAAACAAAGAGTTGGACAGCAAGAAGGAATCAAGTCATTTTGAAGATTGGTTGGATTAGTCACCAACATTTTCCTATTTTATAGCATAGGTTGTTAACTAAGTTATTAGATTAAATAAATTTTTAGATATTTTCAAGGGAAGGAGGCTAGATTGTACCTCCAGTTGTTGCCTCCATTTTGTTATAAATAGATAGATCAAATGCTTTAGTTGGCTTGGATGGTTGAGCAAGGCTCCCTGAGACTGTAATATTTTGATGAAGTGATTGTGATCTAGCTATGTACTGGACTTAAGACATTTTGGCTAATAGAAATCATCTTCTCTTTCATCTTATTTGCTTCTGATGCTAAATGTTCATGCTTTGAATGATGCACATGAATGATTGTGATGATGTTATGGTGGATGTTTGATCATTATATTATCATGATGTTTATTTAGCTTCCGTAGTTTTTGATATCAAGAAGATCTTGTGTTAAGAAACTTTCTTCCTTAGGATTTTGTAGACCTGATGTTTACAGTATCCCCTAGATTCCTCTTATTCAAGTCTTCCCTCTATTCATACTTACTCCCAAATTACTGATTGAAGTTAGCCAAGACCTTGATTGTTGGTGCATGATAGCCCCGTTTTCTTAGTTGGAATATTATCATTTTGAGTCTTTTTCCATTTGACCCTTTAAAACACTCTTACATTCACATATAAACTGATGGGTATTGGGCTTTCCTTCCATGCAATCTGAAGGTGATTCCTAGTGCTAACAGAGTGCATCACTGGATTCTTTGAGATACTGATGGTTCTTGTATTATCAAAATATATCGGAATGGGCTCATAATACTCAACCTGTATATCTATCAATGTTTGTTTCATTCATAGTACCTATGCACAACATGTTGTTGCTGCAATATACAATACTTTGGCTGTAGACAATGATATTGAAGATTGTTTCTTTCTTAGCCAATATACCAAACACTCACCCAAGTAGAACATTGATCCACTTGTACTTCTCCGATCATCAATGCAACCTTCCCAATATACATCTGTGTAGGAAATAAGTGATATATCCTTTCCTTTTGGATACCATAATCCAAATTCTTTTGTACCCTTGAGATATTAGAATATCCTCTTAACTACTAGAAATTTGGTGTTGCTTGAAATCGTGCCACTTGTCCAAATTCCTGCATTACATCTGGTCTATATGCTATCACTTAAAGTAATCTACCAATCATTGACTTCTACTTCCTCTGATCTATAGAATTTGAATCATTATCTTTACTTAGATTATAATTGATCTACATAAGAGTATTGACTGGTTTGCAATCTTCCATTCTGAACCTCTTTAGCATTTCTCTGATACACTTGCTTTGAGAAATAAAAATTCCTTGGTTTCTTTGACATATCTAAAGACCCAAAAATAAAGATAATTCTCCAAGAAAATACATCTTGAACTCATTATGCATATCCTTTGCAAATGTTTGGTTCATCCTATCATCATTACTTCCAAAGATAATATCATCAACATAAATTTCAATTAATAAAACACTATCTTGATTTACCTTGATGTAGATGTTGTTGTCTACATTCCTTTTCCTAAAACCTTGTTGTTGTAAGTATTTGTCCAGTCTGGAATACCATTCTCCAGGGACCTGTTTGAGACCATACAAGGCCTTATCCAATCTACAAACATAACTTTCATTCTCTGACAAATGAAATCCTTTTGATTTCTCAATGTATACTTATTCTTCTAGATAATGATTTAGGAAGGTTGATTTCACTTCCATATGATACACTTTAATATTCTTGGAGCATGCATAAGCGAGGATCAGTCTGATTTCTTCCATTCTGGAAACTGGGGAAAACGTCTCTTTAAAGTCTATACCTTCAACCTGAACATATCCTTTACATACCAATCTATATTTGTTCCTGCTAACAYGTCCATCTTCATTAAATTTGTTTATGAAGATCCACTTTGTACCGATCACATTCTTGTTTCTTGGCTTTCGAACCAGTTCCCAAGTGTCATTCTTTTTTATCTGATCTAACTCTTCATTCATTTATTTTATCTAGAATTMATCCATGTTGGMTTCTTCAAAACTGATTGGCTCAATTGTATATAGTAGTGCTAGATGCAATTATTCTGGTGAGAAAATTCATCTTCTAGTTTCAACTCCTGCATCTTTATTCCCCATAATTTGATCTGATGGATGATTCTTTTGTATTTGTCTACTAGGTTTCTTTGGAGGAACTTGAATATCTTGTTATTATTTTTCTTCTTCTAGATGTTCTTCTTCATCTTCCTCTTCTACTACTTCATCTTCCTTTACTTCTTCTTCGTGAACTTGTTCCATTGAATCATTGTCTTCTTATTTTATCCTTTGTCCGATTGTCTCATCAAATGTCACATTGATGCTTTCCAAAACTTTTTTGAGATTTATATTGAAGCATTTGTATGCTTTCCTTGTGCTTGAGTAACCTATTATCCCTGCTTTTTAGGGATAACTAGGAGATCATGCCTCGAGGTCCACAGGTCCTAGACATGGAGTACCGAGATCAGGATTGACCTGAGCATGGCCCTAGAGGGCCCATCCTTTTCTTCTTCCATCATATTTGTCTTGTCAATAGTAGCAGCATCCATCACCATCGGCTTCATCTTCTATCGGAAGAGGTTCTTGCTCCATGAGGTAACTAGTCCAGGTATCATGGTATGTGTCACTTTTGATCATTGAAACCTTTAAATATATGCAACTGATTTCTTTTATCTCTAACAACTTCTTGGATCTTACATTAGCCCACTTGACCATGCTTGGGGAGATTGACAGGGTTCCCTAGCAAGCCTGTTCCCATAGGTCTTGGTTTTCCACTGGGAAAATTCTGAAAAGCCATCGTCTACTCCCATCATAACACCATTATTTCATCTTATCTCCCGCTCATTTATCCCATTCCCCTTGTCCAGAAATTAGGTTAACCTATTCATGGGATTGCACCTTATCTCATGGGAAGAAGGGGCTAAAGGCCCATAAGGTAAAAGTAGTTGGTAAAAGACAAAAGCCTAAAAATGAAACCTCGAGATGCTTCACCCAAGGATCCCCGAGAAGGTAATAGAAGGCCTCTCAACAAGAAGCAAGAGGGACCCGAAAAATAAAAAACAAGATATAGTCAGAGTATAGGGGGTCTCATCACGAGCCATCCTATTAAGTTCATGGGTACCTAACAGTATGACATTACCACCATCTGGTTACCACTCCAGGGCAGTGACCTTTGGTTGCATGGCCAAGGGAAATGGGGTCTCATCACGAGCCAACCTTCTCATCTCTGTGAAAGTACTTGTGGGTAACACTATTAGCTCTGGTCACCATGCCAAGGCAGTGTCCTCTGGTTAGCCATTGAATAAAAATAAAAAGAAGAAGAAAAAGCAAATAAAAGAATAACGGAAAAAAAAGAATAAAGGCAAGAACAGGCTTGGAAGAAAATGCATCCATGACAAGTACAGCTTGCCTTCTACAAAGGCACCCACAGATAACATTATGAATCCTTGGCACTCATTGCACCCACATGTCTGGACACCCCCTAGCCACATCACCTCACTCACATGGCTTGGATGAAATCTTCCTGGGAACTTTCCTTTTCTTGTGGATACTAGCCCAATAGGACATCTTGTCTTTTTCTCCAATCTTGTATTGCAGGTTTTTGTAATGTCTTTGAGATATTGACTAATGTATTAGGGTTTTTATGCATATGTTTAATAATATTGATGATGAGATGTGATTAAAATTTCTATGATCCCAGTGACTGATGATCCCATGGAGGGCGTAGCTTTTGATGTGCAGGACCATGCCCGACGGACAGGTAGCATTTGGACTAGTACACATAGGGAGATGACCAGTTCAGACCTCTATGGGGCTGAAGAGCCCACCAGATGGATGATGAGACCCCATCAGAGGGTAGAGACATGATGGATATGGATCAGGGATTTTGCACCAAAGAGGAAGAGGATGTTCCATCATAGGCACTCTGGCAGGACTAGACCTAGGGGGAATGACCCCTTTTCAGTGGAACACCAACCTTGGAAGGCTTGGAACATCTCCAGCTTCACCATGATGTCATCCAACTTCATGGATGCTTTTGGAGGCAGACTGGGCAACAGTGGCACATGTGGCATGTTGGAGAGGCCCTTGGGGGGCTAACATTTTGCTCCTTAGTGTCTCATTTGCTCTAGAAAGGGCCAGTGCCTCCCTTGAAGGGAATTTTACTCTCATTTTTACTTGTTTAGGGATTTTACTTAGCATTTAATGAAAAAATAGTATGATTTTGACATTATGTCCTTGTCGGCCTTTTTATGACCTAAAAGGTAAAATTAGGTCATTGATACAGTATATATTAAGGGTTTTAACTCTCATTTTTATCATCAATTTTAACTCACTCATAGTGAGGTCTGATTTTTAGCACCCTATTGGGGTTTTTTGGCTGAACTAAGTGATATGTACTTGTTGAAGGAAGAGATTTTTTGGCATTTATGGTGTTTCTCTTGAAGGAAGGTGTTACAACAAGGGTTTGCATGATTATTTCTTCATGAATTGTAAGTGTTTCTTCTGCAAAACTTCCTATTGAATGGTTGTAGTTTAAATTTATTACATATCGATTATAAATTTGTTGAATCAAAACCTTAGGTGACAAGCACACAAGTAGGTCCTTGTCTCATGTCCGCTGATAGAGAAACCTGCAGCCATTGAAAGAGAGGAAGAGAGCCTAGTCGTAGCTACACTCCTTGTTTCTCTTTCCCTTTGTGCTAGCCGTACCCTTTAGAATTCAAGAGGACGAAGACGTCCCAGGCCTAGGTTATCTACACTTAGGGTCATTTTTCCTTTAGGGTTTGATGACAGAGCCTTGATGTAGCAACACTCTCCCTCATTAAGCTTTCTTATCTTGTTTTTTGTGCTTCATATGAGCTAGCCATTTGTTGGGAAGGAGGAGAGAGCATGAGGCCTTGCTTTTGCAACACCGGAGTGAGCCTCTCTCCCCTAGGATTCTGTCTTTGAGGCCCTGCTTTAGCAGCACCTTGAAACTTTTCCCTCTAGTCCTTTGAAATCTCGTCTCCTTCAACCTATGCATCCTTCACTTATTGACTCCATTCTACCCTAAGGCACTGATCCCAAGACCTCCAGCATTGAAGTAGAATTGGATCTAAACACTCTCAAACCTTTTGAAATTAAAACCCTAACTACACTAACCCTTGCCTAGACTAACCTACTAACCCTGAGTTGATGATGTCATCATTGAATATTTCATCTTTATTGCAGCAACATTTTGTCTTTTGAGTAATCAAATGGTTTTTGAAGGCATTAATTGAGTTAAGAAGTGATTTTTTATATTGGATGTTGTATAATTCTAGTATTTATTGGTGAAGTGACATTACTGCTATTGCTATTTTGTAAACATTGACTTCATCAACATTTACTTTCAAATTTTCTCATATTGAATATCAGATAGTCCTTAATATATATGAAGTACTAACCAGGATTGCACGTATCAGTTTCTTTGTTGTATTGTCTCAAGAAGGTTCTTTTCTTTTCTTTGGTTATACTTTATTATTGGTTGTTTAGCCGAGACTATCTGATTGGCGGATATCTGAGAAAGGGGGAACTTGTCCTTGTCCTATTATCCTTTTCCCTTTCAAAACCCCAGGTCATCGGGGACATCTCCCCTGGGCCTAGCCTCCCTAAAGAGAAAGAACATACCCATCATAGTGACATTGGGTGGGATAGGTTCATGTTACACTAGTTTGGCCTTCTACCTTATAGCCTTTACTCCTAGCTACAAATTGTGCGATAACATTTTGGTGTCATTGCCAAGGAACACTGAGTCAATTATCCTCAAATGACAAATCTTTTTGGTAAGCCTTGCCTCAGAGACTTTTTTTTACAAGCTTACCTGGCGACTCCACTAGGGTGTTTTCCCCTTTTCTTTGATAATTTCAAGAAAATTATCTGGTGACTCCATTGATGACGACCCGTAGTGGGCAACAGTACTCAAACCCCTCTATTGTGGCCACTGTCACTCTAATGAACCCTACACCCCCACTTAATCCACACAAGTGGTATCACCTAGATACTTTTAGTTTTTTCGACCTGAGTAACATCCAAGGTGGGTTACATGACTTACCCAAGGATGCAAGTTCCTGGCTACCACTTTTCTCAAGAAAAGTAGTTCCTGGTAACTCACATTGGGCCCAGTTCTGTGATAGCTTTGAATTTCATTTGGCTGGTCAGGAACACCCTGATGTCTTTATGAGATTTTTTTCAAGCTCTCTTGTGGAGGATTCTAAAGTTTGGATTGATTCCTACCCAAAAGGAAGCATAAAAAACCCTGAAGAGCTACAAAAGGCCTTTAGAATAAGATGGTGCAACAGTGAACATACACAAGATTCTTATTCCCAATACCTTAGCATTTTCAAAGGGTCCTATGAGAGTGTTAGGGATTTCATAGATAGGTTCAACCTTCTTGTTACACATTATTTTCGTCATCCCTATGACCATTAATGATGTAAACCTAACTGTTTCCTTCAGAGGGGTCAATGGCTTGAGTTCCTGAAGAGATAAGGGAGAAGAACTTTTCCTGAGAAAAGAAGTTGCATTTTCCTATGTAAAAACCTTATAAAAAAGGAAGTTTGCAGGCTACCTATGTATTAGGGTGTGAGAATTCCTGATTCTCATAGGTTGCATCGTAGCTAGGGTGTGAACAGTTCGCAGGTTGCACTATAAGTAGGGTGCGAGAATGCTTACATGTGGGAAAAATGAGCATTTTCTCGAATCTTCTAGAAGGAGAAACTTCCATGGTGAGGTGGCATCCAAATGGTTTGGATCTTACTCACTTTCATGATTTAGTGGGATCATCCTAACCTCCTCACCTTATCCTCTTCAACTTATAAAAGGAGAGGAGTTTTCATGGAGAAGAGGTTCTTGAGCTTGTTAGCTTTGGTTGGATTGGAATTATTAGCTTGGTTGGAGTGGCTTTGAGATTTGCAAGTTGTCAAGATAGATTGTGAGTAGCTATCAGATTCATGGTCTCAAAATCCTTGGAGCAAGAAGTGTGTGGGGAACGAAGGACGGTTGGAAGGCACCTTACGACATCAAGGCTATGGTTGTAATCTCTCTTTTACATTTAATATGATACAGTAATATGATTCTTTCCTATAAATCTTGTTGCGTTTTATTGTATGATTCCTTGATCACATACATAGGTTTATATTGAGTTTATGTTATTGCTATCACTTTGGTTGGTTGCGTTCTTTTGCGGGTTCATCATTGTATGAGCATTGGAACGGAGCTAGGATGGTGATGGCAAGAGGAAGTGACATTTAAACGGTATGTCACTCATCCCTCTTTAGTTAGTAAATTCAATATATAAAATTTAAGGAAAGTGTCATGTTCTGGTGTGTTTTGTTCTAGATCTAGGTGGATCTAGGGAGACCAGTTAGTGTCTGCACCTAACGATTAGTCCAATAACACTTCTACTAAAAAAGGTCCGATCAAAACTAGGCTCAGAACAAGCTATCCTTGATCATTGCCCATACTCCTTAGAAGGAATCTTACAATTCACCCTCAAAGACTGGTCACCTGCAACTTTAGAGGAAGAAAAAGACTTAGCCTTTTAGATTGAGAGAAATATTGAATTCGAAGACTACATTTGTCAGGTTGACCTTTCACGAGATGATGACCTCTAGAACCCTAGTGATGAGCTTGTCTTGCAACCTAAGCCTCTAGAAGTCCTCCAAGTCAAACTCACTCCCACCAAAAGGAAATGGAGCCTTTCCCATGAGAGAAATACCCATTTTCAGTAACTTCCTTTGGAAACAGAGCCTCTTGAGGATGAGAGGGAGGAAACTGAGATTTTCCGACCTAAAACCATTAAGCATGATCCTATAGAAGATTTTCCTCTCTTTATCCACCAACTGGGATACCCTTTCTCCAACAATGGCGAGTTCACACCTTTCTATGTCACTCTCCAAGTCAAGGAATCCCTCCTCCGCAACTGTCTCCTGCACCTGAATGCTATGACCAACATGATGATGGAAGAGGTTATGCACCAATTAGGCTTGAGCCTTTCACAACCAAATACCGGAGGTGACTTTGCAAAAGGAATCATTAAAAACCTAGAGATTTCCTTTGATTCCTGCCCCAATGCTCCCTTCTTGATAGATGTGGTTGTTATAGATGTCATGAGCGATTCGGGTATTATCCTTCACAAAGGCCTTATAGAGCACTTAGATGGAATTTTTCTTGAATGACAATCCAAGGCAGCTATCCCTCATCCTGAAGGAGGATTCTTCACCCTCTATAATGAACCTCTCATAGGCTCCCCAGTTGAAACCTCTGATGATCGAAATGACCAACTCTTGTGTATTGATAGTGACCTCAATAATTGGTTTGTCCAAGAAGGGAAGTTAGATATCGACACCATTGAAGAAACTGAAGGAATCTGGACCTTAGATTTTGATGGATCCCACTCAAACTCTAGATCAGGCACTAGAATTGTTTTGACAGCCCCTTCCAGTGAAGTATGTTACCATTCATATAGGCTAGAATTCCATTGCACCAATAACATTGTTGAATATGAGGCCTTGATCCTAGGTATCAACTTAGCAATTGACAAAGGAGTTACACACCTAAAGGAAAAAGGAGACTCAAACATCATTGTATCACAAGTTATGATGAGATTTGCCACTAAAAATGAGAAGTTGAAGAAGTACAAAGACATGGCTCAATCCCTCTCAAAAAACTTCAAGATAATCTCACTTGAAGCCACTCCTCGAAAAGAAAACCACGTGGTGGATGCTTTGGTTGTCTTTTCTTCTACCTTACAGCCTTGTGAGGGACCTCTTCATGAATTGTGCAAGATGGAGGTTCTTTTTAGACCTTTTTTCTCCGATAATTTGGAGTATTGGCAAGTCTTTGAAGATGACAATCAAATTATCAAGTTCATGGAGAACAACAAGGAGTTCACTGATTCACAAATTTCGTTCCTAGATGATTCCATGAACCTAGAATTTATTAACCCTCAAAGAAATACCTTGCCAAAGGGTTGTGTTCCCCTAGAAGACCTCTTTGATAGGCATGACATTTTCAAGGGAAAAATACCCAACAAACAGGATGATGAAGCCTTGGAATTCAATATCGGCACAGAAATAGATCCAAGAATGATCAAAATAGGTAAAGGCACCACTAAGAAAGAGAGGATAGAGATTTTGGCACTAGTCAGGGAATTCAAGGACACATTTGCTTGGAACTACGATGATTTGAAAGCCTATAGGGGGGAGGTTGTCCATCACGCTATAACTTTGGTAGAAGGAGCCAAATATTTCCAACAAAAACTAAGACATATCAATCCAAAGTTGGCAAGACAAATACAGAAGGAACTCCATAAGATGGTTGATGATGACATCATAACCCCTATCAGATATTCCTCTTGGATGTCAAATTTGGTAATTGTTCGAAAAAATAATGGTGACATACGTTTGTGCGTTGACTTCCGTAACCTCAACCAATTGTCTTTGAAAGAAAATTACCCGCTCCCGAACATGGAACATTTGCTTCAAAGGGTCTCAGGGGCAAGGATGATGTCTATGCTGGATGGGTTTTCAAGATACAACCAAGTCTTGCTTGAAAGAGAAGACCAGCTCAAAACTGCATTTACCACACTGTGGGGAGCCTTTATGTACTTAAGAATGTCGTTTGGTCTTATGAATGCCAGTGCCACTTTCCAAAGAGCAATGGATTTTTCCTTTAGGGACCTGCTAACGCTCTGTAAATTACCTAGAGGTTGTTAGAAAAGAAGAAATCTACAGGAGGTAACTTTATCCAACCACTTCGAAGCTGGGATCTAGCCCTACCAGTTTTAGAGAGGGATCTCTCTGTATGATTTAGATATGTTTAAAATTTAAAATATTAGGCTAGGTGAATAAAATATGTTTGTCTTGTTTGTTGTTGTTTTCATTGGGTTGGCTAAAAGAGCTTTACACATCCATTGGGCTATGGGGTCTGTATCATGAAATAAAATCTAAACCATAAAACGAAGAAACCCTTCACAAGGCGAGATAATGTAATCGTTGGATTCTTTTAGCAGCAAAAATGAGAAATAGCAGAAAAGGAGAGAATGCCAATTACAACAAAGAAGCAGTTAAGAATTTCTTTATCGTAAAATCAAAAGATGAAACACTAAGATCTTTAAAGCCAGAAACAGGGTATACAAAGATAAATCCTACAATGTTCGTTACTTTCAAAGATTAGATTTAGAAAAAAGTGCGATAACTAAGTGAGAATAACATTTAACTTAGAAAGGAAAACATCACCAATGAGTACATGCAAGAATCCTGTGGAAATGCCTCTTTGTATTAATGGAAGATCTCTTGAAAAATATTATAGTCTGGTAGCTCGTAGGGCATAAAGATCAACCCTCAATACATCGAAAAGTGAAGTATTTATAAAAAAAATTACAAACGATCCTATCATTAAAGATCAAGATGTGATAAATCTATTTTTAGCTTAACTAACTTAACAAACTACAAAAATCTAGGAAACTGTTTGATGATGTGTTGAAGTTTCATGCTATTTTCTGGGTGAACATTTGGTGAGGCCTCTGCAGGACCTCGTCTGAATGGATAGCTGACTGGGCTGGGACAGCTCATCAACTACTCAATCAGATTGCAAAGATCTTCCCATCGAATATGAATGGGAATGACGACTTTGAGTAACCTTCGGTAAACTTCATCCATCTCTGTGTACTTAGAAAAAGTTGGCTCGATGATGAAGATGTATTAGATCTCATGGTGTATGCTGATGTCCAACTGTAGAGCATCTAGGAATGCCTTGCCAGTGATACTGCCTTGTATTCTTGAAAATTTCAAACTATCCTTAGCCACAGTGGCTAGTCTCTTTTTGTAATCGGGGAGCATCATCAATTTGTCACTTATCACTATCAAACTAGGAAGACCCTTCTTCTGTAGAGCCTCGATATTGATAAAAAACCTTTGCACCCCTAGGTCCATATCCTGAACCTTTTCTTCTAGTTGTAGCATCGGTCCTCTCTTCATTAGGAATCTCTTGACCTCAAGGATGGTCTCTGTTCTATCTTCAATTCTCATATCTTCCATCTCCTCTCTCGTTTTAGAATTTAGGAATTTGATGATTTCATTAGCCTCGGTGGGAATCTCTCCCAGTTCTGCTCTAATCTTCTTGATGACTTGTCTACTTCTTTGTACCAATTCATTTTTCTCAATCATAATTTGTATCATTGGCCATATTTCATTCATAGACTTGGTGATGTCTGTCCAGACACTTTCTTTGACTTCGGCCAGTGTTTTTCCTGCCACTGTTTTCTTCCGAAGTTGTTGTAACTCTTGTTTGAGTTGGTCTGACACCTATTTTTCCTTGGAGTATTTGGTTTGGTAAGAAGATTTGATTTCTTGGAGGTTCTCAATCTCCTTTTTGAGCCTGCTAATCTATGTTTCTTGCAGATTCATCTCTTCCATAGATTTAGCCAGTTCAACAGTCTTTTCCAGAGACGTTAGTGGATTTTCCGATGGAATTTCTGCTAGTGATGTTGTGCTCACTCCTGAGAGTGGAACTGCACTCAATGTAATGACTTCCATGGGTTTTGACTGCTCTTTCTCCTTCACTAGTTTCTCCATTTCAGCTTCCATTTCCTTCAATTGTGCATTCTGCTCCATGATCAACTTAAGCATCTCATCTTTTTCTCCTTCTATCTCCACCATTTCCTTTTCCTGGGAGTCTATTGTTGGTGGCAGCTTCAATTGTTTCCTCAAAGATGGTATGTCGGCATTTTTCTTCTTGATCATCTCCTCGACTGCTTTCACATTCGAGGGATCATATTCGATCTTGAGGACCAGTTCCTCCAATGTATTAATCCTATTATCCTTGGCAAAGGATGATATTTTTTCCAACTTCAACTGTGTCTGGAAATTATTCAAAGACACTTGTAACTTGGAGGAAGCAGTGGAAGCATGTGCCAATGTGGAGAAAACCATTTCTCCAGTTTGCCTATGCAGATCCATTTGATCAGCTGGATGCACATCCTTAGTCTGGAATTCAAAAGTTTCCCTCTTGTAATCAGTGATTACCTTTGGGTCTGGAACCTGTTCTTGGAGAAATGAAATGTGCATTCTGCCCTTCTCAGTGTCAAATTTTGATAGAATTTTGTGTTGTGCAGTCGACGTTTGCTTCCAGAACTGAGCATATGTGATGTTGGTCAGTGTCTGATTCTTTTTCTTGATCAAATCGTATTTCTCGAAAATACTCAGCTTCGGTCTTGTTTTTCTTGGCTGGTTGACTGGTGGAATATCTGTAGGCTTCTTTGGCAATACTTAGGTTATGATATGCTTGTTGCTTGTACTAAGGAGTGATCGATCCACCTCCGTCATTGTAGTGGATGGAATTTCCTTTTCTCCAACCGTGTCAGGAGCCTGAGTGGTTTTCGGCCTCTTTGTGTGCAATCAAAACTCCTCAGATGATACTTCAGTGACAGAAGGTGAAGTGTCCTTCCTAGGCCTTTTCTCCTTTGGAGCCTTGGTGTAGTGGTTTGTGAAACAGCGACCGAAGGGTCCTGTTGTTCTACCTCAACCAGTGTGTTTGGCTCCCATTTTGTCTGGTTTGCAAACTTCTCTACCTCAAGCCTAGATATGTGAACATATGGGATATTCTTATTTTTTATTCTCATCTCAGAAATTATCCCCCATGGATCATAGTGCCAAGTGAAACTAACAAAAAACTTCTTTTCTTTTAGCAGCCTGTCTTCTTCCTCCCCGGCACGTCGACTGTTGTAGATGAAAGATCCAATCTGCCCTTTGATTCTGAGTTGTTGCTTCTTCTTCAAAGACACAAAATGTATGTCGTCTGAGTTTATCATCTGCCTTATGTATTCCAGGGTGAAAATTCTAACAGGTAAGTACTTGGGTAGTTTATATGGGACCAACTCACACCCATAGACTCTGATCTCAGTATGATTTTGGTACAGGTACCAATCGCCAGTCTTTGTAAGGTTTGAGAGATGTAGAATCCTCTTAATTTCATCATTAATTCTGGGTTTGGGTCTGTCGCTGAGCATACTCACCACTAGGTGGTAGAACTGCTCGATGAACTGCTTGAAACTGAATTTTGTGGAGTTATCTCTGAGAAGAGAAGTCCATGTTGTTACTGCCTGTGGTCTACCATCCTCGTCCATCTTCCACATAGAAAAAGAAAATCTGTCCGCTTGGAAGAAAATGAACAGGTATGCCAGTATTGCAAAATACCTGAACATACCTTCTGTGGTGAAATTTATGAATTGTTCGTGAATGTTGTTCGCCAAGAACATGCTGTAGTCGAATTGTGTAGTGGGTTTCTCATCAGTGGAGAAAATAGACAGAAATCCCAAAATGGGTTCATCTACCCATTGATTTGAAAAATAACCAAGCAAGGCACATAGTGACGTGATGACCTAGTTTCCTTTTATTGAGAACAGGGAGGAAGGATAAGGGGGGTTTGTAGTGGGGATCTGAGAGGATTATGGAAGAAAAGGCTCAAAAATCTGAGCTCTTTGAGGAAACGACAGCTTCTGGTAGAGCACTGTGATGATTTCGAGGTTAAAAGGTGAGGCAGAGTCAGCTCGGGATATTTGCATCATTTGGTCAATGGTTTCTGGTGTGATGAGGAAACGAATTTCCCTGTATGAGGACACAATGGCTCTTTGTTAAGGGATATAATGGGATTGGCACTCGAGGGTGAATTCTGGGAAGTGGTGTATCTGGGGGAAAAGATACAAGGGTAGGTTGGACTCCCAGAGCCCAATTTCATCACTCTGGTCTAGGAAAACTTCTTTAAGCCATGACTGTAGGTCTGCAAAGTTAAAATCGCATCTTGTGTATGCGATTAAGTAGTCTTTGTCGGCCAGAGGAATCCTATCGAGGTCGACAGGAGGCAGGAGAGAAGGATTCTCCTCACCTTCTGTTCTCTTTGACTTTGGCGCCATCACTGTAACAACACCTACAAATAAAACAAAGGTTAGCGGGGATGACTGTAATGGAGAGAAAAATGGGGAAAATTCTTTGGAGCGATGACTGGGTAAATGGTGAGGGAATGAAGGGTGAGGGTAGTTTTGAGTGAACGGATATYCGTTGCGCACGGGAGATAGGTCAGCTGGTTAACGGATAAGTTAGCCAGTAATAAATGGCCAACARGTCATTTAGAGCATGAGATGGCAAGTGACAATGATTGAAGCATATGGTTGAGTGACATGGCGGGTATTGATTAGGGGAAAAGACCATGGTGAAGGGACTTGCCATGGGTGAACAAGGGAGAAAGACTGATACAGTTATGGGAGGTGACTCTTATGGAAAAGGTGGATAATGATGACATGAGGTGACGAGGTATGTTAGACAGTAATAGGCGGTGGGATTTAGGACCAATGGATTCATGCCACGTATAGATAGAGGGCCCGCCAGAGAAAAATTCCATTCYGGACCCCCCCCACCGTTAAAGGCAGATCGGTCGGGGGGGTCCGAAAAACACCATGAGCCATTGATTTGCACGCTTCCTTCTCAACCATAGATCTGTGCACGATCTTTAAAACACATTTTGGAACCCCCCCCCCCTCCATTAAAATCAGAATGGATGGGGGGGTACAGAATCCAATATAGATCATATATCTAAGTGCTAAATCTTGAGCCGTCCAGATGTGCGCATATATTATCTCTGATTCCAAAGACCCCTCCCCACCATTAAAGGTAGAATGGTCGTGGGGGTCTGGAAAGACTTATCCACCATAGATTTGGGCACAAACATCTAAGCCATCGATACATGAGCTATGCATAATTGTGAGTGTGAAAGAATATGCGCCCAGAAAAACTTAGGATAAGTGCATATCATGGGTTTTCCCAAGATTTCCATGTTTCTAACACCAAGGGGTTAGACATCAAACCTTTTAAACCTCAAAGACATGGTTCAACATTGATCATCGAGCTGGTTTTATTGAAATAAAGAAAACTACCCTATGTTCTAACCTAATTACCTATGACAATTAGCCCAGATTGAACTGTTGGACTAAGAAATTACTCTACCCTGGGGCTATCTGACCAAGATTAGGTAGTCTGGTTAGATTTATTCACTAACTAACCTAGATCACTTGGCTAAGATTAAACAGTTTAGCCAAGCTTATTCACTACTCCTATCAACATCAATTTAAAATAACTTGGCCATGCTTGAAAGGTATGGACCAAGTCATTGTTATTGCATGGGGCTCTATTGAATTTCTTTTATGCCTTCTTTTATTCTTTTTCTTTTTTTTTCTTTTTTCTTTTCTTTTTCTTTTTCTTTCTTTTTCCTCAAATTTTTTGCAGAATTAAAAATCATTTGACAAACAAAAACACTAAAGAGAGAACATTTCAGTCACCAGTTGATCCTATAAATTATAGGGTTATAACATGACCTTATGCAAAAATTCATATAAATCTACCAGGATGACCTTATCGTTGTGTCCAAGGATAGGAAAGACCATTTCTCACACCTCATGATTGTTTTCAAGTGATGCAGAAAGTATGGTATCTCGCTGAATCCCAAAAAATCCATTTTGGTATTGATGAAGGAAATTATAAGGTCATGTGGATTCGTAGGGAGGAGTCTCCATTGACCCTAAAAGATTCCAATCAATAAAGGACGTTCGCCCCCCAATAACATAAAATCTATACAATCCCTTCTTGGAAATATCAACTTTATTCATAGATTTGTGCCAAACTTTGCCGAAAGGATAAAGCCTTTGAGCACCTTGCTAAAAGGAGGTGTCACCTTTAGATGGAATGATAAGACCAACAAGTCATTTGAAGATATTAAATATTCTATCTCCCAAGCTCCTTTCTTGATCAGCCCTGATTTCTCACAAGATTTCATAATTTTCTTGTTTGCATCCCAGGATACTATTGTCAGTGTCCTGATGCAAAAAGATGTTAATGGTTATGAAAATCCCGTGGCATTTATGATCAAGATCCTTAGAGATTCCGAGTTGAATTATTCTATCACTGAGAAACAAGTGTATGTCCTCATCAAGTCCCTTAAACACTTTAGAAACTACGTCGACTACAATAAAATCAAGGCTTATGTCCCATACCCAGCTGTAAAAGATGTCTTGTCACAACAAGATTGCATGGGTACTAGAGGAAAATGGGTTTCCAAAATCCAAGAGTATGACTTAGAGATAAAACCCACCAAAATAATAAAGGGACAAGGTTTGGCCCAGATGTTGACCGAGAGTAACCAAGAAGCCATACAAATGGGCGAGAATGAG
>JASDQU010737241.1:46175-65894 GCA_032191745.1 Picea mariana | reverse complement strand
GGTTGTACTGTGACAGTCAGAGTGCCATTCACCTTGCAAAGAACTCAGCCTTCCATTCAAAGACTAAGCATATACAGTTGAGGTACCACTTCATATGATCCACCTTGGAAGATGGACAATTGAAGATGGAAAAGATACACACTAGCCAGAATCCTATAGACATGTTAACAAAGGGAGTAACTAGGGAGAAACTGAGTTCTTGCTCAGTTTCAGTTGGTCTTCAAGAATGAAGATGAAGATGAGAAATTTACCAGGTCCCAGAAGGTTCAAAGTCCAGCATATACAGTAGCAGTGGAGTTGTTGAGATCAGTCTCCAAGTGGGAGATTGTTGGTTGTGGAGCCTGATTATCTTCTTGATTTATAGGTCTTTTACTTTCAGCCGTGTTTATACCCCATGAAGTATTTACACCCCAGAAGTATGTACACTCTTCCACATGGGGGAGTGCAGAGGGGGGGTACCCCCTCTGTGGGGTCCGGGGGGCCTATCCCCTCAGCTGGGGGGTCTAGGGGTAAGTGGGCCCCCAGCGGGGGTTCAGGGGCTAAGCCCCCAAAGCAAAAATTGCCTTATAAAAGTATATTGTAATTTCATTGTAAATCTGGACCATTCATTATAAGGTCGCAGATCTAACGGTAGAGATTATGTTAGGGTTTTTTTCCCTAGAAGGAAACCCTCTTTTATGAGGGAAATGTATTGTGGCTATGTTGATGGTGAATATTGTATTCTGAGAGAGGAGACTGTGAGAGAAAGAAGAGGAAGTTACAGCGGGTTTTGCTATAGGTTGTATCCCTTCATTTGCTGGATAATAATAAAGGAAGGACCTGGCAATTTCTTTAGTGGACGTATCCCACACTAGGTGAACCACGTAAATATATGTCTCTCTTGTATTGTGTGTCTTCTGTGTTTTGTTTCTGCATTTGTTTTATTTTATTGCTCCGTGGTCCTGTTTTTCTAATAGGTAGTGATTTTTCCCAAGGTAATCATCCACTGAACTCCTAACACCACATCTGTGTCTGATAGGTCAACCACATAAAATGTGTCTCTCACTATGCAGTTGCCTAACTTCATCTCTAAGTTTGGAACTCTTTATAGACACTCCACTGTGTGGCCATATTCTACCACAACATAAAAACCCTCAAACTCCTCTATCTGAAGTACCTACCTCAATAATAGTGAAGCATCGATGAAGTTTTGGGTGGCCCCACCATCTATCAAGGTGATTTCCCATTTCCCTTGAATAATCCCTCTGATACGGAGGGTACCATACCTGGGAACACCAGAAAGGGTTGCTATGACACCTCCCTTTGCTGGTTTCCTCTTGTTAGCCTGTTCTGGCGGTTGTGGGACTACTAGAGGATGGGATCCTACCAGTGTTAGTGGTCTACAAGGAGGCTGCTCCTCTATTGGTCCTGAATCCTCCTCTGAAATAGTGGATCCACTATCTTTCTCCTCCTCCTCACTATCCACATTGTCTACTACTACATCAATATAATGAATCTCTCCCTTGCCCATACACCTATGGCCTAGGACCCAAGGATCTCTGCAGCTGAAGAAAATATTCTTCCTCATAAGCTCTCACCTAGTCTCATCATACAAATTCTCATTGCCCTTCCATTCTCTCTAGAATGGCTTCCTGTCTCAATCCCTCTGGGGCACAAATGGTTTGGAGAAAGTTTTAGTCCTTGGAACTGAGTCTGCCATATCTCGAGTGTGAAGGATGGCATCCTGCAAAGTGGGAGGCCTGTATGTCATCACCCATCCTCTCAAACTCTCTATGAGTCCTTCTATGAATAGCATGATCATCCTACGCTCTAATATATCTATCACTGCCATGGCTACCTACTGAAACTCTATGATGAATGCCTTTGTTGTGTCATTTTGTCTCAACTGGGCTAGATCCCTGAAGTGTATCTCGGGATCCTTCCTAAAAAACCTGTCCATGAGCCTATCTATAAATTCCCTATAGGAAGTGATGAGACTGTGGCCCAATTTCACCAGTCCATGGTACCACCACTCGTTTGCCTTAGCCTCCAAGTGTAAGGTCGTGAAACTAATGGCCTCTGTCTCGGTCATCTGGTTGAGATTGTAATACGTGTCTAGATTTTGTACCCAAGCTCTGGTGGTGTATTTGGATGATCCGTCGAAAGAAGGGATGGTGATTTTCCCAACTTTTTTGATGAAATCGAGGTTATTCCCCCCCTGTTGTTGTGGTCCTCCCCTATGCGGCTCTCTGGGGTGGTTCCTGAGTCTAATTCCATAGTACTCGACTAAGGTCATGTCCTGATGGAAGTCACAACCCAATGTTGCATACTCCCTCCTATACTTTGCAATGTCGTCGGCATGAGTGGGTGGCCTCTTTCTATTGGTGGTAGTGTTGCTACCGGGGGTGCCCTCTAGAAACTAGGAAACCAGGGTTTAATAATCCTACTCGCAGAGGTGTATGTGCAAGAGGTTGACTGGGGTCTACTTCCTATTCCTGATTTCCCCTGTGTTGCATGTGGGACTTGCGTATCAAGGGTGCCCACTCTAGCCAATCTATCAACCACCTATGCCAAGGACTAAGACATGGTCCGTTGACTAGCTAACATATCGTTGATAACCTGCATGAAAGTTGCCTCTAGATCTATGGGGGCCTTACCACTGCCCTATGGTCACTCATATATGTCTCCTATCATCCTCTCTAGCTCATGCTTAGCCTCACGCTCTGCCCTTCTCTCTACTTCTCTGTGTGCCTCTTCCTCTTCCTCTGAGCTAGGGTGAAAAGGGGGAAAATTAGGCCTATGCCTTATTTCCTGATGCCTGTTGTAAGTGACATATTCGTCACCTACGTGTTCACGCCCCTATGGGTCTTCTGCTGCACTCATTGTCTTTAGTCATAGGCTGGCAGGACTAAAGCTCTAATACCACTGTAATGTTCCTAACTTGGCTAGTCTAGGAAACGTTGCTAATGTGTGTATAGGATCAAAGGTTTACAGCATATAAATGATCATACAAATAATAAATGCGACAAAGGACTGCAAAGTTTGTATTATGATATCTCTATGGATTACAAAATGGTCGAATGAGGTTGAATAAACTGACAATATTGGCCTAGATCAACAGACAAAGGATCTTATCTGGAATACAAATAAGAAACTACGGCTAAATAAAATAAAAACACTCGACTAGATCAAAAGAAAAAAGGATCTTAGCCGGAATACAAATAATCAACTAAAAGATAATAACTGGAATATGGGAGTACTGTGGAATCAATGAAGAATGGTGGAAGACCTGGATGATCTTCTTGGTGACTAGGGTGTGTCTTTCAACACCGAAATAAACCAACTGGTGTCTTCCTCCTGGAATACACTGAACTATCTCTCCTGATATGTCCCTCTTCTTCTCAATGACAAGTCATAATCTGCATAATGATGAATTAGGTTGTTGACCCTTCCTTTATAGCTTTCCAAAACCCTAAATCATGTTGAAACCCTAATTCATTGTTGACTTCCAAAACCCTAAATCATGTTGAAACCCTAATTCACTATTGACTTCCAAAACCCTAAATCATGTTGAAACCCTAATTCATTGTTGACTTCCAAAACCCTAAATCACTGTTGAAACCATAATTCACTGTTGACTTCTATTTTTAGCTCATAGTGACTTAAAAGTTCTTTTAACCCTTTTTATCTTAATGTCACTTTTCGAATATAACACCTATGACTGGAGTGACCTATAATAACCCTATTTACCCCTCTTTGTGTTAGACAACTGAGAGGGGGGGGTGAATCAGTGGTTACCGTGCTTAAACAATTATGCTTATTTTAAACTCTTTGTAGAGCACTTAATGACAATCACAATAATGCAGGGAGGTAAGAAATAGAACATTTGACATCAATCACACATATGAAATATACAGAAACAAATATTTCATGAGGAAACCCATAAAGGGTAAAAACCTCTTCTTCTTGGTATGATAAGTAATCTTTACATTCTGTACATTATCATACATATGTGTTCCAACTCATTCTGAGGCTACAACCTCTGTTTTGCATGCTGCAACTTGCTGAGAGCACCAATTCTTTGTTTTCTCTAGCACCAACTAGAAGGAAGCACCAACTCCCTATGTTTCTCTAGCACCCACTAGAAGGAAGCACCAACTACCTGGTTTCTCTAGCACCCACTAGAAGGAAGCAACAACTCCCTAAGTGTTCCAGCACCAACTGGATGGAAGAACCAACTTCCAGTCACATAGGCACCAACCTATAAAATAGAGAACAACAGTTCTCCTTTGCACCACCCTGCCACCCTGGTTTCTCTAGCTGCAACCAGATGGAAGCTACAACTCCTTGTGTTCAAGCACCCACTTGAACCTCTAAGGAAAACAGTCCTCCCTAGCACCTCCCTACCACCCTAGTATATCAAGTTTGATTTATATCAATTTATCACAGTGATACAATATTTATCAATGGCTTACTGGTCTCATCACTATTCTGCTACACTGCTCTTCTCTACCTGCATCAGTGTCTTCCTGCGCACTTTTTCTTGCACTTTTTGTTCTTCTACCTTTTATGCTCTCTGCGCCATGTCCATTCCATGCACCATTCCTCTTCTCTTTATTTCAGCTGCTGCACACTACCTCCTTCTACATGCCTAAATCACTCTCAACAGTAGCCCTCATCTCTTCTTTGTTCTGCATCCCCCTAGTCTCTGTGCACCTTGTGCATGCTATATGCGTAATGCTTCTGCATGCTCTTCACCACATCATTGTTCTCCACATCGGGATATTCATTGCCACTCCACATTCCATGGCTTCACTCCCTCGAGCATCAACACACTCTCTCTGTTCTTCATGTTCTCCTCATGTCGAGTCTTCTTCCTGATCATCATGTCAATTCCTCAGCTTCTCTGGTGGTTATACCCATGCGTTCATCATCAATGGGTGTTATCCTAAGATTCCTTAGCCTGTCTAGCAGTCGAGATTATTTTTCTTCTCTATCATAGTCGAGCTCAACCTCTCTTTTGCAGTTATAAGCTTCAATGCTCTTCCATCTGTCAATTGCCTCTATGAATAGTCTTCATTCCACTGGCATATGCCTTGAGACTCTTTAGCTCCTCTGGCAATCACATTGAGGCCTCTTTGATTTTTCTGTGCAGAAACAATCAGTGGTTTCTGGCAGTTACAATATGAACCTCTTGAGCCTTATTCCTTTGGCACATTTCACCTTTCCTTTCACATGTGGCCTCAAGCAATGACCACACGCCTGTTCAGAAGGTGCTTTCACGATTTGCATTTCGGCAATTCCTATTGTGAGGCATCTCGACTCTCCAAGTTGCGATCTCCGAAGTGGAGGTTAGATTCGTACTAGCTCCTCCCTTAATCCTTCATTGATGGGACCATAGGTTATGACCAGGGGCCAATCCTGAACACGCATTTTGCATTTCACATTTTGGGGATTCTATCGTGAGTGTCCTTGACACCTCCAACTCTTGGTATCTGAAACTCTGAAATGGACTCTTTGTTGATGTGCCTGTTTTGGGATTTCGGCATTTCGCATTTTGCAATTTTGGGACTCCTGTGATGAAGAGTCTCGACTCTTAACTCCTCCAACTCCCGGTATCCAAAAACTGCAACAAAAGGTGTTTTTCGCATTTTGGCATTCTGACATTTCTTCATTCCTGTGGTGAAG
The DNA here is from genome assembly GCA_032191745.1 of Picea mariana. Classification (NCBI taxonomy): domain Eukaryota; kingdom Viridiplantae; phylum Streptophyta; class Pinopsida; order Pinales; family Pinaceae; genus Picea; species Picea mariana. Next base: position 60,227 of record JASDQU010737241.1, on the reverse strand, counting down.
TGTTTCGACACTCCAACTCCCGTTATCCGAAACCTACACCAAAAGGTGTTTTTCGCATTTTGGCATTCCAACATTTTGGCATTCTTGTGGTGAAGTGTTTCGACACTTCCAACTCTTGGTATCCAAAACTTACACCAAAAGGTGTTTTTCAAATTTCGACATTTCGGCATTCCCGTGGTGAAGTGTTTCAACACTTCCAACTCCCGATATCCGAAACTTGCACCAAAATGTGTTTTTCGCATTTCAGCATTCCAGCATTTCGGCATTCCTGTGGTGAAGCGTTTCGACACTTCCAACTCCCGGTATCCGAAACTTGCACCAAAAGGTGTTTTTCGCATTTTAGCATTCCGGAATTTCGGCATTCTTGTGGTGAATTGTTTCAACACTTCCAACTCCCGGTATCCGAAACTTTCACCAAAAGGTGTTTTTTTCATTTTGGCATTCCGGCATTTTGACATTCCTGTGGTGAAGTGTTTTGACACTTCCAACTCCCGGTATCAGAAACTCTGAAATGGAGTGGTTTCACATTTCATGATTTTCTACCGTGAGTAGCTTCCTTGACTCTTGGATTTTACACTTCTAAATGGGATCCAACGATCACTTTTTGAACTTTCCATTGCCATGCCATTATCCCTATGTTGTTGGTTGTCATCTTTGCCATCAATGACAAACACACATACTCTGCACTATCTCTTTTGATCTTATCAAGCTTGCTCTGTTGCGTCTTCCCAAAATACTTCTGGTTTCTGCCTGGCACATTCTTCCTATACTTTCCATCAATGACAAGAATACACTGCCTGTAAAACATGCCAACAATCTCCCCCTTTGGCATTGATGGCAATAAAGGCACCCAGATCTATTCTTTTCTCCCCCTTTGACATCAATGTCAAAGAAAACACGCTCCCCCTGAGCTGTTGCAGTATTTTTCGGAGGTATCAGATATTCAATCAATACAAAATCCCCCTAATAGGATTGACTCTCTTAGGTGTGAGACGGGATGACACCCAGCTTCTGTTGGAGATATTAAAATGGTTTCTTGGCTAGGGGTTTAGTAAATATGTTTGCAATTTGTTCTATGGTTGGAATGTAATGGACCTGAACAATCTGATTGGTGACCTTCTCTCTCAGAAAATGGTATTTTGTGGGAATATGCTTGGTCTTGGGGTGGAATACAGGATTCTTGGACACACTGATGGCACTAGTGTTATCACAATGAATTGGGATCGGTGCGGCATATTTTACCTCCAAGTCTGCAAGTGCCTGAATCATCCATAATACCTTAGTGCAATAGGTAGCAACAACAATGTACTATGCTTCTGTTGTTGATAAAGAAATGGACCCTTTCTTTTTACTCAAACATTCTACTAGAGAATCTCCTAAGAAGAACGCACCTCCACTCATGCTTTTCCTTTCATCCATGCAGTTAGCCCAATCAACATCTGAGTAGACTGATAATTGAAAATTCTAATTCTTAGGATACCATAGGTCATAGTTCATTGTTTCTTTCAAATATCTTAATATCCTTTTGACAGCTAGAAAGTGACTATGTTTAGGTGCAAACTGATATCTTCCTACCATTCCAATAGCATGCATTATGTTTGGGCAAGATGTTGTGATGTATAGTAGGCTGCCTATAATTAACCTATATGAACTTTGATAAACATCAGGTGAGTCATCATCCTTGCTTAATTTGCATATAGTAACCACATGTGTGCCCACAGGTTTAGAATATTCCATTTGAAACCTTTTCAACATTTCTCTTAGATATATTTCTTGAGAAATGAACATCCCTTCAGACCTCTGAGTCATTTACAGACCAAGAAAAAATGATAGTTCACCTATCATAGACATTTCAAACTTAGACTCCATGGAAGAAGCAAACCATTGTACCAATGAATCCTTATTACATCCGAAGATGATGTCATCTACATAGACCAACACGATGAGCAAATCATTATCCTCTGTTTTGATATATAGATTGTTTTCAACTGTACCTCTCTTGAACCCTTTGTCTTTGAGATACGTATCCAGTCTGTGATACCAGGCACAATTGGCTTGTTTTAACCCATATAAAGCTTTCTTCAGCTTGCATACTAATTCAGGGTTATCAGACAGTTCGAAACCTTTTGGATGTTCCATATAGAATTCTTCATTTAAATATCCATTTAGAAAAGATGACTTGACATCCATTTTATAGACTTTAAACCTTTTATGACAAGCATAGGCAAGAAATATTCTGATAGCTTCTAATCTTGCTACGGGTGCAAATGTTTCATCAAAATCCAGTCCTTCTATTTGAACATAGCCTTTAAAGACCAATCTTGCTTTGTTCATGACAACTTGTCCCTGCTCATTCAACTTATTCTTAAAGATCCATTTGGAACCAATGATATTTTTACCTTCAGGTCTATGAACCATCTCTCATGTATTGATTTTCTCAATCTGATCAAGTTCATCATTCATTGCTTTAACCCAATGGTCATGTTTGCTAGATTCATTAACATTCTTGGGTTCCAGCATGGATATGAAAGATATATGTGATTGTTTGATGTTTTTGATTATCTTTCTTCTGGTTTGTACACCTTTGTCTTTTTCACCAATTATCTGACTTGCAAGATGATTCTTTTGAGTGATTCTGGAGGAGGAATTTGAAGTTGTCTGCTGATTTGATTCTATCTAAGTATCTGTGTCTTCATCTGATTCAAAGTCTTCTTTTTCTGATTCTTGGACCTGTTCATCTTCAGCTTTAGCTTTGTCTTCTGTAGAAGACTCATTATTGTACACCTCTCTTGTTGGGATTCCTTCATCAACTTTTATGTCAATATAGTCAACCATTTTCTGCAGCCTCTTATTATAGCATTTGTATCCTTTACTGTTTGTAGCATACCCTAAGAAGATACCTTCATCAGCCCTGTCATCATATTTTCCAAGGTTCTCATCATTATTCTTTATGTAACATTTACTCCCAAATACTTTGAAGTGTTTGATTGAAGCAGGTCTCCCATACCACAGTTCATAAGGTATCTTGTCACTTTGTGGTCTGAGGTGGGCTTTGTTAAGAACATGGACTGTTGTGTGTATTGCTTCTACCCAATAGGTTTGACCAATGTTCTTCTCATTCATCATTGACTTGGCCATTTGTTGCACTGTCCTATTTTGCCTCTCAACTACTCCATTTTGTTGTGGAGTTCTTGGGATTGTGTATTCTCTCTTGATCCCATGCTTATCACAAAATTCCTTGAAATCACTTGACATGAATTCTCCTCCTCTGTCTGATCTTACTTCCTTTAACCTCTTGCTTATTTGATTCTCAATTAAAGCCTTAAATTTTTTAAACTTCTCAAATGCTTCAGCTTTTTCCTTGAGAAATGCAACCCAAGTAGTTATGGAGTAATCATCAATAATTAGCATGAAGTAGTTTTCTTTCCCTGTGCCTTCCTATATTGATGGTCCACATAAATCCATATGAACTAGTTGGAGTGGTTTCTCTATTGAAGTAGAGATCTTGGACTTAAACTGTGTCCTGGTTAGCTTTCCTACTTGGCAAGGTTTACACATAGAATCTTGGGGCTTTGATATTCTCGGAAGATCTTTTACTACCTCAAGATTTTTGAGCTTGATTAAGTCGTCAAAGTTTAGATGTCCAAGTCTCCTATTCCATAACCATCTTTCATCATGTTTGCTTAGATGACACTCTTCTCTATCTTCTTTCAGCACCTATACATTATTTTCTGTCCTTATGCCTTTGGCCACCACTTGTCCTGAGTTTACAGACTTTATCTTGTACTCCTTGGACATGAACACCACTTCACATCCTCTGTCACACATTTGAATTACACTGAGAAGTTTATATTTCAGCCCATCTACAAGCAGAACATCTTGGGCTTTTCCTTTTCCATTACTTAAACTCACCATCCCTTTACCCTTTATTTTTCCTGGAGCATCATTTCCAAAGGTTACGTTTCCTGATTTGCTTTCACTTAGAGATAGAAAATTACCTTTGTCTCCCATCATATGTTTGGAGAATCCACTGTCTATATACCAAGGGTTTGTTTGTCTTTGAGCTGACAACACTAATCCACACTTGTCACTTTGTTTCTTCTTCCAAACCTTGACATTTTCAGCAGGGGAATTCAAATCTGGTTCATAGTTCCTTAAGTGATAGTCAACAGATTTAGGTCCATAGTTATGATAGATGTAGCATTCTGGTTCATCGAATAAAGGATCATAACGATTGTTATGCTTAACCTGTGTCCTTTTCCAATCCATCAAGTGATTTGCAGTCTGTGGTGCTTTGTTACTTGGTTGTCTCATTCTTTGTTGTGGCAGATATCTATACCTTGAATGTCTTGATTTCTCATAATTTAATTTTAAAGAACAGTTTACATCTTTATGACCAAAGTTAGAACAAAAGAAACAATGTCCATAGAAAAAACGTTGGTACCCGGAAAATGGTTGTCTTCTTTGAGAAGGTCGATTTCTTCTATGTTGATGATTTCTTTGAACAGAGAGTACATTATTTATCTGATCCATAGTTTCAGTCCTGGTACCTCTTTCATTACTCCTCCTGGGAAGATGATTATCTTCTTTTGTTTCTGCAGGTTTTTTGTTGTCATAGATGGTAGATTTGACAAACTTGATGGGTTCTTTGTTTCCTAGTTGATCACTACTTGATCCCTCTTCATAACCCAGACCTGTTTTCATCTTTGGGTTTCTTCGTTGATTCAGAATGGTGGCCAATTCTTCTGATGCTTTGATACTTGATAGATTCTGATGATACAAGGCTTGAAACTTCTCCAACTCTTTCCTGGTTTTCACTACTTCTTTTTCCAGAGCTTCACATCTTGCCTTCTTTTCTGATAACTATTTTTTCAGAATGTCTTTGATTTTCTTTGCCTCTTCTAATTCCACTTTTAGTAGGACAAAGTCTTCATCAGGTTGTTTACTATCTTTCTCAAACTATATTAGCAATTGTTTTTGCTTTCTGTTCTTAATTTTGAGTCTGTCAATTTCTTCCAAAGCACTGATTAATTCACCTTCCATATCCACCACAGCTTCTTCATCATCCATTTCATCTCCTGTGTGTTCATCATCAAAATCTCCCATAGCCATAAGCATAAAATCATTTAGTTTATCTTCAATAGAGGAGTCATTGTCTTCATCATCTGAAGGATCATCATCATTGTTTACACAAAGACTTTTCTTCTTAAAATTATTCTCTTTAAAGAAATTTGTGTGTTTGTGCTTCTCCTCATCATCACATGTCTAATCCTTTCTTTTGTGAGGACATTTATTTGAAAAATGACCTATCTTTCCATAGTTGAAACATTTGAAAAGCAGTTTACCTTTATATTTTCCTGATCCCTTCTTCAGTCTCTTCACAAATTTTGCTTCAATTTCATCGGGATTAGAATCCTCATTCTTGTCTGCCCTAAATGATGCTTCTCTGGAGGTGGGTTTATCTTTAAATATTCTCATTTCATATGCAGTCAATGTTCCTAGAAGTTGATCAAACTCCAAGGTTTTTAGATCATTAAGTTCTTCTATAGAAGAGACCTTCGGGTTGAACCTATCTGGTAGAGATCTCAAAATTTTTTGAACTAAAGAAGGTTCCTCAATTTTTTCACCAAGTGCTTTCATTGCATTTACCAGTTCTTCAACTCTCAGAAAGTATTTTTCAACAGTTTCATCTTCTTTCATCTTCAGCTATTCAAACTGTACTCTGTAGGTTTGAATCTTGGCATCCTTTACCTTCTCATTACCTTCATAATTGCTAAAGAGTTTGTCCCACATTTCTTTGGCAGTTCCTAGGTGAATAACTTTTACGAATTCTGCTTCTGCAAGCCCACTCAAGATAGCATTCATAGCCTTAGTGTTGAAGCTAAATTCTGTCTTGTCATCCTTATTAGCTAGTACAACTGGCTTTACATAACTAGTATCTACCACATCCCAGACATCTGCACCTAAAGCCATTATGTAGGTTCTCATTCTAACTTTTCAGAAGGCAAAGTTTGTTCCATTGAAAAGAGGGGCCTTATTGGTTGAATTTATTTCATGGCTTGACATGTTTAAGCTCTAGGATATACCCTTAGATAAAAGGGGCCAGCTCTGATACCAATTGTTGGACAACTGAGAGGGGGGGTGAATCAGTTATTACTGTGCTTAAACAATTATGCTTATTCTAAACTCTTTGCAGAGAAATTAATTACAATCACAATAATTTAGGGAGGTAAGAAATAGAACATTCGACATTAGTCACACATATGAAATATACAGAGACAGATATTTCCTGAGGAAACCCATAAAGCGTAAAAACCTCTTATTCTTGGTATGATAAGTAATATTTACATTCTGTACATTATTATACATATGAGCTCCAACTCATTGTGAGGCTACAACCTCTGTTTTGCAATATGCAACTTGTTGAGAGCACCAGCTCTCTATTTTCTCTAGCACCAACTAGAAGGAAGCACCAACTCCCTGTGTTTCTCTAGTACCCACTAGAAGGAAGCACCAACTCCCTGGTTTCTCTAGCACCCACTAGAAGGAAGCAACAACTCCCTAAGTGTTCCAGCACCAACTGGATGGAAGCACCAAATTCTAGTCACATAGGCACCAACCTATAAAATAGAGAACAATAGTTATCCCTTGCACCACCCTGCCACCCCGGTTTCTCTAGCTGCAACCAGATGGAAGCTACAACTCCTTGTGTTCAAGCACCCACTTGAACGTCTGAGGACAACAGTCCTCCCTAGCACCTCCCTACCACCCTGGTATATCAAGTTTTCTTTATATCAATTTATCATAGTGATACAATGTTTATCAATGGTTTACCGGTCTCATCACTATTCTACTACACTGCTCTGCTCTACCTGCATCAGTGTCTTCCTGCACACTTTTCCTTGTGCTTTTTGTTCTTCTACCTTTTATGCTTTCTGCACCATGTCCATTCCATGCACCATTCCTCTTCTCTATATTTCAATTGCTGCACACTACCTCCTTCTACATGCTTGAATCACTCTCAACAACAACCCTAATCTCTTCTTTGTTCTGATCCCCCTAGTCTCTGTGCACCTTGTGCATGCTATATGTGCAATTCTTCTGCATGCTTTTCACTGCACCATTGTTCTCTACATTGGGATATTCACTGCCACTCCACATTCCATGGCTTCACTCCCTCGAGCATCAACACACTCTCTCTATTCTGCATGCTCTCCTCATGTCGAGTCCTCTTCCTGATCATCATGGCAATTCCTCATCTTCTTCGGTGGTTATACCCTTGCGTTCATCATCACTGGGTGTTATGCTGAGATTCCTTAACCTGTCTAGTAGTCGAGACTCTTCGTCTTCTCTATCATAGTCGAGATCATCCTCTCTGTTGTAGTTATAGGCTTAAACACTCTTCCATCTGTCAATCACCTCTATGAACAGTCTTCGTTCCACTGGCAGATGCCTTGATACTCTTCATCTCCTCTGGCAATCACACTGAGGCCTCTTTGATTTTTCTGTGCAGAAACAATCAGTGGTTTCTAGCAGTTACACTATGAACCTCTTGAGCCTTATTCCTTTGGCACATTTCACCTTTCCTTTCACATGTGGCCTTAGGTGGTGACCACACGCTTGTTTAGAAGGTGCTTTCGCAATTTGCATTTCGACAATTCCTATTGTGAGGCATCTCAACTCTCCAAGTCATGATCTCCGAAGTGGAGGTTAGCTTTGTGCTAGCTCCTCCCTTAAGCCTTCGTCAATGTGACCATAGGTTATGACCAGGGGCCAATTCTGAACATGCATTTCACATTTCACGTTTCGGGGATTCTGTCGTGAGTGTCCTTGACACCTCCAATTCCCGGTATCTGAAACTCCAAAATGGAGTCTTTGTTGATGTGCCTATTTTGGGATTTCGGCGTTTATCATTTCGCAACTTCAGGACTCTTGTGATGAAGAGTCTCAACTCTTGACTCCTCCAACTCCCGGTATCTGAAACCTACACCAAAAGGTGTTTTTTTCATTTCATCATTCCGTCATTTCGGCATTCCTATGGTGAAGTGTTTCGACACTCCAAATCTCGGTATCTGAAACCTGCACCAAAAGGTGTTTTTTGCATTTCGGCATTCCATCATTTCGGCATTCTTGTGGTGAAGTGTTTTGACACTTCCAACTCCCGGTACCCAAAACTTGCACCAAAAGGTGTTTTTCGCATTTTGGCATTCCGAAATTTCGACATTCCTATGGTGAAGTGTTTCAACACTTCCAAATCCCGGTATCTGAAACTTGCACCAAAAGGTGTTTTTCGCATTTCGACATTCTAGCATTTCGACATTCCTGTGGTGAAGTATTTCGACACTTTCAACTCCTAGTATTCAAAACTTGCACCAAAAGGTCTTTTTTTCATTTCAACATTCCGACATTTTGGCATTCCTGTGGTGAAGTGTTTCGACACTTCCAACTCCCAGTATCCAAAACTCCAAAATGGAGTGGTTTCGCATTTTGTGATTTTCTGTCGTGATTTTCTTCCTTGACTCCTGGATTTTATGCTTCTGAATGGGATCCAACGATCACTTGTTGAACTTGCCATCGCCATGCCATTATCCCTGCATTTTTGGTCATGATCTTTGCCATCAATGACAAACACGCATACTCTGCACTATCTCTTCTGATCTTATCGAGCTTGCTCTGTTGCACCTTCCCAAAATACTTCTGGTGCCCACCTGGCACATTCTTCCTATACTTAAGTCATCGTCGTTGTTGTACTTTCCATCAATGACAAGAATACGCTGCCTATAAAACATGCCAACACTTTGGCCCTAGATATAGTCTAACGGGGTGGTTTAGACCATTAAGCCTCCTCTCTGGAGATCCTATTTGGAAAGGGACATTACAGTCCTCCATTCCTGAAATTGTTTATCCTCAAGCAATACCAGTCTAGGGTGATGCAACACCTACTTTCTCTTCTAAGTAGTGTCCTCTACTAGAAGCCCTCTCCATCTGATAAACACTCTCTGATGACCCTGCTCCTCGGTTTCCACTCCCGGAACTCCAAAACCTCCTTTGGAACTAACTCCAACTATCCCTCCTCATCCAATGGGGAAAGATCCTCTGATGTGCAAATGAATTGTCCCACTTCCTTTTTGAGGAAAGACACATGGAACACGTTATGAATCTTGCTCCCCTCTGGAAGCTCTAGCTCGTAAGCAACCTCGCCTACTTGGTGCATGATCCTATAAGGACCATAAAATCTAGGCTTGAGATTCTCGGCCCCACTCTTCTTCAAAGATGATTGTCTGTAGGGTTGGAGTCTCAAGAAAACCAAATCTACAACCTCAAAGTTGTGCTCTATCCTCTGCCTGTCCGCACTTATCTTCTGTCAGTTTTGCATCATCTGCAGGTTCTCTTTCAACAACTTGAGAATCTCCTGACTCTATATGATCCATTCCTTGGCCTTGGGAGCTTTGCTCTCCCCGAAGACTAGGTCTATGAAAGTGGTAGCATCATATCCATACAATGCTCGGAAGGGTGGCATACCAATGGACATGTGGAAGGTGGTGTTGTAGTAATGTTCTCCTAAATGTAACCACTTTATCCACATTCTTTGTTGTCCTCCTACATAGTTCCTCAAATACCCTTCAACCCACTTATTGACAATCTCGGTCTTCCCATCTGTCTGAGGGTGATAGCTGGTGCTAGGTGTTAACTCTGTCCCCACCAAGTGAAACAACTCTCTCCAAAATTTCACTATGAACCGACTGTCCCTGTCACTGATGATGTTCTTCGGAAACCCATGAAGTCTGAAGACCTCCCTAAAGAAAATCTCAACTACCTAAACTGCATTTTACTCTGTTAGTATGGCGTATAAGTGAGAAAACTTGGTCAATCTGTCGACCACTACATAGATACAGTCATAACCCTGGAACTTGGGTAAACCTGTGATGAAGTCTATAGATATACTCTCCCATTTCTGCTCTGGAATGGGGAGTGGTTGAAGTAGCCCTGCTGGAAGAGCATGCTCTGAATTGTTCTACTGGAAAGTCACACATTCACTGACGTGTATCATAATGTCTTGTTTGATGCCCTTCCATGAGAACCTCTCTCTGATCTGTCTGTAGGTTTTGAAAAACCCCTGATGGCCTGCTAGAGGTGAATCACGAACTGCGGTGATGATCTTCTTCTTAAGCCCTGAATCTGGAACCAAGTAGACTCTATCCTTGTAAAATATGACATCGTCAATGACCCTATATTAGTCATCCTGTATCTTCCCATCCATCACCTCACAAGCGAACTTGTTCTTGGAATATTCCACTAACAAGTGGGATTTCCAATCTGCTGAAATATCCATCAAAGAACATGTCACAAGTCTCCTCAATAGTGCATCAGCCACAATGTTCTTCTTCCCCTTGACATAATCTATGTCAAAGTTGAATTCCTGTACCTTCGTCACCCATTTCTGTTGGCGCTCACTAAGGTCCTTCTTCTCAAGGAAATACTTCAAACTGTTGTGATCGGTCTTGACCACGAATTTGTTGCCCACCAAATATTGTCTGAACTTGGTCAAGGCATGCATGATTGCCAACATTTCCTTTTCATAAATGGAGTACAACCTCTCAGGTTGACTAAGCTTTCATCTCTCGAATACAATGTGGTGTCCTCCCTACATCAAAACTGCACCGATCCCTTCGCCGGATGCATCACACTCTAGTACAAATGGCAGGGTGAAGTCTGGTAGTGCCAACACTAGACAAGTGCCCATGACTTCCTTCATGTGATCAAAGGCTTCCTGTGATTTCTCAGTCCATATGAAGGCCCCATGCTTGGTAATATCTGCCAGTGGTGCTCCAAGTTAAGAAAAAACCTGGATGAACCACTTGTAATAGTTGTACAACCCAAAGAAGCTCCTCAATTTTGTCACATTCTTGGGCATCGGCCAATCCAGAATGGCCCTGATCTTCTCTTGGTGCACCTGTACCCCCTTTGCACTAATGATGTGGCCTAAGTAAATCATCTCTTCCATACCAAACTCGTACTTGGACTCTTTGGCATATAATGGCTATGCCTCCATAATGCTCAATACCTCATCCAGGTGCCTCATATGCTCTTGCCATGACCGGCTATAGATCAAAATGTCATCAAAGAAAACCAAGACTGGTTTCCTTAACTAATCCATGAATATATGGTTCAAGCAATACTAGAATGTAGCGAGTGCATTGGTTATCCCAAATGGAATAAATAGGAACTTGAAGTGTCCAAAATGACATCGAAATATCGTCTTCTCTATGTCCTACTCTCAGATGTTGATCTGATGATATCCAGAGCATCAATCAATTTTTGAAAAAGAAAACTTCCCCATGCAGTTCATCCATCAACTCGTCAATGCATGGGATAGGGTACCAGTTCTTGATGGTTTTCTTGTTCAAGGCTCGGTAATCAATGCACATCCTCATGGTACCATCCTTCTTCATAACTAAGACAACTGAAGAAAAAAATGGGTTGTTGCTTGGTCTGATGTGTCCCATCACCAGAAATTAGTTGATTGCCTTCTCTATCTCATCCTTGAACCTCCTAAGATGATGATAGGGGGGGGTGATCATAGGTTTGGCCCCCTCCTCCAAATCAATGGTGTGCCCAAACCCCCTATCAGGTGGTCTCCCTGGTGGAATTGCCTCAAAGACCTACTGATGTTATCCCAATAAATTCTTGATCTCTGTATGGTATTGTTGTCGGCCTTCTGAATCCTTCTCAGTAGTGATCAAGCATTATGTGGCATATGATACCTTCCCATGTCTTAATATCCTCTCCATCCTCTTGGTTAAAACTGTCCTGGGTGCTCCTATCGACATACCTCTTAGAACAACCTTCTTCACATCCTGATCTTTGAATCCCATTTCCAAGCTTTGGTAGTTGGTAGTGATTTTTCCCAAGGTAATCATCCACTGAACTCCTAACACCACATCTATGTCTGATAGGTCAACCACATAAAATGTGTCTCTCACTGTGTAGTTTCCTAACTTCATCTCTAAGTTTGGAACTCTGTCTAGACACTCCACTGTGTGTACATCTGCTAACACAACATCAAACCCCTCAAACAACTCTATCTGAAGTGCCTGTCTCGATACTAGTGAAGCATCAATGAAGTTGTGGGTGGCCCCACCATCTATCAAGGAGATTGCCCATTGCCCCTTAATAATCCCTCTGATACAAAGGGTATCATACCTGGGAACACCAGAAAGGGTCACTATGACACCTCCCTTTGCTGGTTTCCTCCTGTTATCCTGTTCTGGTGGTTGTGGGACTATTGGAGGATGGGCTCCTGCTGGTGTCGGTGGTCTACGGGGAGGCTACTCCTCTACTAGTGCTGACTCCTCCTTTAAACTAGTGGATCCACTATCCTTCTCCTCCTCCTCACTGACCATGATGTCTACTGCTACCTCAATATAATGAATCTCTCCCTTTCCCATGCACCTATTGCCTCGGACACAAGGATCTCTGCAGCTGAAGAAAATATTCCTCCTCATAATCTCTCACCTAGTCTCATCATCCAACTTCTCCTTGCCCTTCCATTCTCTCTGGAATGGCTTCCTGTCTCGATCCCTCTGGGGCACAAATGGTTTGGATAAAGTTTTATTCTTTGGCACTGAGTCTTCCAGATCTCGAGTGTAAAGGATGGCATCCTGCAAAGTGGGAGGACTATATGCCTTCACCCATCCTTTCAAAGGCTCTGTGAGTCCTTCTATGAATAGCATGATCATCCCGAGCTCTGATATATCTGTCACTGCCACGGTTACCTGCTGAAACTCTGTGTTGAATGCCTCTGTTGTGCCAGCTTGTCTCAATTGGGATAGATCCCTGAAGTGTATCTTGGGATCCTTCCTGTCAAACATGTCGATGAGCCTATCTATAAACTCCCTATAGGAGGTGATGCGACTATCACCCAATGTCACCATTCCATGGCACCACCACTCGTGTGCCTCAACCTCCAAGTGTAAGGTCATGAAACTGCTGGCCTCTGTCTGGATCATCTAGTTGATCTTGTAATACGTGTTTAGTTTCTGTACCCAAGATCTGGCAGTGTATTTGGACGATCCGTCGAAAGAAGGGATGGTGAGTTTCCCAACTTTTTGAATGAAATATAGGTTATGCCCCTACTGTTGTTGTGGTCCTCCCCTCTGCGGCTCTCTAGGGCGGTTCATGAGTCTGAGTCCATAGTACATGACTAAGGTCATGCCCTGATGGAATTCATGACCCAATGATGCATACTCCCTCCTATACTATGCAATGTCGTCGACAAGAGTGGGTGGCCTCTATGCTATCGATGGTAGTGCTGCTACTGGGGGTGTTAGAATATAGAATATGGTGTGCTCATTTTACCATTGATGATACCTTCGTCACCCAACCATAGGCCGAAGCCTCCCTACGAGCACCTTAACCTTGACTAAGAAATTCCTCTAGAAGCAAACCCTAGGCTAGATAGCCAAACAAAGGGCAGCGCATCTCTCCCCAAGGATAGCGCAACACAAAATATTGATCAGATAGTCCCAAACCCTAGCCAAGAGATATCCAAGCCAATACAGAAACTAGCTGCTGCTACAGCTGCACCTGCAACCCTCCTCCAAGCCTACACACCAAACTACAACTGCAGTGCACACCAACTGGGAAACTACTGCGCAGAACTGGCTCTGTCTGCAACTACTGAGATGCTACAAATGAGAACTGGTGCTCTATATTTATAGTAATCTTGCCATTTTGTTGGGGCTGACTTCTCCTTCCGGGTATGTGTCTATTCAGTATATTATTATTAATTCTGGCCAACTTCTTCTCTTGGAAGCTAATAGCCTAATATAAATTATCTTCTTGAGTCGATAAGACTTCTAGGGTTATAAGCCAACTCATTAGGGTTTCTCTTGCTTCCTGGAGTCTTCTATTCTCGTCAGGTTCACATGTAGAGGTAAATACCTCCCACAACTACCATAATATTAACACTCCCTCCTAGCTAGAGAGGTATTTACAGGTAATGGACTTGAGCACAAAACATACCATTTACCCGGTAGCATCAATATAGTC
>JASDQU010737241.1:28623-46125 GCA_032191745.1 Picea mariana | reverse complement strand
AGACTATTTCATGACTAGATCATGAGCATCACCATCACCATCAGCTACATCATCTCTCGAAACCATACTTCATCTGAGTAGTTAGATATGATGTTGGATAAGTCACTCTCACCATAGAGTGATACAAGAGGAGTAAAAGCTCTGAACTATTTTCCGTCTGGAAAATCTCTATTCATCATTCATCTGAATGATCATTATCTCCAATAAACTGTTGATAGTTTTCAAGGCAATTAGAACAAGGATAGAACACACTTGTGTCTATTCATAGTAGTACATAACTACAATCTAGTGGTTAACTACCAGATCAAGTAACACACAAGTACTTGATCAGCAACGTAAGGTTGCGAACGGTGAAACATATTCACCACAGTAGTCCTCATATAGTCTTCATAACAAACATCTGAGAGCATCCTGCATAGAAACAATGTTATGATAGAAACTGTATCATCTGGGCCAATCTTTTACTCATGTCTATGAGATCTGAAAGAATGTCTGCCACCACAGTAGTCTTCATCTGCATAGAAACAATGTTATGATAAAAAATGAATCAACTGGGCCAATCTTTCACTCACGTCTATGAGATATGAAAGAGTGTCTGCCCTCAGTATAGAATATCAACAATAATCATCTGGGCCAATATTTCACTCACATCTGTGAGGTATGAAAGAATGTATGCCCTCAATATAGAATATCAATAATGGGTTATCTACCCCATTCTTCTCAACCAAGGAAGAAGGATTGTTTCTGATTTCTGAACCTGGACCATTTCTCACCCTGGGCCATTCTTTCAACACTAAACAAAGTGTAACCTAGAGAGAATGAGTCTAGCCTCAAGAAATGTTTGGAACATTCCTTACCCTGGGCCATTCCTCCGACACTAAACAAAGTGTAACCTGGAGGGAATGAGTCTGCCCTAAGGAATGACTGTCCTGGACTATTCCCCACCCTGGGCCATTCTTCTTACACTAAACAAAGTGTAACCTGGAGAGAATGAGTATGCCGTCAAGGAATAATTGTCCCTGATTGTTGATCCTAGACTACTCCCCACCCTGGGCCATTCCTCCGACACTAAACAAAGTGTAACCTGGAGAGAATGAGTCTGCCCTCGAGGAATAATTGTTTGAAACATTCCCTACCCTTGGCCATTCCTCCGACACTAAAGTGTAACCCGGAGAGAATGTATAACCCTCGAGGAATGTCTGTCCTAAATCAACCTCCAAAACGGACGATTCTTTGAAACTGCTCACAACTTTGAACTTCGAAAGAATGATTGCCTGGCGAGGTGGACCATTCTACTTGACCACTACTCAGAGTGACTGCCAAGAAGAATGATTGTCCTATACCACTCCCCATAATGGGAAGTCGTTGTCTATGATACATCAACAATCAGACTGTCTCCCATGTTAACTACAATGGGAAGTCAATGTCCGTCATAAATCTCAATCCACTTTCCGAACAGGGAAGCATCTGTCCAATCTGGACTATTTTTCAATTACAAAGATAAATAATATTTTCAATGCTCCCTCCTAACTAGAGAGTTATTTCAATTACAAAAATAAATGTTTGCATACCTTCTTCTAGTTTGGAGAGTCTTCCCTTCCAGCTAAGAGAGTTATTTCCATGAGCTCTAGCTTGAGTATGCAAGTTCTTTCATCTTGAATAGAGGCTTTACCAAAATGTATGCTTATCTGCTCATCTGTGGAGATATGTATTGGAGAATCACTTTCTTCTTTCTGGACTTCATCATGGATAATGTAATGCTTGTAATTTAGTCTGGAATACTATGAAGGCTTCATGTAGATCTGAACAATAGAGTATATCATAGTTGGAGAACTGGAACATATCCATGTAGTACTTCTTCTGTCATCACAAGATCTGATCTTCTGAGTAGTCATCTTGATGTTATAGGAAATCTTCACCACGCTTCTGCTATGCACTGGAGATTCTCCGCCAAGTTGTCTTCTTCTTATGTGCATCCAGGATTCTCTTTCTGGTATGCCTCAAAGTCTTGAGATTGCTCTTCATATGCTCTTTATTCAATTTCTTTGGAGAACATTCTTAGCATTCATCTGATGTAGAATTCCAACTCATGGATGTTGCGGATAATATAATGACTTATATAGAGATAAGCCTAGTGTATTGGAACAATCAATCATCATAGTCTTCTCCTCCATCTAGGAGAACCTTTGGTTCTGGATCTTACAATGCTTTTATTCATAAGTCTTTCGTACATTGTTCTTCATCACGACTTTCAGTTCTTCTGCTTGATTGCTTTTAGTGAGTTCATATCAGGCTAGTAATCTTGTGATTCTTGATACAATGATTGGTTGTTCTGGTTCTTCTTTCTTGGAATCTTCATGTTTTTCTTTAGCTCTTGGGTTCATGGAGTTTCTTATAGATTCCACTTCTTACTTTCATCATCGATTCACGGATCTGGATGGACAACCAGGAATACTTTAAGGATTCTTTTTAAAAAGGTATTCTTCTGCAGTTGAGATGAACATGTGCTGCCTTCCATGACTACTACCATGGATATATACATTTCATCATCTTTAATGGATCATAGGATTAGCTTCCTCATATTCCTTGCTTCATGTAAGAGTGCATATAATCGGCTCCCTCTGTCTGATAGAGTTCATACTTCCATCTGCATCCTTATTGTCTTATGCAATATATAATTGGCTCTCTCTGTCTAACAGAGTCCACACTTCCATCTTAGTTGTCGTCATAAGTCTTTATCCAATTTCTCTTGATGTCTGACTTCTAAGTCTCTTCAAGATTGATTCTGATTTCATCTTATCTTGTAATAGCTTTCACATGATATATTTCATTCTTTCATGTGTAATATCTAATGATATTCATTCTTATCTTATTTTTCTTCCATAGGTATACTTCTTCTTGGAACACATTATCTTCCAAGAGATAGATATACAAGATATGTACAAAGATGATGCAAGCAAGATATGTACAAGAAAATAAGAAGAGTGTTGTTACCTTTTAGTAGAAGAAGTCTCTTCCATATTGCTTAGTCTTCTTTGTAGGTTCCTTTTCTTCGGTAACTAATGCTTCATGTTTCCCTTTCCCTTTTTTTATCTCTGGACACTGGTTCCTGTAGTGACAGTACTTTTGACAGTTGAAGCATTGTACTTCTGAAATGTCTTTCCTTTGTTTTGGCTTCCTTCTTGAATCGAACTTCCTTTTATCCCTGAAGTTCTTGAATCTTGTTGTGAAGGCTTGATCATCGTACTTATTTTGAGGTTTCTCTTTTGCATTGATCCTTGATTCTTCTTGAGCACAGCAAGTCCAAAGTTCTTCAAATGTCGGGTACTCTTTCCTTGTGTTCATGCTTGCGGAAAATGCATCCCATGTTTTGGGAAGACCATTGAGTAATATGTTCACCAATTCCTTTTCTGAAGTGATCTCTTCAATAGCTTGTAGTTGATATCTTAACTAGGAGATCCTTACAAAGTATGATGTTATGCTATCGTCATCATTCATCTTCATGTCACGGAGCTCATTCTTCAGACTCATAACTTGTCCAATGTTTCTGACTGAGAAGAGATTTGTTAGGGCATCGTACATCTTCTTCGATGAGTCAATATGGGAGATGTAGGGTATCAAGTGGTATTTTATGGAATCCACTATGATACTCATAGCATTGATGTCAACGTCTTTGAACTTCTCTATAGTTGCAATGTTCTGCGGTTCCTTCACTTCTCCTTCTTTAAACTCTGGCTTCACAATCTTTCCTTTCACAATATCCAACACCTTATTCTTAGCAAGGATAAGGTCAATCCTTGTCTTCCATGCTCTAAAGTTAGAGGCTCCATCTAGCTTTTTCTCAGACGTCATAGAGTTCGTCATGGCTTGCTTGACTTGGTCAAACCCTAGATTTGACCAGAAATTCAAACTTCACGTCTTGGCTTTCTGAGAGTACCAGGAGATGCGTTGGGATAGGGTGCATTGATATATCCAGAGATTAGGTCAATATCATCACTTAAGGTGCCTCAACAAGAGGTTTAGGGTTTTTGTAACTACTTATGCTAGTAACCCTAGCTACAATGCTTCTGGAAACTGCTCCTGCTAGTAACCCTAGCGGCAGTTCCTCAACGAGCTAAATGTCTAGCGGCTATGTTTCCTTTCAGCGTTTTAGGCTGACTGAAGGGGTGTGGACCCATAACCTATTAGAATATAGAATATGGTGTGCTTATTTTACCATTGATGATACCTTCATCATCCAACCATAGGCCGAAGCCTCCCTCCAAGAACCTTAACCTTGACTGAGAAATTCCTCTAGAAGAAAACCCTAGGCTAGATAGCCAAACAAAGGGCAGCACATCTCTCCCCAAGGATAGTGCAACACAAAAGACTGATCAGATAGTCCCAAACCCTAGCCAAGAGATATCCAAGCCAATACGGAAACTAGCTGCTGCTGCAGCTGCACCTGCAACCCTCCTCCAAGCCTGCGCACTAGACTGCAACTACAGTGTGCACCAACTGAGAAATTACTGCGCAGAACTGGCTCTGTTTGCAACTACTGAGATGCTACAAATGAGAACTAGCACCCTATATTTATAGTAATCTGGCCAGTTTTTTGGGGCCGACTTCTCCTTCTGAGTATGTGTCTATTCAGTATATTATTATTAATTCTGGCCGACTTCTTCTCTTGGAGGCTAATAGCCTAATATAAATTATCTTCTTGAGCCGACAAGGCTTCTAGGGTTATTATCCAACTCATTAGGGTTTCTCTTTCTTCCCTGAGTCTTCTATTCTTGTCAGGTTCACATGTAGAGGTAACTACCTCCCACAACTACCATAATATTAACAGGGGGTTCCCTCTGGAAACTGGGAAACAAGGGCCTGGGAATCCTACTCATAGAGGTGTATGTGCGAGAGGGTGACTAGGGTGTACTTCTTGCTCCAGAGTTCCCCTATGTTGCATGCGGGACTTGTGTATCTGGGGTGCCCACTCTATCCAATCTATCAACCACCTGTGCCAAAGACTAAGACATGATCCGTTGACTAGCTAACATATCATTGATAACCTGCATGAAAGTTTCCTCTGGATCTACGAGGGTCGTGCCACTACCCTCTGGTCACTCATATCTATCTCCTAGCATCCTCTCTGCCTCGTGCTCATCCTCATGCTCTGCCCTTCTCTCTACTTCTTTGTGTGCCTCTTCCTCTTCCTATGAGCTAGGAGGAAAAGGGGGAAAATTAGGCCTATGCCTTCTTTCCTCATACCTATTGTAAGTGACATATTCGTCACCTACATGTTCACGGCCCTCTGGTTCTTCTGCTGCACCCATTTTCTTTAGTCACAGGCTGGCAGGACTAAAGATTTGATACCACTGTAATGTTCCTGACTTGGCTAGTCTAGGAAATGTTGCTAATGTGTGTGTAGGATCAAAGGTTTACAACATATAAATGATCATACAAATAATAAACGCGACAAAGGACTGCAAAGTTTGTATTATGATATCTCTATGGATTACAAAATGGTCGAATGAGGCTGAATAAACTGACAATACTGGACTAGATCAATAGACAAAGGATCTTAGCTGGAATACAAATAACAACTGTGACTGAATAAAATAACAACACTCGTCTAGATCAAAAGACAAAAGGATCTTAGCTGAAACACAAATAAGAAACTAAAAGATAATACCTAGAATATGGGAGCACTACGAAATAAATGAAGAATGATGGAAGACCTAGATGATATTCCTGGTGACTAGGGTGTGTCTTTCAACACCGAAATCATCCAATTGGTGTCTTCCTCCTAGAATACACTGAACTATCTATCCTGAGATGTGCCTCTTCTCCTCAATGACAAGTCATAATATGCATAATGATGAATTAGGTCACTGACCCTTCCCTTATAGCTTTTCAAAACCCTAAATCATGTTGAAACCCTAATTCACTATTGACTTCCAAAACCATAAATCATGCTGAAACCCTAATTCAATTTTTACTTCCAAAACCCTACATCACTGCTAAAACCCTAATTCATTGTTGACTTCTATTTTTATCTCATAATGACTTAAAATATCTTTTAACCCTTTTTATCTCAATGCCACTTTTCGAATATAACACCTGTGATTGGAGTGACCTCTAGTAACCCTCTTTACCCCTCTTTGGCCCTAGCTATAGTCTAACGGGGTGGTTTATACCATAAGCCTCCTCTCTGGAGATCCTATTTGGAAAGGGGCATTACAAAGACCTTCCACGATCCTCCTAGCCTTAGACCACACTAATCAGAACTCTCAGCAATGGGTCACCCCCAAGCTAGGACTAAACTTCACCCGGGTAAAGGTATTCCTAACCAGGATGAAGCTACACAGTCAATATGAAGGATTTCATCCCAGGAGTCAACTCAAACTAATATCCTGCACCCTCTCATTCCCTACATGCTTATCCCACCCAAGGAAATGTGCCCCTTCTCTACTTAACAGTCCTTTGACTGCCCCACTTCCCTTCCAAGGCTTCAGCAACAGGTCAGACAAGAAGTCTTAGAGCATTGTAGTTGTAGTTGGTCTCCCTCAGGAAATAAATTCCCCAACAATTATCTCACCTGGAGAGAGTTTCTCATGGTCCTGACAACTCGCCTCTTCAATTCAATGAGCCTGACAACCCGCCTCTTCAAAACCATAGGCCTGACAACCTACTTCTTCATCCAACTCTTAAGTCAACCAGGTATAGGTTATAGAAGAAGAAAATTTTGGGTATGGAACAGGTAAAGGAAACAACAGGCTTCAGGGAATGGTATAGGTGTTTATCATAATAGGAAATGTACGAGATTAATTTTGAAGGTGTGTGTGATGCATGGAGAGATTCGATTGATGGCCTCCCTGACTAAGTGAGTGAATGCATTTTTGAATGGGGAAGGATGGGAAAATGGACTAATTTCCCCCACATATATTTGCATGCACCCTTGATGACACATGGCTCTCTTGGAGCTCGTTTCTCTCCACTTATGATTCATTCACCTTCCCATAAGAACTTAAGATAAAACAATTATCCTAACCATAGTCTTTAGGAATAATATTATAATATTCCCTTAGAGATAATCCCTCTAGCTTGTCCCCTTTCCTAGGCTCTTAACCCCCCCCGCCCTTTCCCTTCCTAGTGGAGTTTATTCCCCCATACTCCTTTATCATTATTGTTCTACATGCAATGATGTATTATATTAATGATATGAGTGTTTACACATACAAAAATAGTATCATTGACCTTTAGCATCTAGGCTCTCTGGAATAATCATCACATAAGCCCTCTGGCTTATTATAACTTGGCTCACCAGCCTATAAAACATATTTACATATTCAACAGGGGCTCGGTCTTGGGGTATTACATTCCCCTCCCCTTATTTATGCACTATCCATGGTGCAATTTATATACATATTTACCATAAAAAAATTTCAATTTTTTTTAAAAAGATGCAGGTATTATGCCCGCATAGCATCCTTGTTCTCTCAAGTTGCATCCTCGAGACCATACCAGGTCCATTGGAACTTTACTAGCTCTATGGATCGATTCCAGAGCTGCTTGATCTTCCGGTCTAGTATGCACACTAGATGCACTTGAAAAGTGCCTTCTTGCCCCACCTGAATCACATTCCAATCAATAACATGATTAGCATCAGGTATACTTTTTCAGCAATGATACAAGGAATACATTATGAATAGACATTGATGCAGATAATGAAAGAATATATTCTACAGGCCCAATCCTCTCCAGGATTTCAAATGGACCACAATAACGAGCTACCAACTTTGAACAATTTCCCAACTTCAGGGAACTTTTGTTGGCCTTTACTTTCAAGAATACATGGTCACCCACATTAAATTCCCTATGAATTCTTCCCTTATGAGCATATATTTTCTTCCTGTCTAAATCACTTTTAAGTTTTGTTTTATTTTTGTCATCTTCTCTTCCATTTCCTTGAGTAACTCTGGCCCAACCATTGCTCTATTTTTTGGGTTGTCCCAACTTACAAGTGTGTTTCACCTTCTTCCATAAAGTGCTTCAAATGGGCTCGTCTTTAGAGATGATTGGTACCCATTGTTATAAGAAAACTAAACAAGTGTAGGTAATCTTCTTATTTCGATGGTTTATCCATCACATACATCCTCAACATATCCTCAATCACTTGATTCACCCTCTTTGTTTTCCCATCAGATTCTGGATGATAAGTTGTGCTAAAATTCAAATTTGTTCCAAATCCTTTGAATAATCTTTTTCATAAATTTGATGTAAAATTTGGATCTCTGTCAGACACAATTGTCTTGTGTATACCATGCAATCAAGCTATTTCACTCATGGAAATATCAACAACGTTAGTTTCCTTGTGAGTGAGCTTCATTGGAATGAAATGGGGAGCTTTGGTAATCTTTTCCGCCACCACCATGATAGAATGATGTTGCTTGCTTGTTTTGGTCAATTTGGTGGTGAAGTCTATTGTTAGCACTTCCCATTTCCAGTCAGGTATGGGTAATGGCTGCAGCAACCCAACTGGGTGTCTATGCTCATCCTTGACTTTTTGACACTCCAAACATTTGGCAATGTAATCAACAACTTATTTCTTCATGCCTGGACAATAATATTGGCTCTTGGAAGCTGCAATAGTTTTCTAATACCCTAGGTGTCCAACATAAGGTATGTTATGCATTTCTCTCAATACCATATTTCTCAATTCTTGGGAATTTGGCACATAAATTATTCCTTTGTACCTGATAATTTCATCATTTCCTAGCTTGTAGTCTTCATTTTTCTGTTGCAAAATACCTTGTTGTAATTTTTTCATTATTTCCATGTATTGCAAATCTGATTTTGCATCCTCCCAGATTCTACCTTCCAAATGTGTTTGGTACATGCTAATGGTTGTAGCATGCAACTCATGCACTCTTATGTTGAGTGAATGAGTCACCATGTTCTCTTTCCCTTTGATATGCTTTATATCAAAGTCATATTCGTTGAGGAATTCCAACCACCTGATCTACCTAGCATTTAGAGTTGAATGTCCAAATAATTTTTCCCCATGAGGTAGTGCCTCCACTTCTTCAAGGCATGCACTATGGCTTCCAAGTCTAAATCATGAGTGGCATAATGCCTTTCATTCTCCTTCAAATTCCTTGATTCATAACATACAACACACCTGTTTTGACTGAGGACTCCACCAAGTCCTTTTTTACATGCATCTGTGCATACAATGAAGTCTTCATTTGGATCAACAATCCTTAGTATTGGATCATTGGTTAATAATTTCTTCAAGTGTTGGAAGCTCTTTTCACACTCCATTGTCCACTGAACTTCACTCCCTTCTTTTGCAAAGAAGTGATCGAGTGTGCAATATTTGAGAATCCTACAATAAATATTTTGTAGTAGCCTACAATTCCCATTAACTATCTGAATTTTGTCACATTCTTAGGTGTTGACCATCCTCTAATGGTCTCAATATTTTCAGGATCCACTGTTATCCCTTCCTTTGATATGATATTCCCCAAATAATGAATTTGGTTTCGATAAAATGAGCACTTTCTCAATTTGGAATACAATTGATGCACCCTTAATACTTGTAATACCATCTTCAAGTGTTTCTCATGCTCTTCTTCTGACTTGGAATATATAAGAATGTCATCCAGAAAGACAATGAAAAAATTATCTAAGTATTCTCTAAAAATATCATTCATTAAACACATGAAGACAATTGGTGCATTTGATAACCCAATGGAACCACTATGAATTCATAATAACCATACCTTTTTTTCCAAGAATTCTTGTTTATGTACTCATCTTTAATTCGTACATGATGGTAAACTAACCTGAGATCAATCTTGGAGAATATTGTTGCATTCTTCAACTGATCAAAGAGGTCATTGATCCTTGGAAAAGAATACTTATTCTTTACAGTTACTTTGCTCAACTTCCTCAAGTCAATACAAAGTCTCAATGTTCCATCCTTCTTCTTCACAAAAATTACTGGAGCACCCCAAGGTGACACATTTGGGCATATATACCCCTTCCTCAGAAGCTCTTCAAGTTTCATTTGCAACTCTTTTAATTCTAGTGTACTCATCTTGTAAGGGGTCTTGGATACTCGAGTTGTTTCTGGCATCAGACTAATGGAGAAATCAATATATATATTAGGGGGTAATCCTTTTATTTCTTTAAATACATCCCCAAAATCCATTAGGACTGCATAATCTTCAATATTTGACACCTTATCCTTAGGTGTTTCTTCCATATGAGCTGCAAATATTTGACATCCCCTTCTATAACATTTCTTCAGCTACAATGCTGAAATTTCTTTAATAGTTACTACCCTGGGAATCCCATGTAATGTCCTTAGGTTCCCTTCCTCATCCCAGCAAGTAAATAATTTATTATAACATTCTAGGATAACATGGTGTTGGTCCAACCAATCCATATCAATTAGAAATTCATAGGAACCTAAAGGAAAGATGTTCAAATCTTCCCTAGTTCTCAGTCCATTCATGCCCACTGGACATGACTTAACCATATAATTAACTTTCCGTTTGGCTATGGAAGCCAACTTCACCAACCAACATTTTACATGCTTGATTCTTGAAAAATGAAAACTTTCCACCATCTTAGGACCTATATAACTATGACTAGCTCCTGAATCAATTAAAATAGCAATGGTTTGGTTGTCGATCATACCTTCCACTTCAATGATATTCGACTGAAACTCATCTTTCTTGTTGTCCAGGGCTGCATAGAACTTGGGTACATTCCTTCCCATGTCCTCCATTATTTCAACTTGTTATACATTGTGAACAACTCTCACGTTTTCTCCTCTGTGAGGATAATCTCTATACTTATGATCTCCCTTGCAACCCAAACATTGAATAGGTGGTTGTCTTGGCCTTTTCCCCCTTGTCTCAATCATTTTGGGATCTCTAGAAGTTGGTTGTCCCTGAGGACTATTTCTAAAGAATGGTGGTTTAGTCCCCTTCTTTCTCTGTTCCATCTTGTACTTCTTCTTGTATTCCCAATATTTTTGGAAAGTTGGCTTTCCTTTATGCTGATCGTTATCACATAGTTTGTAGTTGGGAATAAAGTCTATAAGGTAGAAGGCCAAACTAGTGTAATAGGAACCTATCCCACACAATGTTAGCATGATGGGTAGGTTCTTTCTCTTTAGGTAGGCTAGGCCTACGGGAGACATCCACGATGACTTGGGGTTTTGAAAGGGCAAAGAATAAAGGACAAGGACAAATTCCCCTTTCACAAGTCACCACCCAAAAGATAGTCCTATCTAAACAACCAATAATAAAGTAAATCCCCAATGAAGAACACCTGCCTGGAACAAAGCAACAACAAACTAATATATGCAAGCTATATTTCAAAGGGTTAGTACTTCAAAAGACTATCTGATAAATGTATATGAGAAATATAGCAGTAAATGTTGACGAAGTCAATGTTTATTAATAGCAATAAAAATATATGACACTCCACCAATAAATGTTGGAACAATGTGGCATTCAAGGTAACCAATCAACACTTTATTCAATTAATGCCTAAACCACCATTCAATTGCTTCAACAACTTAGGGTTAGTAGGTTAGGGTTAGTATAGTTAGGGTTTCAATTCAAAAAGGTTTGAGAGTGTTTTAGATCCAATTCTACTTCAACGTTGGAGGTCTAATATTAGTGCCTTGGGGTTAATGGAGTCAATTTAGTAGAGGATGCAAGGGTTGAAGGAGGATGGCTAAGGAATAGAGGGAAGAGTTCTGAAGTGTTGCTATGGAAGGGCCTCAGAATCAAATCCCTAGGGGAGAGAGGCTCACTCCAGTGTTTCTAAAGCAAGGCCTCGTGCTCTCTCCTCCTTCCTTAGGTTGACTTGGCAAAAACAGCTAGCATGAAAGATAAATCAAGACAAGAGAGTGCAATGAGGCAGAGTGTTGCTACAGTAAGGCTCTATCATCAAACCTAGAAGAAAAATGGCCTAAGGTGTAGATAACGTAGGCCTGGGACGTCTCCTCCTTCTTGACCTCTCGAAAGTACGGCTACCAAATAGGGGAAGAAAAGGAGAAGAGTGTAGCAAAGGCTAGGCTCTTTTCCTTCTTCAATGGCTGAAAAAGTTTCTCTTTTAGGGGACTTGAGACAAGGACCTACTTGTGTGCTTGTCACCTAGGGTTTTGATTCAGCAAAATTATAAATACATGTTAGAAAATAAGACTACAACCATTCAATCAAGAATTTTTGTAGAAAAATAATTACAATTCATCAAGAAATAACCATGCAAAACCTAGTTGTAACACCTTCCTTCAAGATAAACACCATAAAATGCCAAGAAATGCCTTCCTTCAATAAGTGGGCCTCACTAAACCAACAAAATACCCAAGTAGGGTGCTAAAAATCAGACCTCACTAATGAGTGAGTGATGAATCATGATAAAATGAGGCTAAAACTCCTCAATATCTAGTGTATCAATGACCTAATTTAATTTTTAGGTCATAAAAAGGCCAACAAGGCCATAATACTAAAATCATATTGTTTTTACATTAAATTTTCTTTTTAAAACCTAATTGAGAAAAAGGTGAGACATCACCCCTTCTAAGGGAGACGTTAGCTCATTTTAGGGCAAATGCAGCAATAAAGAGAAAAACGTTAGCCCTCTTTGGGCCTCTCCATCATGCCACACGTGCCAAATTCCTTATCAAATTGTCACATGCTCAAGGTGACATCATGAGCTCATAGGTGATGTCCTGGGCCATCCAGGGAAAATGTTTCACTGGAAGTGGGTCAACCCCCCTAGGTCGAGCTCTACCAAAGTGCCTCTGATGAAACGTCCTCTTCTTCTTTGGTGCAAAACCCTAATCAACCATCGTCCTATCTCTTCCCCCTGATGGGGTCTCAACATCCATCTGGTGGGCTCTTCAGCCCCATGGAGGTCTGAACTAATCATCTCCCCATGTGTACCTGTCCATCGGGCGTGGTCCTACACATCAAAAGCTATGCCCTCCATGGGATCATTAGTCACAGGGATCATAGCAATGTCAATCACATTTCATCATTAATATTATTAAACATATGCATAAAAACCCTGATACATCGGTCAATAACTCAAAGACATTACAAAAACATACAATACAAGACTGGAGAAAAGACAAGACGTCCTATTGGGCTAGTATCCACAAGCAAATGGAAATCTCCAGGAAGGTTTCATCCAAGTCATGTAAGTGAGGTGATGTGGCTAGGGGATGTCTAGACATGTGGGTGAAGTGAGAGCCATGGATGCATAATGTTATATGTGGGTTCCTTTGTAGAAGGCGATATGTACCTATCATGGATAAAAAAATTCCAAGCCCGTTCTTGCATTTATTCTTTTCTTTTATTTGTTTTTTCTTTTTCTTTTTATTTTTATTCAAGGGATAACCAGAGGACACTGCCTTGGCATGGTGACCAGAGCTAACAATGTTACCCACAAGTACTTTCACAGAGATGAGAAGGATGGCTTGTGATGAGACCCCCTTTCCCTTTGCCATGTAACCAAAGGTCACTGCCTTGGCGTGGTAACCAGATGGTGGCAATGTCATATTATTAGGTACCCATGAACCTAATAGGTTGGCTTGTGATGAGACCCCCTATCCTCTTGACTAGGTCTTGTTTGTTATTTTTTTGGTCCCTCTTGTTTCTTGCCAAGAGGATTTTTATTGCCTTCTCGGGGATCCCTGGGCAAAGCATCTCGAGGTTTTATTTCTAGGCTTTTATCTTTTACCAGATGCTTTTACCTTCTGGCCCTTTAGCCCCTTCTTCCCACGAGATAAGGTGCAACCCTACAAGCAGGTCAACCCAATGTCCGGACAAGGGGAATGGGATAAATGAGTGGGAGATAAGATGAAACAGTGGTTCTATGATGGGAGCGGACGATGGCTTTTCAAAAATACCCCCAGTGGCAAACCAAGACCTATATGCACAGGCTTGCTAGGGCACCCTGTCAATATCCCCAAGCATGGTCAAGTGGGATAATGTAAGATTCAAGTAGTTGTTAGAGGTAAAAGGAATCAGATGCATATATTTAAGGGTTTCAATGATCAAAAGTGACACATGCCATGATACCTGGACCAATTACCTCATGGAGCAAGAACCTCTTTTTATACAGGACCAAGCCGATGGTGATGGATGTTGCTTAGGTTAACAAGATAAACCTAATGGAAGAGGAAAAGGATGGGCCCTCCAAGGCCATGCTTAGGTCAATCCTTCTCTCGGTACTCCATGTCTAGGACCTGTGGGCCTCGAGACATGATCTCCTAGTTATCCCTAAAAATCATGGATAACATGTGGCTCCAACTCGGGGACATGTGCTCATCGTAGAGCGCATGAGAACCTCAACATATCTGGAATAACCTGTAGACCTTCTCAATCTTGATAGGGGCATAAGTAACAAAAATGGGGCGGTAATGCCAGCATGCATAGATATATACTGAAATAAAACAGTCAACAATGGAAATATGAAAGAAAACTAACATGAAATTCAAATGGTATAATACATGAATACAAAATACCTACTTACCTACACTTACCTGTGAAATCATGTCCCCCAACCTTGGTGGGGTTTGAGGAGGTTCCCGCTGATGGGTAATGGGCACCTTCTTCCCTCTAAAGTGGATAGATAATATGAGTCGTTGACTGATTCCATTCCAACTTTACAGGGTCCGAGCCATGACTGAGTGTTCCCTTTGATATTAGTAGGCTCCCCTTTATTGGCATCCCACATCCATATTACGTCTCCCTCCTTGTACTCTCTACTCTTGAAATTGGTCATTCCTTGAACAACCCTGGTGTATTGTGTAGAGGGAGGTGGGTGGGATTCTGCTGTAAATATTTTCTGCTGCGAAGGATGTATCCATACATCATCTTCTTCCTTCTTTAGTATCTTCGTAGTGTCGTATTTTTGTCTTTTGAACTCGTCTAGGAGTTGTTGGTATTCCTCTTTCTTGATCCATTTAATCTTATTAGAATCTTCCTCTTCTATAAAGGGCATATCTTTTGGAGAAGGTTTATGAGGAATCTATGTAGTCTTGTCACATGCTTTTTCATCTTTGATGGAATCACTAGGCTCTTGCACATGAGTTGTAGTCACAGGTACATTCTGGAGAGGACCAGTAGTTTCATCTTTCATGGGTCCATCTGATCCTTGGAAAAAGTGGTCAAATCATTTTTTTAAAGATGGCACCTTGATGACTTCTCTCAAAGGGATGGTTACATGCATCTTGGATAATGTCCCTTCAAAGTCAAAGTTCAGGTTGACCCTTTCAGTCTTGGATGTTTTAGGAATGAGTACATCCAAAGGTGGGATTTTTGTTTGGTCAGCAATAGGTTGGTTCATCTTCTTTCTTCTATACACCAAGGACTCTTGTTTCTTTAGCTTTTCCTTTGATTCCTGGTCTAAGTTGTTTATTACCACCATTCTGGCTAACCTGGCTGCCTCTTTCATGGCCTCTTGATGTTATTCAGTGGTGATATTTATTTGAGGGCCTTCCATGACGTGGCCTATATTGTTCACTTGTTGATGGCCACCATTACTGTAAGGACATTCATCTTCCTAATGTTCTTCACTTCATTGAAAACACCAAGGTTTTTCATCCATGTTGTTGGTAACTTTTAAACTGTTTGGAACTTCTATGTCCTTGAAAACGTTTTCATTCCACTCAATGATATTACTCACTCTCTGTATTGGGTATCTATATTCATCTAAATATTCAAATATATTAGAGGTATCGTCGGTATAATCACCCCAATCTGTGTCTTCTTCTATCAAACGAAAGGTGGGGCAATCTTGAAACGAGTATGGATCTACTGAATCATAGTCACTAGGTCCAAGATCATTTGTTAATAGAGAAGAGGGTGTTTTCTCATCTTTCTCCGAATGACCGGTTTGTAATAGTGTGGGAATCCCCTCAAAATATAGTTGATCATCTGGGTCTTGCTTTTTTAAAAAAGAAATTTTCAACATTTCATGAATTCTTTTAACCCTTTGCAAGATACATGACATACTAGTGCGTAGACCAGTTCCACTATGTACCCGGGGCTCTTCAGACCCGCTTTTTGGATACCTATTGGTTTCACTCACATCTTGATTTTCTAACATTGGTGTGTTCAAGACAAACAAGGAATCTTCAAAGTTAGGCTTTTTGTGAGCGGCCATACCCAAATCCTCAGATGGTTCATGTTGTCTTGAGACGTTTAAGACATTGTTGACATTTGAGAAAGTTGTGCTCCATTTCCTTTTGGGAGGGATGAGTTTTATCTCAAGAATTGCTGGAAACTTGGGTTCAGCTTCGGTGACATCCTCGTCACTATATTTTCAAGGTTCAATATTGTACGAGAGATTGACTTGATAGATGTAGTCTTCAAATTCAAGGTTCTTCTCAATCTGGCAAGCATAATCTTGTGCTTCTTCTAGAGACGAGGGTGACCGATCTTTGAGAGTAAACTGCAAAAATCTTTCCAATGTGTTCAAGTATTGTTGAAGGACAACTTCTTCTGAGAAACTAGGTTTAATCTTCTTGAGGAGAAGGTTGAACCTATCATTGAAATCCCTAATGCCCTCGCTAGAGGCTCTGCAAATATCAATATATTGAGAGTAAAGGGAATCCATGATTTCTTTCTCACAACAATCTTTCTTGGAGGCTTGTTCAAGAACTTCAGGGGTTTTGATGCTTCCTTTCAGGAGTTTGTTAATCCATCTTCTGGCACTTCCAATGAGTGAGCTCACAAAAAGCCTTAAAAAGACATCGTGGTGTTCTTGTCCAGATTGGTGAAACTGGAAAGCATCAAAGAAGTCGATCCAATGAGATTTTCCATAGGATCCATCTTCCCCTGAAAACTTAGGTATCTAGGACTCGACCTTCTTGGGTAGATCATGTAACCCCCCTTGGGTGTTAGGTAAGCTTAAAAGTCCAAAGAGTTCTTTATGAGACCACTTGGGAGAACTTACAGGGGTGAAAGGATTTGTGGAGGTCATAGTAGTAGATGAAAGTATATACTGACGCCCACTACGGGTCGTCATAAGCTATCAGTGGAGTCACCAGATGATTTGCTTGAAACTATCAAAAAGGTAAAGGGAAAACACCCTAGTGGAGTCGCTAGGTAAGCTTGTAAGATAAGGCTCTGAGGCAAGGCTTACCGAAAAGGTTTTTTGTTTGGGGAAAATTTGACTCAGTGTTCCCCAACAATGACGCCAAAATGTTATCGCACAGTTTGTAGTTGGGAGTAAAGGATATAAGGTAGAAGGACAAACTGGCATAACAGGAACCTATCCCACCCAATGTCACCACGATGGGTAGGTTATTTCTCTTTAGGGAGGCTAGGCCCAGGGAAGACTTCCCCGATGACTTGGGGTTTTGAAATGGAAAAGAATAAAGGACAAGGACAAATTCCCTTTTCACAAGTCACCACCCAAAATATAGTCCTGACTAAACAACCAACAATAAAGTAAATCCCCATTGAAGAACACCTTCCTGTAACAAAG
>JASDQU010737241.1:17084-28523 GCA_032191745.1 Picea mariana | reverse complement strand
AATTCTAAGGGAGACATTAGCCCCCTTTAGGGAAAATGCAGCAATAAAGAGAAAAATGTTAGCCCTCTTTGGGCCTCTCCATCATGCCACACATGCCAACTTCCATGTCAAACTGTCACATGCTCAAGGTGATGTCATGATCTCATAGGTGACGTCCTGGGCCATCTAGGGCAAACGTTTCACTAGAAGTGGGTCAACCCGCCTATGCCAGGATCTGCCAAAGTACCTCTGATGAAACGTCCTCTTCTTCTCCAGTGAAAAACCCTGATCAACCATCATCCTGTCTCTTCCTCCTGATGGGGTCTCATCATCCATCTGCTGGGCTCTTCAACCCCATGGAGGTCTGAACTGATCATCTCCCCATGTGTACCGGTCCAAATGGTACCTGTCTGTTGGGCATGGTCCTATACATCAAAATCTACGCCCTCCATGGGCTCATTAGTCATAGGGATCATAGTAATGCCAATCACATTTCATCATTAATATTATTAAACATATGCATAGAAACCCTGATACATCGGTCAATAGCTCAAAGACAATACAAAAACCTACAATACAAGACTGGAGAAAAGACAAGACGTCCTATTGGGCTAGTATCCACAAGAAAAGGGAATCCTCCAGGAAGGTTTCATCCAAGCCATGTAAGTGAGGTGATTTGGCTAGGGGATGTCTAGATATGTGGGTGAAGTGAGAGCCAGGGATGCATAATGTTATCTATTGGTGCCTTTGTAGAAGGTGAGTTGTACCTGTCATGGATGCAATTTTTCCAAGCCCGTTCTTGCCTTTATTCTTTTCTTTTATTTTCTTTTTCTTCTTCTTTTTCTTTTTATTCAAGGGATAACTAGAGGAAACTGCCTTGGCATGGTGACCAAAGATGATAGTGTTACCCATAAGTACTTTCACGGATATGAGAAGGTTGGCCCATGATGAGACCCCCTTTCCCTTGGCCATGCAACCAAAGGTCACTGCCCTAGCATGGTAACCAAATGGTGGCAATGTCATACTATTAGGTACCCATGAACCTAATAGGTTGGCTCGTGATGAGACCCCCTATCCTCTTGACTAGGTCTTGTTTGTTATTTTCTGGGTCCCTCTTGTTTCTTACCGAGAGGCTTTTTATTTCCTTCTCAGGGATCCCTAGGTGAAGCATCTCAAGGTTTTATTTCTAGGATTTTATCTTTTAACAACTTATTTTACCTTCTAGGCATTTAGCCCCTTCTTCCCATGAGATAAGGTGCAATCCTACAAATAGGTCAACCCAATGTCCGGACAAGGGGAATGGGATAAATGAGTCGGAGATAAGATGAAATAGTGGTGCTATGATGGGAGCGAACGATTGCTTTTCAAAAATCCCCCCAGTGGCAAACCAAGACCTATGGGCACAGGCTTGCTAGGGCACCCTGTCAATCTTCCCAAGCATGGTCAAGTGGGATAATGTAATATCCAAGTAGTTGTTAGAGTTAAAAGGAATCATACGCATATATTTAAGGGTTTCAATGATCAAAAGTGACACATACCATGATACCTAGATCAAATACCTCATGGAGAAAGAACCTCTTCTTATATAGGACCAAGTCGATGGTGATGGATGTTGCTGTTGCTGACAAGATAAAGCTGATGGAAGAAGAAAAGGATGGGCCCTCCAGGGCCATGCTCAGGTCAATCCTACTCTCGGTACTCCATGTCTAGGACCTGTGGGCCTCAAGACATGATCTCCTAGTTATCCCTAAAAATCGGGGATAACACTGATCATATAGGCATTTATCTCACCTCATGGTATACTCTAATGTTTTAGGATTATCATATTGAATCTTATCACTGATGAAAGATGGCAACCCACTCAAATATGTCTAAATCTTAATTGTATCATCCTTGATGAAAGAGACATACTTTAGCAGTTCCAAAAACCTTCTTTCATATTCATCTATGGTCATACTCCCAAGCTTGAGTTCAAAGAAATCCTTTATTTTCTTGTCATAATATCTCTTAGTCAAGTATTTCTTTTGAAAATACTTCTTGAATTCCTTCCAAGTAACATTTTTCTCTTTAATGTGTTGCACCTGCACAAGTTGGTCCCACCACATGAATGTCTTTCCCTTGAGTTGATAGATAGAAATTCTTCCTTCTGCATGTGAAGAATAATTATGCAATTGAAAATACTTTATCATGCCTAGAAGCCAGGTTTTTTCATCGTCATCCTTCTTGTGCTCACCTTCAAATGTAGGAGGCTTGATTTTTTTCATTTCTCCTTGTATCTCATCCACCCCAGACCTCTTCATATGATTCCTGACAGAGGATGGACTTGAGCTACTATGTTCTCTCTTAGAAGAATTCCTTGGGGAGTGATGGTGATGTCTTCTAGAACTCCTTGTTCTTCATTTCTCATAAGGAAACCTGTGACTTCTTGATTTGCTTGAGTCAAACTCCTTATCCATGTTCTTTTCAATTCTGTCCAAGATTTGAATAAATTTTATGTTGAATTCTTCATGCTACTCAGTGGCTTTCATAAGCCTTTCATTATGATATTTATAGCTTTGGATAGCCTTTTGCAAATTTTTAACAGTCTCTACCAAGTTCAAGCTTTCATTAATTCCTTCTCCATGTCCATTTGATTTTGTGCCTTCATTACCCATATGGACATCCATCCCTCTGATCTCATCTTCCTAGTTGTATGCCCATTGTGTATCTTCAATATCTCTACACTCTGTGTTGATCTTGTTCTGATCTAACAATTGTTAACTCTACAAAATGTGTAGCCAACATAACTTTGTTAGGTTGATTGCTTTAATAAATTCAGGAAATTGTGCTCAATTCTGGTTGCATAATACATCATAATTCTTTCTTTTGATTTTTGTAAAAATTCCATGCCTAGGTTAAGTTTTCTCAGTGAGTAGTTATATTATACTTTTCAAGATCTTTCCAACACGTACTGCCATGCTCAATTCTAAGTTTTGAGAAAACAATTATGAATATTTAAAAATTTTCCTTCCTAGGAGGTATTCTCTATACAATTGTTCTTCTTCTTCAGAGTCGAATTGGCTCTCGGACCCATGTTGGATCCTCTCATAGAGTAAAAAGGCCTTATTTACATCTTTAGGTGTAGGTCTGAAGAAATCATAACCCCACAAACTCCTTATTTTAAACCCTTTATGTCTTTTAAAAAACAAATTTGGGCATTATCCCCCTTTTATTTCAAACGAAGTCTCATATGACCAAGGGATATGACCAAGTGCTTACCTGATAACCACCTATCCGAATCTTCAGAACTTTGGGGCTCCGAAACTTCAGGCTTCAGGGGTTTCACCTTCATCACACCTCATTTTCTCTGAATTTCTAACTGGCGTACTTCCAAACAAACCCTTCTTTGGAGCTTTAGGGCTCTGGTGCTTCAAAACTTCGGGCTTTGGAGGTTCGGCCTATACCACACATCATTCCCTTCGAACGTCAAACTGGTGAAATCTCGGAGAGGCTCTTCGGAGAATCATTACTCTGGTGCTCTGGATCTTTGGACTTCGAAGGTTCTTACAACAACATACTCCCATATCCCCAAGCGTTGAATCTCCAAACTTCCATGGTTTCATCAGCAACCATCAACCAGGGGCGATACGTGGTGAAAATCTAGAGAGGACACATGACCCAATCTACAGGTGACACATGTCAAGCTCCAATTGGTACCATCAGTTTGTGAAAAGAATGAAAAAATATGACACGTGGAATGATTAGATTGGGTCCACGTCACCCTAGGTGACGTCAGTAGGCCATGTCACTCTAGCACTTCGACACTTCAAAAGTCTGGGCTTTGAAAGATCTCTTACTAGAACACTTCAAAACACCCGAACGTTGAACTTCCAAACAAGTTTTCCCTAGAGCTTCAGGACTCCGACGCTCCAGGACTTCAAAACTTTGGGCTTCGAAGGATTTCACACTAGAACACTTTAAATCATCTAAACTTCGAACCAGTGTACTCCCAAACTGTCGCTCTAGAACTTCAGGACTTCAGGCTTCGAGAGACTTCACAATATAACATAACAAATCTCCCAAATGTCTAACTTTCAAACTGTGATTCTCCGAAGTTTCGGGACTCTGGCACTTCGGGGCTTCAGGATTTGGAATGTTTCACTATTGATCACCACCCACCCCTGAACTATCAAACATTGAAATTTCAAACACTGACTAATTATTGGACACATGTCCCCAAATATGAACGGTCCATATTGGCTCTGGACTTTGGGACTTCGGAGAAATATTCACTCTACGCAACCACAAAAAATAATTTCTTCGGAGTGTCGAACTATTGAACCACTCAAGGATCCAATGACCCTCCTTCTCCCAAATGATGTACAGTGTAGATCCACTCTAGGACTTCAAAACTTCGGGGCTTTTACCTTCATTTTGTCAAGACTTAAAATTTTTGAAGCAACGAAGTTCGAAGGACTTGAGGGTTTAACCACCATGCTCCTTCTCTAGATCTGACGCCTGTGAAGGACTCAGTCCCCTCTTGAACAGATCTTACTACCATTGTGGATTTCCGAACTGCTACACCTCCTGAGCTTTCAACATAGTTAAGGTGTGCTCTCAATGCCCTCTTGGCACTCATGGACGCTCTAAATCTTGAATTTTTTCCATTTCGACATCAACTCTGTGTGAAAATTTTGCTTCAATTTCCACTTACATGACCCATCCAGGCTCAATGTTGAAAATTGGAGCTCTGATACCAAATTGTAACATCCCTGATCTACCCAGGCCGAGAGCATGCCATATTTAAAAACTTCTCATGTTCTGATACCCAATTGTAACATACCCAACCTTAATTCGTTGGGCTATGCCACACAGAAACTCTTGCGGAACTTAATATATTAAAATGAAACATGCAAGTATTATACAAATACACAAATTCATAAGGAAAAACAATAAACATATACATGTAGCATACATTGGAAAAACCCATAAACATAAACACATGTATAAACACATAGCATGCAAATGAACACACAATTGATACTTATATTTTATAGAATACCACCAACTGCGTGTAGACCTTCCATGATCCTCCCAACCTTAGACCACACTGCTCAGAACTCTCAGTAGTGGGTCACCCCCAAGATGGGACTAAACTCCACCTGGGTAAAGGGATTCCTAGCCAGACTAAAGCTACACAGTCAACAGGAAGGATTTCATCACAAGAGCCAACTCAAACTAACAACCTACAGCCTCCCATTCCCCACATGCATGTCCCACCCAAGGAAGTGTTCCCCTTCTCTGCTCAAGAGTCATTTGTATTCTCCACTTCCCTTCCAGGGATTCAGCAATAGGCCAAACAGGAAGTCTCAGATCATTATAGTTGCAGTTGGGCTCCCTCAAGAAATCACTTCCCCAACAATTCTCTCACCTGGAGAGAGTTTCTCATGGGCCCGACAACCTACCTCTTAAATCCCATATGCCTTACAACCCACCTCTTCAAACCCACAGACCTAACAACCTGCTTCTTCATTCCATATATTAAGTCAACCAGGTACAGGTGATAGAAGCAACAAAGTTTGGGTATGGAATAGGTAAAGGAAGAAACAAGCTTCATGTCATGGTAGAGGTGTTGCTCATGATGGGAAATGTATGGGATTACTGTTGAAGGTGTGCATGATGCATGCAAGGATTCGATAGATGGAGTCACTAGCTGAGTGAGTGAATGTGTTTGTGAAGGGGGAAGGATGGGAAAAAAGATCAATTTCCCCCACATATATTTTCATGTTCCCTTTATTACACATGGCTCTCCTGGAGCTCATTTCTCTCCACTTATGATTCATTCACCTTCCCATAAGAACTTAGGATAAAACAATTGTCCTAACCATAGTCTTTAGGAATAATATTATAATATTCCCTTGGAGAAAATCCCTCTATATTAGCCCCTTTTCTAAGCTCTTAGCCCCCCCCCTTTCCCTTTCAAGTAGATTTTAGTCCTCCATACTCTTTTATCATGGTTGGTATACACATAGAGATGTATTATATTAATGATATGAGTGTTTACACATACAAAAATAAGCTCACTAGCCTTTATCACCTAGTCTCTTTGGCCTAATCATCACATAATCCCTTTGGCTTATTATAAATTGGATCACCATCCTATAAAAATTATTTTCATATTCAAAAGGGGATCGATCTTTGGGTATTACAAAGAATATCCTCAATAGACCATATCTGATAACATAGATATCATACCCAATATCACAAGAATATCACTTAAACCATGTGCATGCATGTCTCTCTAGTCATGTTCCATACATGTGCATACAATCATAATCATGTGTAATAAACCCTCACATGGACTAGACATCAAACCCTCATTAATAATAATAATAATAATAATAATAATAATCTATTTTTAAGGTCACGGCCTCAAACTGTACTAACAACTTCAGCAACACATCTCAACCATAATCCCTCAACCATGTAGAAATAAATACAAGATATTCCTTAACACTCTACCCAAAAATATGTATCAACGATAAATACCATACATACCATCATTGTATTTATTTAGATCTATATTATATAGTATGTTCCATACAACCAACAACCTCACTAGGGAAAATCCTCTATCTCCCATAACCATATCTCATGTAGACAATAATATCCAACTACACATAAGAATATGACATAACTTTTTGAACCTGTAGGTAGATCTAATGTACCTGTTCATTGTTGAACTTCCTGGAGACTCTACTCAGCCTTTGCAACCTGAATCATACCTCAACCTTCACTTCTGGTAGTGCCTCCCGTGATGCAAGTGAGATCCCCAACGGGGCCTTGAGTGATAGGTTACGCTCAACCCGTGGGGGTGCCTCACGGTACGTCTATTAGGTGACCCATGGGGATGACCCTAACTAGGGTTTTTCATGATTTCTTCATACTCCACTACAACCACTAAACATTTTCATCACTCTGTCTTCGCTTCGTCAGACTTGCGAAAGTATATATGTATCAATGAGTACCTACAATAAACCTTTCACAATAATAGATGTTCAATGTGCTCAATAGGTGCTAATAGGAGACCCTTTTTCTCTTACTTATACTCTCCAAGTAGATTCCTCTAGGGGTTACATTCTAACTAATTTACCCAACTTCCTTCTTTTAGGGATAACCCACTTTTAACCACTTTTTCCACTTACAACCACTTTATCTACAAATAGTAAACTCACCACTTCTAATTGCAACTAATTTATTTTTAACTATTATCTTTTTGCAACAACTTAACTCGTGATTAACTCCTGCTTA
This sequence comes from Picea mariana, assembly GCA_032191745.1. Classification (NCBI taxonomy): domain Eukaryota; kingdom Viridiplantae; phylum Streptophyta; class Pinopsida; order Pinales; family Pinaceae; genus Picea; species Picea mariana. Next base: position 21,254 of record JASDQU010737241.1, on the reverse strand, counting down.
CAACCACTTTGACTAGTAAACTTCTTCTCGGAGCATCTAGAATAAATTGACTAGTTTGACCTTCTAGGGTCTTCTAGATAACTCATGAGTGTTCTCCAACTTCACAAAGTCATAACTCCCAAAATGTGAGGAGTTATGTGACGTACCACATATCACTGGAAATGGAACGACATGTACTATCCATATAGAATAGTATTACCTTCATATTCATTGATCTTCATTACATTATTCCTCAAACTAACTCAAGTTCATTAACCACACTGTTGGGGCTACCAGAATTGCATCAAGGGTTGACTTCAATGAAAACCAACCCAAATAATCAATAGAATGAAGATTGATTAAGCTAGAGACAAGGACACTTGAGTTCGCCATGACAGAAATGCAAGAACAGGCCAAGGCACAAGGTCACATTGACTTAGTGTTATCACAACTGTAAATGGATGTATTGTATGAATTACAGATGAGAACAATGCGAGAGTTGAACGTGCATGTAGACAAGACATCTAGTGAAGTGGTGAAGGTTACAACATAAAATGTCGCATTAGAATCTGAGTACAACAAAGTTAAATAAGAGCGCGATGAGGCCACGCAGAAGCTAGAAAGAATGCAGTAGGAATTCAAGAAAGTATATCAAGAACTCCCAGAGGTGAAAACAGAGAAGGATTCCCCTATGGAAGATCAATTCATGAAGATAAACGAATCCATTCAAGGCTTCAGTGCATGAACAGTTTATCTAGAATCATGCGTGACCCAATACTCCACCTGAAAAAAGGGAGATGAGGAAGAAAACCGCGATAACAACAGTGGTTAGTATAAAGACTATATTAGTAGAGTGTGATCTAATGTATACATAGACTATGGGAATTTGGGCACATCTCAGTGAGGATAAGGAACAATGGGATATTATTCAGAAGATCCAAGTTGCACAGGAAAAGACACAAAAGTTCAAATATGTGATAGGCACATTATCACTAGCTAAGGTGGTAACTGTGATGAATGAGAAAATAAAGTTGTATTCATAAATGAATCATCTAAGGGTAGAGCAACAAGTTCACACATAGCAGGTAGAATTACTACTAGAGGAAGCATACATAGAGACAATGACCTTAACAACAACTCAAGAAATAATCAAATAGGCAGTTGGTGAAGGTGTTGAGAAGATGCAATCTCACGTCACTGCAGAAACAGTTGACCACATTTTGCAGAAATAACTAGAGGTCAAGGAAAAGGTCGTGGCAGCAAGAGATACCTTTGAAAAATTCATGGTGCACTGGAAGAAGGCCTGAGTGGATTGGGATGAGCCCCAAGTGAGTGTTGGGGGCATCTTTGATAGGAATTTTGGTTAAATTTTGAGATCTGCACCAGAAAAAGTAAAAGAACATGAGGAACTTAGAAGATGGACCAGATCACGTGACGAAAATGGAGTTTAAGGAGTCAAAGCATGCGACGAAGCAGCGTGAAAAAGGGAGAAAATAGTTATAGACCGTTGATTTTTCGGGGACATTTCTTTCCACTTTGTAATGAGCTTAGCCCTGTTTTGATGCATAAATATGTAAATGGTTTTTGGGTAAATGGGTTTGACATATGAGAATCTCCTAGTGATTTTTGGTTAAGTTGATTTGAGTGAAGGTAGAGGTTTGAGGTATGACTGAGGAGTGAAGCTCACACTGCAACATAATGGCTAGTAAGATTTGGGTAATGATATTGTTGCATATTTTTTAGTGCAGTGTGCAACTGTAAGGGAATTATTAACGACTAATATAAGAAGCCAGTGATTGTGGACGTAGCCCAAGTTGGGTAAACCATGTTAAACCTATGTGTTGTGATGTGTTGTCTTTATATTTTATGATGTTGAATGTTATGGTACAATGATGATATAAGATAAATATATTGTTCATATATGATGTTATAATGTCACGCACTGAAGTATCTAATAATTGAATGAATGTTAATTGGGAGAATGTTGCACATAAAATATTTTGAACGTTAAGTAATTGTTAAGTAATGAGAACCGCACACATGGGTAAATGGTAGTAAGAACATGAAGAATTCTTCACTTACCCTCATCACTGCAGAACCCTAGTTCCTGCAGCCCCTCTAGATGCCTTGGGTGAGACTTCACTTGCTCTTTAGGTGATGTCGAAAGGGCTGGTGTCTAAGGTTTTTGTTGGTATATAGATGATTAAACCTGGTTTTTCCCACTATTCACCAATAAGGTTCATTAAATGCATGCTACAACCATTATCATGTACAATTTTGATTTGAATGAAAGAATTTTGGAAGTTGCAAAATTAGATCAACATTATATGGAGACAAAAGAAATATTACAAAAAGGTAATTTTAGTAGAAGATGAAATATTATGAGCTGAGAAAGGATGGAATCCTCATGTACAGTGTCATAGTATATACTCCTAAATATCAGGATCTGAAAAATATGGTGTTGAGAGAAATGCATAATGTGCCTTATGTTGGGCACCTAGGTTACCAGAAAACCATTGCAACTGTAAGAGCCAATATTTTTGGCCTGGTATGAAGAAAGAGGTGGTTGAGTATATTTCTATATCTCTTGAATTTCATAAGGTCAAGGTTGAGCACAGACATCCAGCTAGATTTCTACAACCATTTCCCATTCCTGAGTGGAAATGGGAAGTGGCGACAATTGATTTTATCACCAAGCTGCCCAAACTGGTGAAGCAACATGATTCCATAATGGTGGTGGTGGATAAGATAACTAAATCCACTTATTTTATTCCAGTTAAATTAACTCACAAGGAAGAAAACATTACATAGATTTACATGAGAGAAATTTTCAAGCTACATGGTGTTCCTAAAAAAATTGTTTATGATAGAGATCCCAAGTTCGCGTCAAAAATTTGAAAGGGATTCTTTAAAGGATTTGGGACAAATATGAATTTTAGCACAACACATCACCCAGAGTCAAATGGGAAAACATAAAGGGTTAATTAGGTGATTGAGGATATGCTAAGAATGTATGTGATGGATAAACCATTAAAATGGGAAGATTATCTACATTTAGTGGAGTTTTCCTATAATAATGGGTATCATACATCTTTAAATATGAGCCCATTTGAAGCATTATATGGACAAAAGTGAAACACACCAATGATCTAGGACAACCCATCAGACAGAGCAACACAATTGGGCCAAAATTTCTCAGAGAAGATGGTGAAAATAAAGAAAAATTTAAAGGTTGCTCAAGATAGATAGAAAATTTATGCAGACAAAGAAAAAACGCACAGAGAATTTAAAGTGGGCAAGCATTTCTTCTTAAAAGTGAAAGCTAAGAAGAGTTCACTTAAATTGGGGATTTGTCCAAAGCTGACAACAAGATATTATGGACCCTTTGATATCATGGAAAGGATTGGTCATGTTGCATATATGCTTTCACTACGTGAATCCATGTGAATTCATAATGTGTTTCATGTGTCTTTGCTTAAAAATTATGTGTATGATGCTAATCATATAATTTATTGGAATGTGATTCAAGTGAAGAAAGAAGGCAACATTCGAGTTCATTCAATGTGCATATTGGACAAGAAATTCAAGTTTCTCCATAATCAAACAATAGGGATAGTAAAGGTACAGTGGACCTGTTACAATCCCGAAGATGCAATGTGGAATCATGAGGATTCCATGTAGGAGGAGTACCCACATCTATTTGGATATTTTTGAATAATTTATCTTGTACATGTGTATATAATGCACTGACGAAATTGCATAAATCAGTGGGACGGGAATATAATACCCCTAGGACAAACCCCAAGTATAAATGTACATATGCTTTATAGGCTATTGAGTCAGGATATTTTGAGGATAGAGTGCCTATGTGACTAGACCAAGGAGCCTATGAGTTGAAATTCTAGTGAGCCTAACATATGTAAATTGCAATCACACTCGGTTATATATTAATAAAATGTATCATTGTTGTAAACCAAGTCAGACAAAAGAGTAAGGGGAGGATAAGACTCCATGAGAGGGAAAGGGGGCTAAAGGTCTAGGAAGTGTTAGAAAAACAAGATCGTGGAGAAATAAAATAAAACAAATGTGGAAATAAAACACAAAAGATACACAATACAATAGAGACACAGATATATGTGGTTCATCCAATGTGGGCTACTTCCACCAGAGAAATTTTCAAGTCCTTCCTTT
>JASDQU010737241.1:0-17064 GCA_032191745.1 Picea mariana | reverse complement strand
AGGGAAAGGGGGCTAAAGGTCTAGGAAGTGTTAGAAAAACAAGATCGTGGAGAAATAAAATAAAACAAATGTGGAAATAAAACACAAAAGATACACAATACAATAGAGACACAGATATATGTGGTTCATCCAATGTGGGCTACTTCCACCAGAGAAATTTTCAAGTCCTTCCTTTTATTATCCAGCAAAATAAATGGATATAACCTACAACACACCCATTGTAACTCCCTCTTGTTTCTCTCATAGTCTACTCTCTCAAAATACAATAATCACCCTCATACACAGCAACAATACAATTCCCTCATAAAATAGGGTTGTATTCTAGGGAAAAAATCCATAAAATAACTTCTACCATCATATCTGTGATCTTATAATGAACAATCCAGATTGACTATGAAATTACAATAGTTTACAAGGAAATTTTTCCCAATATTTTTCTTTAGGGGTGCTGCCACCGAATCCCTTACCAAGGGGGGCTACAAAACTTATCGTCTCCCCCCTTGTGACAGTTGTGGGGGGGAAATCCCCCCCACAGCCCCCATTAGGGAATGGGGTTCAAGCATAGCTAAAACAAACCTTTAAATCAGRAAGATAATCAGGCTCCACAACCAACAATATCCCACTTGGAGACTGATCACAACAAATCCACCATTGTTGTACTTTCTAGACTATACTCCACCTTGGACCTAGCAAATTTCTCATCTTCACCTTCATTCTTGAAGGCCAACTGAAACTGAGAAGGAACTCAGTTTTTCCCTGGTTACTCCCTTTGTTAACATGTCTATAGGATTCTAGCTATTATGATCTTTTCCAACTTCAAATATCCATCTTCCAAGATGGATCGTATGAAATGATACGTGAGTTGTATATCCTTATTCTCTTAATGGAAGGATAATTTGTTTTCAAGATGAATGCCGCTCTCGTTGTCACATTACAACCTGCTATTCTCCTTATTATTTCTAAATTCCTCCATAAACCTTTGTAACCAAATCATCTCTTTACTAGCCTCTGTAGAAAAAACATACTCTACCTCTGTTGTGAAAGTGAAACAACCTTTTGTTGTTTTGAAATCCAACTAATTGTTCATCCACCTACATTAAAATCATACTCTATGGTGCTCCTAATGCTATCTTTATAACCTTAAAAATTTGAATCAACATATCCTTGTAGAATAGTGTCTGAACCTCCAAAACATAATGCATGAGTAGTAGTACCTCTCAAATACCTGAGAATCCACTTTACTACCTCCCAATGTTCTTTACCTAGATTGTTCATATACCTACTCAGAAATCCCACTGCATGTGCAATATTTGGTCTTGTGCAAACCATCACATACATCAAGATGCCAATTGTTGGTGAATAAGGGACCCTGGACATGTATTCTATCTCCTCCTATGTCTTGGGACACATTTCTTTGGTTAATTTGAAATGGATGGCCAAAGGTGTACTAACTAGTTTTACATTCTTCATTCTAAACCTCTCCAACACCTTCTTTATGTACTCACCCTGAGACAATGTCAATTTGCAATTTTCTTGTCTCTTGTTATTCCCATACCAAGTATTTGCTTTGCAACACCCAAATCCTTCATCGCAAATGAATTAGATAATTTCTTCTTGAGCACATTTATATTCTACATATTAGACCTTGCAACAATCATATCATCTACATACAATAGAAAGATAAAATAGCTTCCATTTTCTAGCCTTTTAAAATAAACACAATGATCAAAATGGCATCTACTATAACCTTATTATGTCATAAACTTGTAAAACTTCAAATATCATTGCCTTGGAGCTTGATTTAGGCCACACAATCTCTTCTTCAACCTGCATACCAAATTTTTCTTCTCTTTGACCTCATACCCCTGTGGTTGTTGCATATAAATCTCTTCCTCCAAATCCCCATGGAGAAAAGTTGTTTTTACATCTAAATATTCAAGATAAAAATCTTCTACTACCACAAAACTTAAAGTAGTCCTATTGAATTCATCTTAACAACATGAGAAAATATTTCATCAAAATATATACCTTTCTTCTGTGCAAACCCCTTTACAACAAGTCTATCCTTGTACCTTTTTTTTCTTCCATCTTCTTCCTTCAAATTGTAAACCTATTTATTCTTCAATGATATTTTTCCTGCAGGAAACTGAACCAAGTACCAAGTTTGATTATTTACCAAGAATTCCATTTCCTCTTTCATGCCTTGCTCCCACTTCTTTTTAGTTTCTACCTGCATTCCTCTTCATAACTTTCTATTTCACTAGAATCAGTCAACAATAAATAATACAATGAAGGGGAGTATCGTTCAGTGGGTCTACTTAACCTGGTAGATCTTATAACAACACTTGCACGAGTTTGAGGTACATGTTGATCTTGTTGTTGTACATTTTGATTTTCTGGTACCTTTGGAATTTCATTTTTAGTGATCTCATCAAGCACTGTGTATTTTGTTTTTTCTTTTTCCTGTTTCTTTCCATGCAACTGATCTTTGTACATGACATTCTCATTGAATATGACATCTCTACTTCTAATGATTTTGTTATTTTCATAATCCCATAAGTGATAACCAAAATCATTAACACCTTATCCAATAAAGGTACACTTCTTGGGTTCTTCCTCAAGCTTTGTTCTATTTTCTTTATCAATATGGACAAATTCTTTACAATAGAAAGTCTTCAAAAAAGGAATAGTTTACCTTTTTACCTTTCCATGCCTCTTTTTTAATTCCACCATCCAAAGAGATTTAATTTCCTCTGTTTACTAAGCAAACAACAATATTTACAGCATCTTCCCAAAACTGTAAGGGAAACCCAGAATGAAATCTCATACTCCTTGCACACTCCATGATTGTCTTGTTCATCCTTTCTGACACCCCATTTTCTTGTTGTGTTCCTGAAACTATTTTCTCTCTACAAATCCCATGGTATGAACATTAATCATCAAACTCCTTGCTGCAATATTCACCTCCATTATCTAATTTGAGACACTTCAACCTTTTTCCTGTCTCATTCTCAACCAAAGATTTCCATTTCTTAAAAGTATCAAAAACATCATATTTTTATCGAATGCAATAAACCCAAGTTTTTCTAGTTGCATCATCAAGAAAAGTAACATAATAATGAGAGTCGCCAAGAGATGATACCTGAGCTAGTCCCCATACATCTGTATGCACAATCTCTAACCTTTCACTCTTCTTTTCTTTTCCAACTCTAAGAAATATAACTCTCTTTTGTTTTCCATAAACACAATGCTCACAGAAATCCAAATCAATTTGTTTAAGATCTGGAAACAAATTCCTTTTGTGAAGTATCTCCATCCTCTTCTCACTCATGTGTCCAATCCTATGATTCCAAATTTTTGTATCCACTCTTATAGAAACTAAAGATATAAAAGAATCAATATTACCAGTACATAAATACAATGCACCTACCTTCTCTTCTTTTTCTATCACCAATGATCCTTTGGTGATCTTCCACGCCTTATCTATAAATATAGATATACAACCTTCACATCCCAACTGCCCTGTTGAAATCAGATTTTTTCTTAGATTTGGAACATGTCTTACCTCTTTCAACAACCATTGGTTTTCATTCTTTTTTTTTTATTTGTACCTTACCCATTCCAACAATTTTTCATGGTGCATCATCACCCAAATCACCTTGAACATAATCTAGAAAATGTTTCATATGGGGCGTGGCATGAAATGAATCCCCTAAATCTACTACCTAAGACTCATAAATATTATCTACAGAAATAATCAAAGCATCTTATAACACATCATATGTTACATTTGCTTCTTGATTTTTATCTTGTTGTCCATCTCTTTGTTTCTTTGGAGCTCTGTAGTCTTTCTTCAGATGTCATTTCTTCTTCCAACATTCTATCTTTCCCAGTATGGATTTTGATCTGCCCTTCTTAGAATTCCCACGGTTCCCTGAGCCCTTTCCTCTATCCTTTTGTCTTCCCCTATTATCCATTTTTAACACATTACCTGATGTCTCACCTATGTTTTTCCATCTCCTTTCCTCGCTAAGGATAACACCAACAACATCATCAAATTTTAGAGTGTTTGAACCAGAGACAGAGTTACTTACAACAATGACCAATCCATTCCAACTTTCTGGCAATGAGGATAGGATTAGAAGAGCCATGACCTCATAATATATTCCCTATAGGCCATCGAATGAAATGAAGCCCCTGAATCTACTACCCAAGACTCAGAAATATGATCTATAGAAAGAATCAAAGCATATTGTAACACATCATCTGTTACATTTTCTTCTTCATTTTTCTCTTGTTGTCCATCTCTTTGTTTCTTTGGAGCTTTGCAATCTTTCTTCATATGTTATTTCTTCCCAAAATCCCAGCACTCTATCTTTCCCAGTCTGGATTTAGATCTTCCCTTCTTAGAATTCCCATGGTTCCCAAACCATTTCCTCTATCCTTTTGTCTTCCCCTATTCTCCATGTTTAATGCATTACCTGATGTCTCACCTGTGTTTTTTCGTCGCATGTCCTCGCTAAGGATAACACCAACAAAATCATCAAATTTTAGAGTGTTTGAACAAGATACAGAGTTACTTACAACCATGATCAAGCCATTCCAATTTTTTGGAAATGAGCACATGATTAGAAGAGCACTGACCTCATCATCAAATTCCACTTTTACAGAACTTAGTTGATTAGTAATCGTAATAAATTAATTTAAATTATTTTCAATAGACCCACCTTCTGACATCTTCATATTAAATAATCTCTTCATTAGAAATACCTTATTGGACACTGAGGGTTTTTCATACAATTTATCCAATGCATCCATCAACTCCTTGGTTGTATTTTCTTTTGAAATATATTGAAATCCATCGATGTTTCCATGCTTAGTTGTATCATTCCTAGTGCCTTTCTGTCAAGAACCTCCCATTATTCATCCTTCATGGCCATCGAATTCTTTTTTATTTTTCCCAATGGTAGGAATAGATCCTTCTAATATAAATTATCCTCCATATGCATCTTCCATAAATGGTAGTTTTGGCTGTTAAATTTCACGACCCTAAACTTTTCATCTTCTACCATTGCTCCCACTCGAACCAGGAACCCTCTTTTCCTATGAGTTACCTTTCGCTTTGATACCAGTTGTTAGAAAAACAAGATCACATAGCAATAAAAGAAAAAAAAATGGAAATAAAACACAGAAGATACACAATACAATAGAGACACAGATATATGTGGTTCACCCAGTGTGAGCTATGTCCGCAAAATAAATTACCAGTTCCTTCCTTTTATTATCCATCAAAATGAAGGGATACAACCTACAACATGCTCACTGTAACTTCCTCTTGTTTCTCTCACAGTCTCCTCTCTCATAATACAATAATCACCCTCATACACAACCACAATACAATTCCCTCATAAAAGAGGGTTTCCTTCTAGGTTAAAAATCCCTAAAATAATTGCTATTGTCTGTTATAGAAAGATTTTCCTCACCCTATGCAATCTTGAACAGAGAGAATTTTTCCATTTCCTATGCAGAATTGAAGTACCTTTTTTCAAATCCCAGAGCTAAAAGCATGATTTTTCCACATATATGCACCCTGCCTATATTACAACATGCATATACGTAGGTTGCACTACTACAGCCTGTGTACATCGGGAAATGTGCCCAAAATTTAAAAATGGTGTCGGGTTTCCATGTCACGTCATGAGATCAATGATCCTTGGCCTTCCATATACTAGAAAAGGTCTGAATCGGCCCTTCAGTTCCACTTGAAGGCTATAAATGGGCCAAATACGAGCTATGGAAAGGAGGAGAAATAATTAAACTTTGAGAGAAAAATTACTCTAGATAAATTATTCACTTCACATTGAGTTTGCATCCCTTTGTCCTTTAAGTTTGAACACATTGTTCAGCCCCCAATCTCTTCCCTTATTGATTGAGAACTTCATTTTCTCTCTTATATGAGCTTTCCTTTGGTGGAGGATTGAAGTGGTGGAGGTCCAGTTGGAAGGAACTTAGTTTCTCAGTTCCAAACCATGTCGACATGAAATTTTGTTACTCATTTACTTCCGCTGATTATATCTTAATAGAAATACTCTTTTCTCGTCCAATTAATATCTCACAAACATTTGAATTATTATTCCATGGGTGTATTTGTTATGAATGTTGATGGATTATGCTATCGAATGTGCTAACATTATATATTATCAACATTTTCTTGTGTTTCTTGGTTGTTGAGAACTAGTTGCAGGTATATTGCTTTGGGTCAAGTCCTCAACGGTGGACTTCATCGAACATCTAGGCGAGGTAGGCCTTTTATCTTTTCCTTCTAGCATATTTATTTATAAATCATACTTGAGATTAGAGTTGATTTATGTAGTCATGTTCGTCTGATGTGGTTTAACCCTAGCCATAGAGAGATTTTCCTCGTAACAAAATTGGCGACCATACTGGGGATAGAATCTTCTTTTTGGGGGTTTGGAGTGTTTTTCTCCTCAGATTTCTCTTGTTCATATTGAGTTTCTTGTCGTATGATTGCTTGACAGCCTCTGTTCACTCTGAGTCTGAGTTTCTTAGCCTTCTCCTTAGCCTAGCTTTGTTTTGACACATATACGTGGGTTTTTTCTTGACAGTCGCATACATATGCATGTTGTACTTCTGTAAGCAGTGTACATATGCATTTTTCCCTTGAACAATCGCATACATCAACCTTTGTTGCTTGATTGATGGGTTTGGCTGTTGTTGGGTAGGTTTTGATGATTATTGAGTTTTCTTAGGTCTCTGTGGTGACTGTTAAGTGTCTGTGGAATGACAAGAAACCTATATTTGGTTGAATGTTTGGGCGGTGCCTTTCTCATCATCTTTTTAATTTTGATTTTCCTTGCACCTTGGGTTGGCTATTTTTCTCCTTGATATCCTACTTGGGTTGTCTCTTTCTATATACAGTAGAGTCTTTATATCAAGTTGTTGTTCAGTCCTTGCATTTTCATTCTATTATATTGAAAATACAAAAATATTAGGCATTTTACATTGATTGGTATTTTGATATCTTGAGTCTTTGACATTTATCTTAGTGCATGTAAAGAAAGATTTCATTTTATTCAGAATTGCAGAATTGAATTGAAAATTGCATTTTTGAAAAGCATATCATTTATTGGAAATTGAAGTTAGGACTTTGCATTGTATTGATATTCATTTATTTTACTTGTTGAGTCATAACATCACTAGTTTCATGACCACACCTTTTGAGTAAGCAAGGCCATTAAAATTAACGCTATAATTTAAAATTGATTAGTAACGATTTTATTTTCTAGGGTGCACAAACTAGCTTAGTATTTAGAGCTTTGGAATAGGATTTTGTGAGTAAACTTATCCAAGGTTATTAAATCAACATATGTGTCTGAATAAGGGAGTGGAGAAATCCATAGTATAATCTGTAATATCAGGAGGCTTCACTTACACCGGAGTTAAGCACAAGGTTGTGTAAGGTTGGTTGAAGGGATATCCCCTCATACCTTCTTAGCGTCAGATAGATTTCTGTGGATCTATTCGTATATGGGGATCTTTCTAGTTATGTTACCTCCGTGAGAGGCGGTGCTTTCAAGGTTTTGGGATTTTCTACCCTGCCCATACGGTGGACCTGACTTACGACTATTCGTCCGTGCATCAGTTATATCGTGGTTTCTTAGTTTCTTGACTTAGGTACCACATAGGTTACTTGGAGGGGTTATTCTGCAGGTACCTTGGGTCAGATAAGGGTCGAAAAACACACAACATTTATGGAGGATTACCTCTCTGGGGGGATCTGACCGACTGGTTGTTAAGCCCACAAGGGCCCTTATAACTGATTTTGTTTCCTCCAATATTTAGCAGTGGAGTCTCAGGCCCCTCTTGGGTGAGGCATACCTACTTTAGAAAGGGAGGTCCCTTTCAACCACTTTATCTTGTTTGTGTGCATAGTTGGTCATTTGATTATTGTCGGTGTGCTCTTTGATTATTGGTAGGACGTTGAGATTTTATACCATGCTTTGAGTTGTCATTATAATGGATAGTGGAGTTCCTATGAATCCCTCCTTTACGGCTACCCCCCCATGATGTTCACTCATTTCATAGGGATGAATCTATCCTATTTTCATAATGTTATGCATAATTATGACACTCAGTCTGTGCCTTGGGTCTCTAATCATTTTCCTATTGATATTCCAAACATGCCTTCACCCTTTCCATCCTCTCCTTTGCCCACATATGTGAATCCTAGTTTTGGATCTGGGGGCACCATGGCCCTGCTATCTATGTCTTCATTTGATAGGAGTCATGTCCCTCTACCAACTCTCACTATGGGAGGTTAGAACCTCCCCTCTTATGGATCCAGCCCTAGCCATGTTTTTTCAGGAGCTGGTACTCAAATGGGTGATTATTCTACTTATTACACCCCATCTGTGTATCCTTCGTCCGCCATGCCAGTTCCTACGAACACTTTTCCCATGGCAGGTCCACATATATCCTCGTGTCTTTCATATGGGGGGAATCATTTTTATGGTTCGGGCTACCCTCTTCACAAAACCCCTTCACACAGGGGAAACATATATCCTCACTTGAATAATCCTTATCATACTTTTGTCTCTTCGCAAACATATTCTTCAGCGATGATTCCTGTACAAACATCTATGGATCAATTAGGTGAAGGATACTACCTTTCCGGACAGGGACAAGGTGTAAACCATGAACCTTCTTTCCCTGCAATGTCTCAAAACCAATCTTTCCTAGGACCTTGGTCTCTAATTCCACAACTCACCACTACCACTAGTCCAGTCACTACCAGTCATATTGGAGCTCCATCACCAACCTCTACTAGTCATGTTGGGGATTCATCATCAACCTCTGCTAGTCATGTTGAAGGTTCACCACCAACCTCTGCAAGTCATGTTGGATATTTTCTACAAGCCTCTGCAATTCATGCTTGGGGAATTTGTATGATTGAGAAGCTTATATGTGTAAGATGTAAGCCAAAGTTCCTTTGTAGGCTTTGCAAAGAAGATCACCTTAATCATTTGTGCCCTAGTACTACTATTGTACCAGAAGCATGGTCCTTACTGGGGGGGCCTTCGGGTTTTGATTCGTCTTTGGATTCCCAACCTTCTTTGGTTGATATGATGGTCATGCTGATGTAATCCTCAGTTGAAACCCCTCTTCCTTTAGGGTTTGATGCATCTCTTGACCTTATTGTCTCGCATCCTCTTCGAACAGTGGTTGTGTCGATGCAATCTTCGGCCAACACCACTCCTATTTTTTGGGTTCATGCATCTATTGACCTTGTTGTCTCGCATCCTATTCAACCAACAGTTGAAAAAGTGGTCGCACCGATGCAATTTTCAGTCGATACCGCTCTTCTATTTCTATTTCTATACCTTCTATACCATGTCCTTAGCATTTATAGTTGATCTAGGTGGATATTGGTGGCCACCCACCTTTTCTGACTGGCTCAAAACAATTTTCTAGCAATTTTGGCCATTTACTACTTTTAGTAGGTTTTAACTTCCAGGGCCATTTTGAGGGCCTAAATGAAGGTTTTTCAAGATCAAGTTTCTCAATTATAGTCAAAGGCATAATTGAGCCCCCAAAATGAATCTCCTCGACGATACCTTTCCAACGAGCTATCATACGCCTAAAACAGAGATCGTATGCAAAAGTTACAACCCCGGGAAGTTGATGTACTAACTTACCCAAACGGGGCCCNAGGGCCTAAATGAAGGTTTTTCAAGATCAAGTTTCTCAATTATAGTCAAAGGCATAATTGAGCCCCCAAAATGAATCTCCTCGACGATACCTTTCCAACGAGCTATCATACGCCTAAAACGGAGATCGTATGCAAAAGTTACAACCCCGGGAAGTTGATGTACTAACTTACCCAAACGGGGCCCACATGACTTTTGGCACTTCATCTCCTAGGGTTAGGTTTTTGGATGTCTAGGACTTTTGGCATTCCTGTTTATTGTAAAAATTCCTTCAGAGCCTCATTGTAATCATCTTCTTGCAAATGTGAGTACCCGTCACATCTCTTCTTAGAGATAAGATGCCACCATTCTATTGAGTCTTTCACTATGTATTTTACAGTCTCTGTACATTTATTTCATTAATAGAAATTGTGTATTACTGTATATCTGTGTTTATGGTTGCATCTCTAATACATTTCTGTTATATTATTGAATATCTACGATATCTCTATGCATTTCTTTATTATATCTCTGACCTCATTTTGTGCCGAAAATAATTCGGATCAATAGAACTGCACCTTCTGAACAAGAGAGAGTTTTACTCTCCCCGAGTACTCTCCCTCCAAATCCTGGAGAGTTTCCCTTTGACTGGGATGGTCTTGTGGGGTATCCAATACCTCCTCCAATGTCCTTTAAAGTAAGAGACATTATTTGATATATCATGAAGAAGGTAACCTCTACTAGCGCTTTATCCTCCTTGACTTGGAGAGCTTTGGGTTTTCCCAAGCTTATGTTGGCTATTCGTAAGATGTTGAGCTTTCACAAAAGTCCAGCACAAGAGCCTTGGCCTCCCCCATGACATGTTGCCTAGAAACCTCTCAACGAGTTTGATTTAAGCTCTTTTTCGACTCGTCTAAAAAGTGAAAAAATTGTCGAGTGAATTTGTCCCTTTCACACTCGTTAATTGGACTTGAAAGGTTGTGAGTCTTGGTTAAGCTCTTTTCTGAATCATTTTCAAAAAGAAAAAACATTGTCGAGTGAACTTGTCTCTTTCACACTCTTAAATTGGATTTGAAAGGACGTCTATTTGGTACAAGTTTATCCCTTTTTCAAACTAAGTAGACTAAGAATATGAAAAATGACATTTTTTGGCATTAAGTTGTGATTGCATATCATGTCCTTTCTTGCAGTATTGAGCCTATTGTCGGTTCTCTCTTTATGTTATAAACCATTTTTCTCACCAGTTTTGCATCCTCAACCAAGCAGAGCCTTGTTTATATCCTTCATAACTTTACACCCTATACCCAGGAGGGAACATTCCCCCAAGTGTCCATCTCTCGCATGCACCTCCTTTCATTGAGCATAGGTATGTTCAACTGCTAGAACTATTTTTGCTTACTTGTGATGTTCATTTCCTCCTCTATATCATAGCATTCATTTGACTATGAAAAAACAAAAAAAGACGGGCAGGAAGGGAGTATTATCTTATATTGGCAGCAGTCGTGTCGCTTTTGGACAAAGCAAAAAAATTTTTAGTCCACTTTTCATCATAATTTTGGGTTTAGCATGACCTTAGGAAGTTGAGCTTGTTACAAAGAGTTTACTCCCCCGACTGGTTACTCTTCCATTCCCTATCGAGAATTTGATTGATGCCTCCTGCATATCATGGTTTCTTCATTGAGTCTATGCTACTAGAGTCTTCCATATGTCTCATGCTCTTTTTCAATGGATGTCTATCAACCTGTGTTAGCCATTCCTTGGAACTCTTGACTTTTCATGTCAGCCATACCCTCAGTTTGTCTCAGAATCACATGAAATTGTAGTCCTATCGCGCACCCTGGTCCTATTTTCCTCATTGGTAGGTAACCTTGAACCCAACAATCAACATTTCATCATTGGTCATTGACTAGGTGGTTTCCCTTGTGTTCAATGACAAGACATCACACATTGGGATTCGTGCAGTGTCTTGTATGCCATTAGCCTTATTGGTGGTTTCTTCGCCTTTGTCAGCAGTTTTCCTCAATGGCTGCTATTCAGAGGGTCTTTTTCGTGTACCGCTTGCACCCGACACACGCAAAACACGTACAAGGTCGTTGGTTCGTGAACATGTTCTTCGTCCGATTTACTCCAAATCATCAAGCTCCTACTTTGTACCTCGTGTTGAATGATGATATATTCCTTAACTCTCTCCTTTCAATGAGTCTCCTTCCATTGACTTTAGCTCATCTATTCTGGAGACGAGACCTAGAGTCCAATGAGTACCTGGAGGCTTGCAGTCATTAGTGGAAGGTTATCTCACCATGGATAGTTGGGAATACATCAATGTCTCCTGATCGATGGATTCTTTAAGTGTTCGACCCCGACTCCTTTATTCACACTTGTAAGAATGTACTTGGTGCCTTGATACCTACTTTCATCATCGGTATTTTGTCTCTCATTTGTTAACAGTATATCTCAATGACCGGTAATCAAACGAAGTCTCATTATATTCGACCTCAACTCCTTTATTCACATGATGTAGAATTTCACCTTTCCCGGATTGTGTAGAAGACTTGAAGACATCCGTTTATAGTCGCAGCTTTCCTGAGTTGTTGCTCAACCTAGATAGATGGGAACTTTACAGGTACCATGGTGGTCAACAAGGTAAGTCAACTTGTGGGAGGCATAACTTCGGCATAGGAGCTCTGAATGAGGTGATTTTTCAAACTGTTGGAAAGTACCAAATTAGATGAAAAAATTTATAGCGATCTATTCCAGATCACTTATGAATCCTTCTTCAAGAAAAACTCCATCATTTGCTAAGTGGTATGGTTGAGAATTGTGATCCCTCAACACTTTGAAGTACTCTATAGCTTCGAAGCTTCTTTCTACTCCACAAATTTTGAAAAAAAACCTTACAAAATTAAAATATTTAAATTTTGAATAATATCTTAAATGCCCACTATTAAGATTGAAACCAATTACAATGAATCTTTTCATCCCTTTTTAAATTAAAATTTTTAACCCATGAAAGGAGTTCTAATGCCTCTCCTGATTATTTGACATTATTTCTAACGGGTATACAAAACCCATTCCACAACTTAAAGGCCATCCCCTCCCTATAAATTATTATTATTATTAAAGAGACTTAGTTGCATTATTAAATGAATAAAATATTAGCTTGAATCAATAAGTTAAAAAAAAAACTTATTAGATAAGTCGTATTTTGAAAAAAAAAAAATTGGATCAATCACAAAAATAAATAATAGGTTAAAGAGGTATTAAAACATTGATTGAAATATAGTATAATAAATAATAAAAGATTTTTTTTAGTATAGATTTGATAAAAAAAAAAAAATAGAAAACAATAAATGTTAAAAAGTAAATCGTTGATAAAGATAGTAAATGAGACTTCAAGAGTAATTAAATTTGTATCCATCGTTATCATTAATATTGTTTAATTACTTTTAATTCTAAAATTTTTGTTTAATCATTTCATTAGTAAGTAGTTATCATTAAAGCTTTTGATCCACACGATGATTAGTATAAAAAAGAATATGCAAGATAACTCTTTTGAAGAAGGAGAATGATTAAGGATATTTTGAATAAAGAGATTATTAATATTATAGAAATTATTAAGGAGACTAATTTGAATAGGGAGATGATAAATATTATAAAAATTATGTAAGACAATTAATTTGAATAGGAAAATATGTAGTCACTACATTCTTGAGATTATGTGCATTTTAACAATGTAAAAAACATTCTACCAAAAATATATATAAATAATATGTATCAAAGTTTTTTTTATAAAGCAATAAAATGTTGAGTAAGYTTAATGGACTTAACGCTTAAAAATGTAAAAAGTTGAGTAGGTTTAATGGACTTAACGCTTGCTTAAAAGTTTCATTTAAACCTAAAAAAAAAAAAAAGGAAATATATACTAGCACAATCTAACTTGTCACTGAGAACGTCGAAAGATATCCATGTTCGAAAATGAAATGCTCCACGTTCATCCAATAGGTGGGTCGGTTAGCCATCGAATATAAAACGAGTGGATAATTAAGACCAGTTAAGATGCACAGACGAGGAARTTGAAGTAGTGCTCGTTAATAATCCAAACGTGGCAATTATATGGAGCTACAGTAATTTCTTAATATGATTAGGTAAATGTTAAAAAGTAAACAGGTCAACGGATGAATTCAAAAATACAAGAAAGTTATAAAGAGTAAATCACATTCATTGATTTAGGAGGACGACTAAGAATATGCCAACATCTTTAATTGTTAGCCATCAAATTAGAATTTTAGATTAAAAAATCATTTCGACATAATAAAAACAAAAAATTCCTTATATAATTTTATCTCTAACTTTACCGTAATTTTAAAATTAAATAATAATAAAAATATAAACTCTTCCGTGTAGGACAGAAACAAAAAGCCATCTAATTTTTTCCGTTGCCGATGGCGTGGAATATGGACCGAATTTCGAAAACATGGAATCTCAATCATAAACGTAACTATGTTTCCTCGAATTCTTACCTTATCTAAGACAATCTTAAGCATGGCCGAATCTCCTGTAACAACAAAGTTAGTGTGATGTTGGCGGAAAAAGCGATGGAGTGGAAATAATCTTCACCGTTTTAAGTCTTGATCGATGGCCGCTGATTCAGCCGATAATCTTCACCATTTTTAGTCTCGAGCGATGGTCCCTGATTCAGCAAATAATCTTCACCCTTTTTAGTCTCGAGCGATAGCCGCTGATTCCGCAAAGAATCTTCATCTTCTTAAGTCTTCAGCGATGGCCGCCGTTTCAGCATACGTAACCGCTGACGTCTTGGACTTTTCCGACCAATGGAGGAAATTAAAAAGTCCGGCAACGAAACTTCTAGAACGTATGTGTCCTTAAGGCAGACGATCGTTGCTCGTGATTATCATTATCTCGACTTCGAACGAGCGACGGCTAAAGRATCGAAGCTACGCTGGCAACGAGAGCTACGAAATGGGAGGACGCGTCGGACTAGCGAGGGAAGATTGCCCTCGAGGTTTCGCAGATTTTAGTTAAGCCACGTTGACGTGAGCGGGGCTCTGACGCAGTAGGATGGAGATTCCGAGACCGGYGGYTGAACTATTCTTCTAGAARCTATGGGATGGAAARMCTTGAACCCAAAATTATGTCAGGGTATGAGGTCGATTGACTTGAARAGGACGGCACAATATCTCACGGTTGATCTCTCTCCGTTATTCTGGTCGTGTTCCAGAAAAAAATAGTTTGTTGAATATGGATAATTACACTATTAAAATCTGATTTTTTAATTAATGAAATGTTTTTGAAATTAGATCTTTTGGTAGACAGTTATAAGATATGTTGAGTTATAATATATGTTGAATAAAGTATTAAATTAATAAAAAAATTATTTTTTAATTAAAAATAAATCTTTTATTAAAAATTATACCTTTATCTTGTAATTTATTTTAATACAATGTATAGATTAAATTCTAAAAAACAAAACTTTTGCTCTTCAAAAAAATTAAGTTTTATATATTATTAACTCATTCCAATGATAAATACTAGCTCTACCTAGATATGCAGGGAATTGAAGGCCAACTCTTGGCTAAGACTGCTCCTGGGATTTTTTATTTGTTCAAATCAATGCAAGCCTCTTGATAGTTATTGCTTCTTAGATTTATAAAACTCCTGGGGCCACGCCAATTTGGAATCAAATTCTCAGATGCAAAGCAAGTTGCCGTTAGTTACATTTCTCTGCAAATAAATCGTCGGATTTTCAATTTTATCAGTCCTGTGGATTGATCGGTTTAAGAATGAAGAGCAGACGTTTAGCGCTGGTGAACCGTTCGAAGGACCCGGTTGCGAATGGCAGAGGTTTTAATTTTCTTGTCGCGAGAAATTCTGAGAATCTGGGTTTTTCTTCCCCATTTTCTGGCGTGAGATTAACCGATCACAGCAATAGCCCTCCCGATAATAATAATGATCCCTACGGCAACTACAACAATGGTTTTAACACAACCACGGCGATTATCCTCGTCGCGCTGATAGGCTCGTTTTTATTCATAGTGTTTTTTTCTATCTGCTTCCGCAAATGCTCCAACGAAGATGAGAACCCCACAGATCCGAGACGAGGGGCAGGGGCAGGGGCAGAGGAGGCCAATGCACAGGCCCGAACGCAGGACCAGGGCAACCGTGGTCTTGACAGAGCCGTCATCGAAAGCTTCCCAGTGTTCAGCTACGATCTCGTGAAGGGCCTCAAGGCGCAGATGAGAGAAACGCACGAGTGTGCGGTCTGTCTCAGCGAATTCGAAGACGACGAGCAGCTCCGCTTGCTGCCCAAGTGCAGCCACGCCTTCCATCCGGACTGCATCGATATGTGGCTCTTCTCGCACACAACGTGCCCTGTCTGCCGAATCAGTCTGGTGCCCACGGACGACGGGAACCCGACGGGCACCAGCTACGGAATCATCGAACCACCAGAGATTACTCCGCCATACGAGGTAGCGGTTTTGATGAACGAAACGAGGAACGGGAGAACTCACAGGGATAACGATGTCGAGATCCCCGTTGCACCCGAGAGCGCCGATTCTCAAGAAATGGGTCTCGATCAGGGCGAGAAATTCCATCGCTCGTACTCCACGGGGCATTCTCTGGTGAGGCTGCGCAAAGACATGGATCCGTTGGCCACAGAATGGTATATTCGCACGGCAGAAGGGCTAAAACCAGGTCTGCACAAGAATTGTAGCCTCGCTGCACTCTCTCAGGGCCCGTCCACCTCTGAAACCCGCCCCGGTCTCTCAAAGCAGGCTTCAATGAGCGGCACCGCCTCGTGCAGCCGAGACACAGGTGGATCAGTGCGTCGTTGGTATGAGCGTGGTTTGATATCAGAGCGTTTGACCATATCATCCATGTATCCCTCTTCGTTTCTGAGGTCGTATTCGGAGCAAAGAGCGCCGGCTTATTCTAGGAATCAAGAATCCTCTGCCGGTTCTCAGCAGGAGCGGAAGGAATATTTGCAATCTCTGAAGCGCACACTGAAGAGGCTCACTGGCAGAGACAGAGAATGGGCAGATAATTCGCAGAACGGGCGGGGGTCTTCCACGAGGATTGCAGATAATTCGCAGATTGGGTGGGGATCTTCCACGAGGGTAGCAGATAATTCGCAGAGCGGACGGGGGTCTTCCACCAGAGGTACAGATAATTCGCAGAGCGGACGGGGGTCTTCCACCAGAGGTGCAGATAATTCGCAGAGCGGGCAGGGATCTTCCACGAGGGTTGCGGAGGAAAATGGGGGTCCTGTTACTGCATAAGAAGCTACTGGGCCACCGGGCTCAATACAGTGAGAGTGCTCAATTGGGTCCTAACAATT